>JAUCMT010000160.1:15722813-15748781 GCA_032357475.1 Enteromius thamalakanensis | reverse complement strand
ACAGTAAATGACACTAAAGAAAACTTACAAAGACTCAAGCCATTATTTGCGGAGGAAGAGTTTAGCTAGCTGTATAGCTTCAGTTCCTACACTGAAATGAGGACAGCACAATCATACACATCCATCACAGATACATGAGTGAGAGAATGCAGAATACAGTTTGTAGGAAGCGTTATTATTGATTATGGACTTATATTTTGACCAGAAGGAATGGTTTATACATTAATTATACATTAATTATGGATGTTTTTAGCTTTTCACGTCACAAGATGTTAATTGATGCACTGGATAGATTGTGATGTTTTTATCAGCTGTTTGGACTCTCATTCTGACGGCACCCTTTCGCTGTAGAGGACTGATTGCTGAGCAAGTGATGCAAAGCTACTGTACATTTCTGCAAATGGGATAAAGAAACTCATCTTGGATGACCTGAGGGTGAGTAAACTATTAATAAACTGTTCCTTTCACGTCATTTGAGCCTTTAGGTTTTTTAACTAAGAGTTAATGCTTAAAAAACAGAATAAAGAAAATTCTTTCCAGAAGAAAGATAGATAAACTAGTAGCAAAGCCAGTCACAGACCCACTTCCCTCGCTGCATTCTGCCACCTGAAATGCGTAACAAAAGCATACAACAAATAAATCTCTCCATAGCTATCTGAACACATCACACTCCTGGCTACAGGTTTGTCTTTGGGTTGTATATGTGTGTGACGGGCCAGCTAGTGTTACACGTCCGAAACACACTCGGAACAGGACTCAGTAAATGATGGCTGTGGGCAAGCAGGGCAACTGTAAACTCGCTCTCTGGAGATGACCTAAAGCAGCGGGTGATATATGTGTGTTTTGGTTTGCCTCTGGGAAAGCGAACACGCTTATTTACACAGAGCACCCCTGGGTGTGGGGCCAAGATACACACAAACACTATCACTCGATCATCACACACACACACACACACACACACAGTATAACAGCAAATATGAAGAGACAAATTCAAAATTACCCTCAAGACCAAAGTGCAGGGAACACACAATGCTCGGTCTCTGTTTAAGACATTTTACAGGATGTATTCAGAATAGCATACTATAACATCTTCCTACGTTGAATTTGAGTCTTGAATGAAAATAAATGAATACAATTTAAAAAATGCCATACTATATATATATTTTTTTTACATGTCTTTAAAAAAGAAAATATATTTTTGGCAAAGAACAAACAAACAAATAATAATAATAAAGTGATATGTGTACAGTATATACATATGTGTGTATATTGTGGGTATATATATATATATATATATATATATATATACGGTATATATATATATTTATATACCCACAAGAAAATTATTTCTTATATGACATTGTTTTGTATTTTTTTTTTTTTTTTTATTGAAGGAAACCATTATTTGTTGTCTATAATGAGAGTGAACAAAAAACACACTTGAATAAAAATCAGCAAGGAAAATTATATAAATATATTATTATATTTTATCTTCTACACTATTGCCATTTGCATTTCATCTTAATGAACAGTACTGTGCATTTGTAAATGTGTTTTAAAATACATTCAAAAATATACTTTGGTAAATGAATGTTGATTTTCAATGTACTAAAAATATATTTAAGTGAGAGTAATTGTTCAAAACATATTAAAATGCATATTTTAGGAATAAATGAATAAATACTTTTTTACAGTATGTACTACCCTAGTATACATTCTGAACATACTCAGACATTCAGACCACAAGAAATAATCACTCTGACGCTAATGGTCAGTAATAATTGATCTTAAGTAGTCATAATATGTTGATCACTAGTCTTGCTGTCAAAGATCTGCAATAATGTGAACCACTCAATGGGCATAAACTTTTATTTTTAGACTCTCATTGTTCTGTGTTTATTTAAGCATGGCTAGGATGGTTGGCAAGAAAAAAATGTATTGCTCAACAAACCTCACATCTCATTTTTAACAGTATCGATTGTTTTTTTCCCATTTGTCACTTTATTTGCAAAGATAATTCTTTATTTGCACTTTAATTGTCTGCCTTTGAAATTTAATAATAATAAAAACTAGATAACAAATCCAAAGCAGAACTAAATTCATCTTAACGAAGCTAAAAATCAGGCACAAAATAATCATGCTGTTTTAGATTGGAAAGCCATCTCCAGAGAGCAATAGTAATCTTCTTTAGTTAGATCTAATATTGTTCACTCAGTTAATAATTGTTAACAGCATATTTTACTGGACAGCTATATTTCAAGTCACTTTGATGGGAGTTATTTATTGGGAAAATCTATGATCATATTCATAACCAGCAGCTTTTGCAGTAAAATTCATCTGCATGGAGAATAATCCATATATCACCTCAGCCATGCTAGTATAGATCTCTTTTTATTGACATACAGTACTGTTTGAATATGTGGCCACAGTTTAATGTAACTTACTACATTTTTATATATATTATGAACATAAATTAAGGGGCACTATAAACATATCTGTTAATTCTGTGTAAAAATATGAGAACACTGAGTTTGGGTTCTTTTTGTTAGAAAACCGGTAGTATAAGTATTTTTAAAAGTATTTATAAGTATTTTTTAAATAAATTAAGTGGTTTTGCATGTCACAAATGTTTATTGGTTTATCTACTTTGTAAATACACCTTAACTATTTTCTAAATGCATGTTATTTAAAAATGCACCATGGATTCATGGAAGAATAAGTTAACGATTCATTCATGAATCCATGTTTCATTTTACCTTTATATATAAAAGATTTTATCAGAATATTGTAATTCAACCTTTAAGGTGAAACAGTCTGTCAAACGTCTGCAATTTTGCAAAATTCCTGTACATTATCCTGACTTTAAATATGTTTCCCAACACTTGGACTAGTTTACCATAAAATGAAAACCCACCCCCAGGTCCTTCGAGATGTAGATGAGTTTGTTTCTTCATCAGATTTGCAGAAACATACCATTCCTTTACTTGCTCACCAGCAGTGAATGGGTCCCTTCAGAATGAGTTCAAACAGCTGATTAAAACATCACAATACAGTTAACATCTTGTGAAATAAAAACCTGGAAATTTGTTAAAAAAAATAAAATTAATAATTAATGCATTTTGACTGTAAACCATTACTTCTGGTCAAAATATGAGTCCCTAATCAATAATGAAGCATCCTCGAATGATAAAATCCACCAACATATTTGTAACTGTTTTTGACTGATTAACATCCATTGAAACTAAAAAATCGATTTCCCAAATGAGGATCCATTTGTAAGCAACATTTTTCCAAACTGCTGAAGAAACAAACTCATCTATATTACTTTTACTAAAAGTACCCTAATTTATGTATTCTGTTGAACAGAGGACAGAGTTTTTAAAGGACATCGGAGTCCTTTGGGGAAAGAAAGGGTCTGTTATTCTTCACAGAACTCTCTGTTTTGTGTTTGCCGAGCGCAACCTGTGTAACTACCTATTTAACCTTTCAGCCCCCGACTGTTTCTGACACTTCTCACGCTCAAGTACAACAATGTAACAACGTGTGACAGCCACTGAGTCAATTACTGCACTTGGCAGTTCTTCATGGACATGCAGGTCTGTCATTGGTTCTGTCACACTTATGTGCCTTTTACTAGACTGACCCGACAGCTTGTACAACTCACTTTACATTTCTCTTCGCCTTTTGTTCTGACGTGTTCCCCTCATCAATGTATGTAAAACATGTCTGGGTTTAGTTATTAAAGCAATCAAAGGCTTTTGGTCTCTTCCCAAACCTCTCTGGACATTAAATCCCCTGCGGTAGGATAACGGTGTTCCTCAAGTATCTGTCCTGGGACCACAATCGATTGGCTGCAATTACAAACAAATCGAAACATGATTTATTTGGACGGGAATCATTTCAATATCAGGAAAAGCCAGGGCCGATGAAGACCCCATCAATAAACCACCGCCCTCCCCCTTCCGCCCCTTTCGTTTCTCTGTGTACGTTCCCCACAGAGGCAATCATTCTGCAAGATGTCAATACAACCAGTCAAGCTCAAGAAAGACGAGGCGATTGAGATATTTTGATTTTTTTCACCCACCCCTCCCACCTCCACCTACTTTTTTTTCTTGTGCACTTAATTAAGTCACCAAAAGGCTGTCAAGGATCATTTTCAAAGCACAGAACCTGGTCGCACTTGACATTTGATAATATTACGCTCCATGCTGATTGAAATTGATTTTGGAGGCTCACTATAGCCGGCTCCTTTTGACAACTCAGAGCCTATAAACCCAAGGACAAGGGCCCCCAGTTGCAGTTGCAACTCATATCCCTGCGAGTGATGGGCAGCCGGGAGCTTTAGTCAGGGAGGGGCAGCCAGGGGCCAGCAGGCGGCATCCCGTCTAGGGGTCATGGATCTGGCAACTCATAGTGTCTAATAAATCAGCACCCCTAACAGCAAGCTGGCCTTACTTTCTCTATGCCCTGATGGGAAAAAGCCAAATATCCATCAGTGCTGGGGAATCTACTTTAATACTGTAACTGTAGTTTAAAAAGTAGATAGAGAATAACAATGAAGCCATTTAAAAATGTAAGACTTTTCTGCATTTGGTGTATTTATCTGGTTTATGAACAACAAATTACACTGACAACATCAAATTCTGACAGAAAATGTGTACTAATATTATTATTAAGTAAATACAATCAGTTCAACAAATACATGTTTAATTATTTTTAGTTAACAACAGTAAAAAAAGACAGCTAAATATACATAAAATAAAACAACTCGAGAGAAAACAAAATGAATCAGTGAATCTGATACATTTTGAATCAGTGAATCTGATAGTTTAGTTAGTTCAGGTTTCACCTGATAAGAAATACAATATGTTTTGCATATCAAGTGCAACCTTAGCCATACTCACAACTTGATTTTGTTAACACGCTCACATACTGAATTCTGAATTTCATTTCATATATTTAGCCAAAAATAAATTACAAGATACATAAACAAATATGTTATCTTCCAGAGTAACAGATGCAAAGAACAAATATTTTTTAACCAACAAATTGATTCACTAGAATTAATTATTTCGCAACACAGTAAGAGGAAGTTGCTACTGTAGCACATAAAATGTTATGGAAAATACTTGTGACCGGAAAAGTCGCACTAGTTTCAGTAAATCAGCTGAACTTTCTTCACGGTAAGTTACTGTATGGTGTTGCCACTTAGTAAACACTTGATTTTCATTAGTAAACATAAATAAACAAGCCTGATCTCACGGCAAGTTGTACGTCTTACAAGGTGGCTAATTCATGCAAATTCGTAGGACCTTGCTCACTGGGGTTTAGACAAGAGTGAGGTCGTACAAATTTGTACGAATTAGCAACTCGTAGAATATGTACAAATTGGTCATAAGGTGTTGAAATAAACAGTACCTAGCAAAAATAAATAAATAAATAAATAAAACACACACACTTTGAATGCTGTGAGAATATGAGGTAGACCAGCATACAAAGCTAAGGTTTTAGAAAATTTGGAATTTAGCACACTAGTTACTAGGACTATGTAATGATAGCAGCACTCATGCTAATGGTCAGTAATAATTGATCTTAAGTAGTCAGATCACTAGTCTTTACTGTCAAGGATCAGCTTCACTTTATAGGACGAGTCATACCTGTTCCATACCATACCATATTCTTTTGTTTTCCATAGAAGAAAGAAAGTCATACGAGTCAGTGTGTCCTTTTAACCTTAAAAATCCTACTGTAATATATATATATATATACATTTCTGAGGCTTCTTCATTATTGACATCATCAAATCTGTAAAACAAAATACATAGATTGATAGTTTATTTAATAACTTTTGATAATGTGTTTAAATAAATAAAATACTTAAAGTAAGTTTTTACACTTTTTAGAAAGTACTTAGCAACACTACAACACAAATAAACAGTAGCTAAACTGACTGTGCAGCTACTGTACTTATAATCCAAAACTGCCCTGATTTTGAGGCCTAACTTTGCAACAGTTATTTCTAGACATCTTAACATCAGTTGTTGGATGTTTTGTGGCATATTAACATCTTGTTTCCTTCATTGTTAAGTCCCTTATGACAATGCCTGGCACACATTATCTGGGGCATCTATGTTTGTTCAATTATAATGCCAGCATTTTCTGCTCTTTTAGGGTTCTAACCCGCTTTTGCTAATCGCATTTTGCAGCCTCAGGCTATTGAAAAACTGTAACGGTTAGGTTCGGGAAAAACTGCTTAATTATTTGTCTTCCTCAGTGGTATTCACAAGTAAAGTCTATCAGCTCCCTGTCTTGCAGCATGTTAGTATGGCCTACTTAGATCCATATAAACTGATCTCATATCTTAGATCACTTTGAATCTAGTAGAGTTCACTGCATTAGAGCTATGCAGGGTAATATAGATGCATATTATGGTATAACTAACAATATTAATAAAAATGTTAATAATGGTTTTCTATTTTATGTAGCCTATAATACAACTTTTTGTCATAACCCTCAAATTTCGATTGCATTTGTCCTCATTCATCCTCTGTCCTCTATTCTGTCCGAAGATGACATGTGCACTTCAACAGAGATAACTTCAGAGGGAACGTCCCATTCATATTGAACCCAGGGTGAGCTGTTTCTATGATTAACTAAACTACAAGGTGCACCGCTTTTGTCCTTAACCGCACAACTGACACGTAGATTTATCAATCGGCAGTTAGGCCAATAGCAAACTCATAAAAATGAAGTATGGCTAAGAAAAAGGTAATGAAAGAGTATTGTGTTCCTGCATTTAATAAACCAGAGCATATTACAGCTTAATAGCTTACCATTTTATTTACTTCAGCTCCACATTGACCACTTCTCTTCCAAACAAATAAGCTAAATCATATTAACCACAGCATGCATTTTTTTTTTACGTTTCACTTGAGCCACATGTCGGGAAATTACTTTAAAAAAGCTTACAGTTTAATGTAGTTAAACAACAATCAGGCTGCTATATAAAAAGTTTACCTTTTACAAGTTAATAAACTATAGGCTATTAAAGTTTTAAAAGGTGCTGAGTCTGTAAAACAAAAAGACAACTGTATGAATAAAATTATTTTCTGTCACTTTAATGATAAGGAAGCAGTTTAAGACACTGAACCGATGCATTTACACTAAATACACTAAATAAATCTGGAATACACTATTACAGGGTCTTACAGGGTCAGTTCAGCCCAAAATGAAAATTCTATCATTAATTAGTGTTAACTGTAACTTTTGTGATGTTACAAGATAATTTTTTTTTTTGCACAAAGAAAACAAAAATAACACAATTTTCTCAACCATTTTTTTCCCTAAAGTTACACCTTCTGCCATTTTGGAGATTACTTAAGAACATATTTGACGTAATAAGCTCTGTTTACTTTCAGAGGAAAACCATGTGCATTAACATAAAAACATTGTTTACACTTAGGGGAAAGCATGTGTATGTGTTGAGATACAGAAGTAAAATGGTAGAAGACTTAACTCTGGGTCTATGTGTCACATAATATTTGTTGCACCTAGTTTCATCCAACAGTTAGTTTAAACAAACTTAAAAAGTTTATAAAAGTATAAATTAGAAGTATATTTAGCTTAAAAAGTGTTTATTAAAGCATATATTTCCTGCTTTGTTGTTGAAATAAATAAAAAAAAATAATAATTATGCAATACTACAGTAATAATATAAAATATACAAAAAGGATGCCATGTGTCGTCCATGTGCTTCTTTGTTTTTGTTTTCGTTCTGACACGTTTTGCGCTCTACTTGTAACTCCGCCCCTCTCATCAGTGTTCATTCCCCTCCAGCTGTGTCCTCCAGGTGTCCTGTATTATTTCTTGATTAGTCTGTGTATATATACTATGCTCTGTCTCTCATTCAGTGTCAGTTGTTAAAGTTTTGTTGATTGTTAAATGTCTGCATTAATCGCCAGCTTTCTTGTATCCAGTGTTATTGATTAAATGTTTCTTGTTCATTGGATCTCTCGTCTCCGTGACTCCGAGATCGCGACTGCTGCAGCCAACCGTTACAGAACAACTAGCCGTTTCAATGGAGATGGTATTTGCTGCGGGCTTCAGGGTTTTGCTTCCCCAAACTTCTGGGATTTCGCAGAGGAGTTTTATGAGCCTGCCCGTGGAACAAGCTTCGGCGACAAGGAACTCATCGCGGCGTTCGCATAGGTTCAAGCTACCGCTGTCGTGTGGACCACACAGACACCAAGGGGATAAGCTGGGGGGTAGATTTGTTGTCCTCCCTGGGTTGGATTCGAGTCCATGAGTCGTCGTATCGTCACCCCGCAGAACTCGTTTATCCGACTGCGCACATCTCTGCAGTTTCCTTTCCGTATTCACAGCCTCGTGCGCCATCACAGACTGCGATAATTAGTATAACCAGTACGATAACTAAATAATTCTTTCAATATGAAAATAGGGAAGTTGACCTTGTAACGTTGTAATGGCAAAGAAGAACAATATTATTAAAAACACTTCAAGAAATATTTTCACCAGCTAATTAACAATAAAAAGATTAACAGCAATGGATGTTTTTCACATTTCTGGTTTACTCAGCAGTAGAAGTCGTAAGTTGGGATAACTTGAAAAGTACTGAATGAGAGAGTACCACAGATATATTTTTTGCATTCCTGTTCACTTAAATAGCAAAACAAAAACTCTATGATCACTTTTTCATGACTTTCAAAAAAATGAAACAATTGAGAGGATAATGGCAGTCAGAAGAGAGAATGATGTCAAATTTACTGTCCCTCCCATGCATAGACAAAAAATTGTGTTATAACTGTACATACTTTTTTTTTTAAGTACAAACATGAAAAACATTACTGACCATTAAATATGTATTGAATCCAGAATCCAGCAGCAGACAACAACACGGCAGTAAGTGATTGTAATAAACCGCATGTTATTTTGCATTGACTTTACACTAAAATAGTAATCTTCATAGCTATGGTGCTTCATGTGAACAAGCTTTTCTCTGTTTAAAACACAGCTGGCCTGAAAAGTACTTAACCTTTCCCCTGTACCGGTGTTAAGGCAAAGCGATTATTCAAACTTAAATTACGTGTGAGGTAAATGTTTACCAGCAAAACAAAGGGATTTATTGCACCTAGCTTATTGAATTTGTCCAAGCTAATCAAACTATTTACAATGTCTAAGTAAAGGAAATAAAATGGCAATAGAGCCAGCTGTCAGTCACTGGGAGTCGATCAGGCCAGTTGCGTTCTGATTGATCAGGTCTGAACCGTGGCCTTGACAGGCGCCGTGGCTGCTATCGACAGCAATCTAGTGCACGGCAGAACAAGAGAGAGAGAAAGAGAGAGAGAGAGAGAGAGAGAGAGAGAGAGAGAGCTGTCCAGCACTATTAACCTCTGGTCCTGGCGTCCTTCTAGACATCACCGCTGCAGTAATTAGGGAGTCAATCGCAATCGCATGTATCACTTAGCCTGTCGTGTCAGTCAGAGCGGCCTGTGACAGATTCATTAAGCTCCTGCCCTCCAGGTCTCCCAGTCAAACGGACCTATAAACTACTTTAAACAGGACCTTATAAATTGGAGTGGCCAAGAGCAAGGGGAGGGTGAGTTAACAGCAGAGAATAAATGCTCAAATGACAATTAGCATTGATCAGCGAGAGGAAAACGGACACTCAATGACAAGAGATCGCAGGTGAGAACGCCTTCTGGGTTATAGCGGGACACGGGTGAACGCACACAAGCTCCAGACTTAGTATTGCTGGGATGGCGGACTTAAAAGGTCTACACAAGTATGCAAACGAGAATGATGTTGAGGGTCTGTATTTCTTGCTTGTGAAATGCTTAATTTTTATTCTTTTCTAATTTCATACATATTTTTTATTGGAAATATTACATGCATATTAATTTGAGTGAATTCAGAGAATAAAAAATTTGCATTTAATTTGTCGTCTTTTTTAGAAGCATTTGAAGTGGACGTGGATAAAAAAAAGAAAATGAAATTTGTACAAAGACATTAACATGATCGTTTTCAACTCATAAGGAAGCCTTTTTCCACCACTGAATAAAAAAAAGTTATTTTGATGATTAATCTTGCAATTTTTCTCAGAATTGTGTAATCGAAACTCAGAATTGTGAGATATAAATTTGCAATTGCAAGCATATAAAGATGTGATTTTATATCTCAAAATTCTTACTTTATAACTCACTGTTTAAATAAAGTCACAATTTAAACTTTTTTTCTCCAAATTTCGAGTTTATATTTTGCACAAACACATTATTTTCCACAAACTGTACGTTATTGTTTCTCCTCTAAGCCCTGCCTTCTGAAAGCGATAGATTTGTAAAAAGCTCAATGTTTTATAAAAGCAAGGAGTACTCTGATTGGACAGCTATGCAGTGCGTTGTGACTGGCAGAATACTGCAACCGTCTGACGGAAATATTACGTCCCTTACCATAATAACATGATGTCGCATCTGTTGGGTCTCGAGATTGATCACCTGTTTTCTGATGTCTCCAGTGTTGGGTTTTTGACTTTGTTGTGACACTTCTCAACGTGCTCATTGTTTTCTTTGCCCTGTTCTGTCTCTGCCCCTCTCTCGATTTCTGATCGCTTGCTCTCCTGCCTTTCACCTGTTTCTCGTTCATTTAGTTATCTTCTCCCTTTATATGTTTCTCTGTTTTGTCATTGTGTGTCAGACTGTTAAAGTGCCCCTATTATGCCTTTTCAAATATGATATGTCATGCAGTGTTTCATGTAGCTGTATGTGAACATAAACTATCTGCAAAGTTGTGAAGCAGACAGTACACTATAAATAAAGTTATTGTCTATCAAAAAATAGTCGTCTCACATTCGCCTAAATGAGTCGTCAGCAATTTGAAACTTTTTTTTTACGGATCCACATCATTAAGTAACATATTTGTATAATGTCCGCCAACTTTCTACGCCCGCAAACAACTTGCCCGCCCACAAACAGTACAATTTCCATGAATATTACATCATGTCAAGAAGACATGAGAGTAAATTTGTTTTATATGCCCTTCCGAAAGATGAATCTACGAAGAATGAGTGGTTAACATTAATTTTTTTAACAACAACTCAGCAGTACAATCTGACTGATGACTGCTTTTCCAATCTTGGAGAACAACGCAATGTTCACCAAAGGCTTGGTCATAAAAAAAAAAAAAAAGATGTATCAGTGCCCAATTTACATGGACCGGTCTGCTCCTCTAAACTTCTACCTTCTACCTGTAAGTATTATTAATAATTAAATATATAGATGAAATAAAAAGATAAGTAATCCCAGTTTATTGTTGAGGTTGACGCATCGGACATCAGGGTTGGCTCTGGCTCTGATCTCAATGGTCTCCTCGCAATGGGAAGGTGCATCCTTGTACCTTTTTCTCTCGCCGCCTCTGCCCTGCAGAATTTAACTACAATATCAGTAAATAGAGAGCTGCTAGCAGTAAGATTGGCTCTGGGCGAATGGTGCCACTGGTCCTTCTAGAAAGGGTGGTGGTTGGGGCTCGCTCCTTGGGTATCAAGCGGTGGATTGAGGAGACTGGACGAGGGATGCAAATGCCGGGAGAGTGCCCTGGAGGGCAGGTTGTTTGTGCTGGCTGTGTTGCACTCCTTCAGTGGGGCCATACGTCCAGGCTGGTCTGCCTTCTGGGAATTCGGCCACTGTTTCTGTCACAGGAATCTGAGGCTGCGATTCCATCAGCCCTGGCTTTCGTCATACGGTGTCATCGTACCTAGGGGAGATTCAGGATTTTGGGCCATACTGGGTAACCAAGTTCGCTAATCCTGTAGCAGTCAGGCTCAAGCTCTCTCTTGGTCGGGTTCACTCTGTGTTTCATGTTTCCAGGGTTAAACCGGTGTTTTCTTCCCGCTGGTGATCGTCAAACCTCCCCACCTCCACGGCTGGTGAAATGCGCTCCATCCTACACTATGAGGAGGGCCATTCTTTGATCGATGACTTTCGTCTGCAACAAGGTGTGCTTGGGAAGGTGGGGTACTATTGGGAACCTGTTTTCTGTTGTCTCCAGTGTTGTGTTTTTGACTTTGTTGTGACACTTCTCAACGTGCTCATTGTTTGCTTTGCCTTACTCTTTCTCCGCCCCTCTCTTGATTTCTAATTGCTTGCTCTCCTGCTTTTCAACTGTTACTCGTTCATCTTGTTCATTTTACACATTGCCTTGCATCACACATCGTAAACATAACATCATGTCAACGTTTGTGATTGGAGAAAGAAGAAACAATAAGCATTACCCTACGCTGCTACTCAGGTTTGAATATAATCAGGTTCTTTTAATAAGAAATTTTCCTGACTCAAAAGTTGTGAGTCAGAAGTGCCAGACTGTTCTTGCAGAGGCAGAATTCCTCCACTTTATAGTCTCTGTGCACAGCCAGCATAGACTGCTCTGCAGACTGCTCTGTGTTGTGTTAAAATTTTCTGGAAAAGTGTTGCGAACACATCTTGACCACTGAGTTATGTCCTCTTTTGGAAGCACAAACAAAGTAGTTTTACTATAACAATGAAACAAATCGTTTCCAGCATTTTGAAAAAAATTACACTCGATTTTATGTGATATAATATATAATTGTTTTGTGATTGTTACAGAGGCATGAAATCAAGACCTGTAAAATATAAATTGTTGCTGGTAGTTGCCATTTTTAAACCTTCTAATGTCTGTGCCATTCAAACATTTCAGTGCTGTGTAGTTTATTGATGTTAGCTCTAACACATAAAAGTACGGTGGCCGAGAGAGCTCAACGTTCTGCAATTGAAAAATAACGCATGCAAACAGAAACAAATGGCTGCAACTTTAAAATAACGGATGCAAACAGAAAAAAACGGCTGGAACTTAAAAAACATCTTCATCAATTTGACAACACAGGTCGCTGCAAACACACAAACCACAACGGAAATGTTTCAGGGGGACCTCAAAAAGTGACGAACCCATCTGAGGGTAACTCTAGCTAACATAGCATTAAAATAATGTTCCACAGTTAAGTGTGATTAGTCAGATTAGTCTAATAATATCCAAAAGACCAATGAATCGTATGATCATGTTGTTAAAATAAACAAAAAAAACTCACTTTTTAGTTCAGCGACAAAACCTCTGCTCTGACCAAAAGCCACTGAACAAATAATCCGGTCCCAGATGGGTTCTTCACTTCTTGAGGTCTCCTTGAAACAATTCCGTTGTGGTTCGTGTGTTTGCAGCGCCTTTGTTGTCAAATTGATGAAGATGTTTATTATTATTAAATTGCAGCGCGCTGAGCTCTCTCGGCCACTATAAATAGGTTATCACAATTAATATTATGTAATATATTTAAAAATCTAAATGAAAACATTTATTTAATATTCTAATTACAGAATCTCATCTTCCTATCAGATTCCTAGCCTTGCCCTATAAATAGCCAGCGCTCGGTCCTTCCTTATCTCGATCTTAGTATCCCCCACCTCCCCCGCTCCTCCTATTTATTTGCCGGGGGGATCACTCAGGGTTAGTAATTGGCCATCCGCTTCCCTTAGGGCTGTTTACCCTAGGGCAGCCCTCCTAACCCTGAGTATTCTCCTTGGACAGCACGCCAAACAAGCTTTGCTTATACTAAATTGCCGACAAGTACGAACTCGTGACATTTTTTTTAGGACAATTATACATTTTTTGTAGTAATCTTTGATGGGTGGAATGTTTTTAAGAGTGGCATTTATTCTAAATAGTTTTTTTGCAACATAAATGTCTTCACTTTGACTTTAATGCTGCTTTAAAAAAGTATTCTGTTAAAACAAAAAATGTGAACAGTAGTGTACAACCCTTTTAATACTGATGGAGAACTGTAGGTTGGTGGACGTGTCTCTCACGGCCGTGTCTGGTTGCTGTCTGCTGCTTTATTGCATCAGAGGCGGTTTATAGCATGAAATGAAGAGCAGCTGTAATTGCTGCAAGGCATTTATTCATCTCTCACAAGAGATTCGCTCATAAAGAAACACATTTCTGCCTCGGCCTCAATGAGCACAGACAGATAAACTCACATACAGTACAGATGTTCTTCAAGGTTACATAGGGCCTCGTGTGCGTTAATAGAACAATACGGAGCATCTCTTCCTATTGTCCAGGAAGGGTTATTTGTCTTTCTGGTTGATGAGCTGCTCGGATGACTCTAAGGGTGTTCATATTGATATCCAAGCTAACAATTCCTTCTCTTCAGCCTCTTCTCTTCATATTACCGCTATAAATCCTGCTCCGGCTGATTGTTATGGTCATTGTGTGTGGGGTGAGGGATGGTTATTATCCGTAGTTGCTGGTATTTTATGTGTCTCTTTTCTCCGCTTTCTCTCTCTCTCTTGCAGGGTCCTGATCACTGTGTTAAATGTCTTCACTTTAAAGACGGACCCAACTGTGTGGAGAAATGCCCTGATGGCCTACAGGGAGCAAACAGCTTCATCTTCAAATATGCTGAGGCCAACAATGAGTGTCACCCTTGCCATGTCAACTGTACCCAGGGGTATGAAAGTGTTTGTTAAATGTTTGCAATTTGTGAGTGTGTACGTATGTGTGTGTGCTGGGAAATATATCTGTAGCGGTCCAGCTACTTCCTGTGCTTGTTTGCCACGTCAGTTCTAGCCTCAGGAAGTTCGGAAAGCCTATTTGTCAGTGCACTGACCCTTTTTAGAGCACTTGTGTCCTCGTGGCTGGCTGTGCATAAAGCATCATTAATTTTAGAGGAAGGAGTTTGCCCTTGCTGCGTCTCTGCCGTCCAACTTTAGTCTAAATGATACCCATCAAGCTCTCCGAATTTATCCAGCTGGGCACCTGCAACTTAACCTCAGCCCCTTGGGGTTACATGAGAGACAGCTCAGATTTCCTGCAGAAAAAACATTATCCGCTCAAGGAATCTTCACACTGAGTCACGGATTCACTTTTCTTCCTCCTGTGTCACATGAAAGCCCTCAGCTGCTGACTGTCGTATCTGCGATCTCTGTCAGCTAGGGACGATTAGTGACGTTGAGCTTTGAAATGCTAGCAGTGAGCTGACAAACTGACAAAGCTGTGAGCATCAGGATGGAAGGGCATTAACTCAGACCACAAGAAGGAGACAGAAGAGACAGGTTATTAAAATAGGTCCAGCACTGATAGATTAGTAATGAATTGTGGCAGTATAAAATTAAGGAGGATTGCGATTGTTTTTTTTGTTTTTTTTTATTGTTAATTTGCCTAAAGAAAGTCATTAGATTAGATTGACAAGCTTTACTTGTCTTGCGAATACAAGAGCGTTTAGATGGAGGACTTTGATGTAAACAGCATCTCTGATTTAAATTTAAGTTGGAATAATATTGCTGTATGTCTTTTAAGAATATGTCCAAACTGTATTTTTCAGTGAACTGATTCTTAGTTTAAGACCCTGAAACTATAATTCATCTGTAAACATCAAAAACGTTCATTGGAGACATTTCATGATTTTTAAAAATGTATGTTATCTTTATGTTAAGTAACTTGGAATCTATACACTTCAGTGGGTGATGGTATGCACTCGGCTATGGTCTCTGTGGCTCATAAGCTTTGTATTGTGACTGCAAGATCAATATCGAATTAACGGGAGACCATACATGTACAAGTTACATACAGATATATAAATACGGATGTTTTTAAAAAGATTTATTCATTTATGTAATTTCTTTTTTATAAAAAAAAATGCAGAAAGTTTTCTGTTAAAGTAGAGTTAAATAATTTATAACTAGCTGTATATGAAGACAATAGAAGTATATGGAATAATCTGTTTTTGCTATCAGCTGTCTTATGTTTTTACTTAATAATTTACTGAATATTAATTTGAATTTTATAAATGTTCATTCAGATTCTTTTTTGTTTCAGATGCACAGGACCTCGTCTGCAAGACTGCATTGGCATGATGGACAGGTACACACATTTGTATATATATTTGAGTATTTTTTACCTTTAATGGACATGGCCATAAGAGAACAGAAAATAAATATTGTTTGGGTAGAGAGAGGTGCTTCACCAAGAAAAACCAGGAGTTGGCAATGATGTCCTGTAGCAGCACTACTCTCTCTCTCTCTCTCTCTCTCTCTCTCTCTCACACACACACACATACACACACACGCATTACCTCACATACACAATGACTTCCACTGTCAGAAGGTTTGCAAGGTCAGAATCTTGGCACCAGTTTCTCTCTCATCTTTATTTGCTGTCTCGCTTGGCCTCCCTTAAGCCATCATTTATTCATGGCATCTATTTTGGTGGTCTGCCCAATGTCCAGCACTTGATTCTGGTCACACTGGCATCAATAGAGAATCACTGTGTCTAGAGATCCTTGACACCACACACAGTTATTTCATAGCAGTAATTCAGTTGCAAGGCTTCTATACACAAGCAGATGTCTAAGACTGCATTGTAAATCCACCGATCCTGTAGTGTGTGCATGTTTAAGATTTGAGGGAAGATAGATTTTAAAACTCCATAATTCATTCTAGACTTCATAAATTTAAAAAAAAAAACGTAACCCTATCCTTTCTTTCCCTTTCTAGCCTGCACTTATCTAAACATTGCCTACTATACGGCATTATGAGCACTTCCTTAGTTGCTTTTGCCTCTTTAGGACTAATTGCTTGCTGTTTTCCCCACCTGTACGTCGCTTTGGATAGAAGCGTCTGCTAAATGAATAAATGTAAATGTGAGCCCAGCTTAAGTTTTCATTTAGACATTGTACCGAATGTTGCGACCCTTTTAAGATTTTGAAAAGTGCACAAAGAGTGATGAATTTGACTTGTAGTTTCCACTGTACAGTACAAGGCTTGGTTTTTTCAAACCCAGCTGAATCTGATTGGCCTATTCCTGCGCTGATGGCATCTTTAACACACATGGCTCATTGTTTTAACGTCAGCTGCCTTTCAACATGCAGCCTTGCTTCAGCACAAGAATGTGAGATGGGGTAAAGGAAAGTTATATAATGACCAGGCCACAGTTCTGTGATTAATGTGCTGCTGTGAGGCCTGTGCCTGTGTGTGCGCACACATTTGCTTCATGGCATATTTGATAAATTGATATCACTTTCTTTTGCTCTCATGGGAGAGCTGGAACAAAATACCATTAACTGCTCAGAGCAAATGCGTTTGCTGTTTCAGATCTGCCATTATGTTACACACAGTCCTGGCAGGGTAGAAAAGCCGATGCTAGAAATCATTTGTCTTAGCCTCAGACGGTTCACGGGCTACTTGATGCATATTGAAAACAACTGGGGCAAAAGTTTCTCACAAGCTTCAGTCTGATTGGCTCTCTTTAGATGATTGCAGACAGGGCACAAAGCTACTGGGACTTGTTTAGAGATTCGTCATTGAGCACTTCTAATGATGATTTGATTTGATTTCTTTCTTACACACATACATATATATATATATTAGTGCTGACAAATGATTACTTGAGATTAATCACATCCAAAAATTTACTAATTTTGTTTTTGCATTACATATATGTGTGTGCTGTGTATTTTTATTGTGTATATCAGTAAAGAAAGACGTACGCTGATGCTGATACATATCAAAATTTTTTGTGGTTTTCAGGATTTTTTTGATAAACAGAAGATTCAAAATATCTGTATTTATTTGACAGAGAAAATTCTTCATAGACATAAACAGAGAAAAGTAGCTCCGGCTACAATGTTCTTCTGCTTATTATGTTCTGTTTATTGATCGCTAATCAGCTAATCAGAGCAGAGCTCAACAATATTATTCATGATTTTTACAAATAAGCCAATATTAGACAATTTAATTCTTGGAAGAAATATTTGTAATTGTTGTAAATGCACATGTAAAAGGTTTCTTACCTTTTACCTCATACCTAAACAACATACCTTGTAGATATCAAAGAGCAATTTAAAATATTGTATCAATGCATTCTATGGCAAATAAATACATTTATAGATAGATAGACTAGTGAGATGAGTAGGTTATGTCTTATCTTGTCTAGGGCATCAGAATATCCTTCAGAAAATCCCAGTGTAATCTCTCTGTAATGTGTAATCTAGTGTTTCTCTCTCTTGCACATTTGGAAAAGACATGGCAGGTTACATAAAACAAGATGTCAGACATCCTGTCTTCCTTCCTCTGCAATATACGGCAGTGCCACGCTACGTGCTGACAGCAATGCAGCATCAACATAATTGCCTGCTCATTGTCAGCGCGAGAGAAGCTCCCTCACGCATGTGGAATCTATACACTTCAGTGGGTGATGGTATGCACTCGGCTATGGTCTCTGTGGCTCATAAGCTTTGTATTGTGACTGCAAGATCAATATCGAATTAACGGGAGAGATTCTCATCTGTCCCAGAGATAATCTAGCAGTCTATCGCTCATCATGCCTGGGCAATGCTTCACTGTCCTTGCATTATTGGGTGGGATTTCATTTCCATTCTACAAACTTACAGCTCTAAATTTATACAGAGAGGAAGACCATACACAAACATCATGTTTGAAGGCACTAAACCCCTCCTTACAGAGCTGTACACAAAGGAAGGCACTGGACAAGCATAACAGAATAAAATAAAACAGAAGGGTCCCAAGATGCATTTTAAGCCCAGGCTTGTTGCCAGTCAGCCATAATTAAGATATTAAATGTGTTGTAAGTGATTTGTTTTATTGAATAAAAAATGCTCTACAAGCTGTCAGATATCACTGAAATAAGTGCCTTGAGAAATTATTGTTCTATAAAGTGCAAAACAATAAAAAATAAAAACAATAAATGCATAAATAAATAACAAATGGACCTGTCTGCACTAAATTTAAGGTGATATTTTTAAAAATGCACTATTGGATCCAACAAAATACCAACGATGCCCATCTAATTTGTTTATCCAGACAAATAATGAAACTATTACAGTTGTAATATGAAGCATGTTCTCTGTGTATGCAGATTTATTTTTATTTCTGAAAATCTAAAAAGAAGACTTGCCTTGCCGCATCCAGTCTAGATAGCAGAATAGGTTCTATTGTATTTTGTTGTGTTGCATCTGGTGTCGACAAGGTGTAAGGATAAAGAGGTGCAGAGACAATTATAAAGTAAGATTGGCAGTCTGAAGAGTTGGATCTTAATGAAAGGCATGTAATAGGACAGCATGAGCTGTGTATTGTGTTCAGTCAATGCTGATTTAGTGCTGCCTTCTTCCATGCTAACTGAATTAGGCCTTTCATTAATGCTAAGGGGACACTTTCTGATAGAGATTCGAACTGAAAGCTCAAAGTACAGCCCAGAGAAGACTGATGCAAGATGACAACAGTTGGGAAGGCTTTTTGGAGAAACCTCTAACCAAATATCTCCTTTCTGTCTGAGAGGAAGGCTTTCTTCAGGTTCCTGCTCATTTATTGGCAATTCTCAGACCTCTTCTCTGATGGCTTTCTCTACTGATCCATTCTGCTCTTTTGTTCTCCTATAGTTTATGTCAGTGGCTCTCTCAACTATATAGACAAGTCTAGGGTTTTTCTGAAAATGGTCAATTTATTAAATAACTGAATACACTGGCCAAAAAAATGGAGCGATAAAAAAAGTCTCACCAAAGCAGAATTTATTTGTATATTTGTATATTTTACTGTATATTATTCTAAAATACAGTAAAAAAAAATATATGGTAAAATATTATTGCAATTTAAGTACCAGTTTTGAATGTTTCTTTTTATATATAATTAAAATAGCATTACTGTGTGATACTTATGGCTCCTAAAAATTAAAAGTTCATCTTTATCTTTGCACAAACATATTTTTAAAATATATTACAATAATGTTCTTAAATTGCAATAGTATTACTGTTTTCACTGGATATTATGCCTTGATGAGCATAAGTTCTTTCAAAATTATTACATTTTTGATTGGTAGTGTAAATAATCACATAAATATATATATATATATATATATAAACATGGGATATATACTTTCCTATGATTAATATGAAGGAAGTCTGGTCTTAACACATCTCAGTCATGACACAGAACCAGTTAAGAAGCACTGGTTTATGTGTTATGGGACCAATTACCTCTTACTTTATTGTTATTGCATATAGCTAATGTTTGTTTTCTCCCTTGTGTTTCCCCTCAGGACTCCCCTCATTGCGGCTGGGGTTATTGGAGGATTGTTTGTGGTGATCATCGTGGGCCTGAGTGTTGCCATATCAGTGAGGAGGAAGAGCATCAAGAAGAAGAGAGCTTTGAGACGCTTCTTAGAGACTGAGGTTAGACACATTCCATCTTCTTTTTTTTCTTTTTTTTTCAAGCTTGGATTCAGAAAACAAACAGAAAACATCCTGAAGACTGTTCTCTTAGACGATTCCTTGGGGCATGAAAACCCGAAGGAACTTGAGTGCAAATCAGAAACAGAACAAAAAAAACAGAGAAGCGATTATGACCCATGGCACTTTGTATGTCTTTTGAGATTGTTCCTTGAGAGGAAGTACCCACCAGCAAGAGGAGATGAGTTAGGTCATTTCCTGATTAAATTTAGTGTTTCATAAGTTGAAAAAGCAGCCTATGCTGGTGTAGTCATTGTATTCTGCTTGCTTTACACGAGGCATTTTATGAGCCTCACTCCAACTTGCCAGATTTTCTGTACACCACACAGGGTTAACAGAAAAAACACATTACAGTAGGATTTAGGATATTACTGTATGATGCAGTTTCCTTAATATGGTTCACATTTTTAAAGCTGTAAAGGCACCTTTGTTTTTGGTTAAAATATATAACAAGTTTGATAAGCCTCTTACATAATCTGTTGATTGATATTAAGTAATTAGCATTTTCTTATCAAAGGTTTAATATTTATATTTTAATATAATTTTAACAAAAGAGCAAAATTCACAAATCAAGGTATTAAACTGTTTTAAATGTCCCAATTTTTTAATGAATTTTTAAAATAAAAAAATAGAAAAATAAAATAGAAAACCATTTATATAATATATACAGTAGTTTGATGACCTAAGGGTTGTTTCCTTCATTTTACAAAGGTTAACTACTTCCTTTAATTGTCATTTTGTTAAAGAAAGAATAATCGTTTCCTTTCAGGATTTTATTTGTAACCTATTCATTGAATGCCAGGTAATTACAATTCAATAACCTAGCATAGTGTAGATTAATAAAAGTTGCATGGACAGTTAAAACTACCTCACACAGCCTGCTTTTGATTATTAGGATGATTAGTTCTGAGGATAATAGCCTTTCTTTGGACCTTTTTAAAAGAGCTTGTATGTGTTAATTAAATAAACATTAGTGAAAAATTGTGCCTTTGCTAATGTGCTGATGGCTTCACTTATGGCTTATTTTTTCCTCTTAATGCTTACTGTCTTTTCTTTTCATTTACTCTTCCTCTTTCTATCCATCATCCTAATACATACATTACTTTTCATGTTGTGATAATAGCATCTCTCTGGACCTTTTTAAAGTAATTGTGTATGTTGTAATTAAATAAACATTGTTAAAAAATCGTGTCCTTGATAGTGTGATGATGGCCTTACTTATGGCTTGTTTGTTTCCTCTTAATGTTTACTGTCTTTCCTTTTCCCTGACTTGATCTCTTTCTATTCATCCTCCTGATATCTTAGTTTACTTTTCATATCACAGTGTGGGCGGAAGGTTCATTAGAGTGCAAGTTGCGCAAGGTTCTTGTGCCCGAAGGTTCTGACCCCTCCTCTTCATGCATGCATATCCATATGGCCTCAGGCTTTGAATGGAGAGTATAACACACTCCTCAGACACTCCAAAAAATAATATGTGGAGCAGGCCTACGCATGCCACATATGGAAGCACATGTGTGTGAAAATGGACATCACTATGTATTCCAATAACCCATATGCTCTTACATGTTCACAAATCTCAATTTTCACCAGAATAGGGTTTTCCCATCATAATAAATTCATATTACTTTGGAGCACTAAAAAGATGGCACTGTTTCAGCACCATGGACAGTTCCTGATCTGTGTTTCAGCACTGCCTGTAGCGGACTGCTCCCCGGATCACAGCTCGTCCTCCCCTGGCTCTCCTCCGCCTTCTGTGTCCGAGCTCCTGATTTACAATTCCATTTAAATGAAGAAGCGCTATTGTTTTTTAATCAGGCGGCTGTGATGAGCCGAGGGACGCCGCAAAGGGTCGATAGAACGGCTGATTTACGCTCTCTCTATCTTTCTCTCTTACGCTTCCCAATCTCTCTCCTACACACTCTCTCTGTTCATATTTTTATCAGGTTAACCTTCTCTCTTTCTGTCTTTCTTTTCTGTATCTTCTCTCTTTGCTTTTTCCTCTTATCTCTGTCCCCCCCTCTCTCGTCTCATTTCAATAGTTCTCTTATCGCCAGGGGTTTTTATTCATTGATTGAACTCCCAAACTCTGATATGCGCTACGTAATGGCACAGAAAGACTAAATAAATTACAGGATATTCATATACTATGGTCTGTGCTCTTCAATTTATTTGAGTTAGGGACAAACATTCATTGATTGCTCAGATTCATTGTAACATCTCTGATGGCGCCTCCCTTCCTTTGCTTTGTGTGTCTCAGTTGGTGGAGCCTCTGACGCCCAGCGGTGCGGCCCCGAACCAAGCCCAGTTGCGCATTCTGAAGGAGACTGAGCTGAAACGGGTGAAGATTCTGGGAGCAGGGGCCTTTGGTACAGTTTACAAGGTAACATAATTAAAGCAGAGACAGAGGGAACTTAAGAAAGATTTCTGCAACCCATACATTTTTCTAAGGAGGCTAAGGATGTATTTCTTGGGGTTTATCAAAATTCTTAATGCTAACTATTGAATTTTTGCACACATGGACATGAAACATTATCATTCAAAAGTTTGGTTTCAGTAATATGTAATTATTTATTTATTAGTGGAAAATTAATACTTCTGATGGATTAAACTGTAAATTATTTTTTAACAGTGATACAAAAAAAACCTACCATCAAAAGAATAAAACTAAATTTTCAACCATGAAAACTATAAGTATTCCTAATTGTAATAATATTTCACAATACTGCTGTATTTATCAAATCAATGTATTGTTTTAGTATCTTAGGGATACAGTACATTTATAATTTTATATATTTTTATACATATTTGTATAGGGTTTTTTTGTGTTTAAGTTGTTTTAAGATTAAGTTATACTAAGTTAAAGTGAGAAATTGTGCGTTTTCAACTAGCTGAAATACATTTTTTATGGTTGTTGTTGGTGATTAAGCTTTTTCTTCCAGTTAATAAAAATAATGTTTTTTTTTAAGTTAACCTGAAAAATAATAAAACAGCCTTGGTTATCCTAAGAAAACAATTCCACAGACCCCAAAATTTGATCTGTAGTGCGCTTCCAATCAAAAACAAGTGAAAAAATAGGAAAAGTAAAGCTAGTCTCTTTTAAGCCAATAACAGACAACCATCCAACAGCCACCAAGAACACCTTGGAACACTGCAGAAAACCCCAGCAACAACCTACCTTTAATGAGCTTTGCGTTAAAATTCACATTTTCTTCAGTACAAAATAGAAAGTACAATTCCACCCAATTCTAAGAAATCTCTCTTTTTGTGATTTCAGGGCATCTGGGTACCTGAGGGTGAGACTGTGAAGATTCCCGTTGCCATAAAGATCTTAAACGAGGCAACAGGCCCCAAAGCCAATGTAGAGTTCATGGATGTAAGTGTCACTCTGTTGCGAGGCTTGTAGCTGTAGTTTGTGTAATTCCACTAAGCGAATATTCAGCTCTTTAGTACTTCAAAGGGAAAAATGAATGTAAACCTCAAATTGGCCCATCCTCTTAGATGATGCAAGGACTATGAAACACTTACCAAAGCCTTTCACACCCATGATGAGTGCAATCTAAAACAGGTTATTTTTGAGTGCATGTTCATTTTGGCTCACTTGCGTATAGATGCAGCTCCGTTTAGATCTTAGCTCCACATGTGTTTTTTCTTGAGTGAGATATCTGTGCATATGCACATGTTTTAAAGTGGTCTCTCCATGGCTCCCCCATGTAAGGTATTTCCCACAATTCATCAGTGTTAATGGGCATTCCACTTTCAGGAAATTCTTAGGGGTTTGCAGATGAACAGATCCACTCGTACTGCGCTCAAACCTCAGAAGCATGTGAATGCGGATCAGACATGTAGAGGCTGACCCCCGCTGTTGATTGGGCGAGCAGCATGCGCGTATGCAATCATCTCAGCAGCTGGAGAATAGCAGGAGCGTGAATGCTCATTATATAACTGTCAAGTGTGTAATTTTATGTAGTGCTCAGATAATGGGTTTGTGTGTGTGTTTGCGGATATAGGATGTGAGTTACACACTGTTTTATTTGTTAAGTGTTCAAACAAACGTAAGAGGATCCCTCCAAGCCCTGAAATCATATTAATGGCAGAGGCATCTTTTATTGCGATAATATAACCTTATGGCCCAAGGTTTGGATATTATTTCTGAATTATCCCCTGAGCTATTTGTGGAAATTATATGTATTTTTTACATTCTGTATTTTCCCAGTCCCTGATACTTTTATACCCTGTGCCACCTTTTGTTTGGACCGAAGGTTAAATATGTTGGATATAAACTGGATCTGTGAGCTCTCGTTTAGTCAGATGCTTTTATTTCTATTTTATTTTGCTAGATTGCTTGATCGTACTGTACTGAAAGTAAGCAATATAGACCAATGACTCTTTCAGGATATTATATATGGTCATTTCTGCATTTAAGTGTGGAGTGTTTGTGATTTATGGGTAACGAGACTGCCTTGTAGATCCTCCAGCTTCTGCAAGTGTCATGAAACAAAGCGAATAAATCCTACACTCATTTCGCAGACTGTAACTATGGGGCTGTTTCACAGATGAATCTCAGTGGGACGTCATGGCTGTGTGTGTGTTTTTACATGCATGACAAGAAGTGTTTCAGAACCAATCTGTGATAAATTGTGTGCACTGAATCTGTTTGTAAAAGTAAGATGTTTGCACTTTAGAAAATTGAAATTGAAACTTCCTGTCTTTTAGTAAATATAAGATGCTTAAATTAATATTTTTATTTAGCAGGGATGCAGTAAATTGATGAGAAGTGACAACGAAGACAAAAGATTGCTGTTTATAATAAATGCATTTTTATTCTATTTATCAAATAATCCTGGAAAAACATGCATCATGGTTTTCACATAATATTAAGCAGCACAGCTGTTTTCAACATTGAAATAGTAAAGGTATATTTCACCTAAAAAGGCATATTATTAATTACACTCTCCTCGGTCGTTCCAAACCCATGAGGCCAGACCGGTCATCTTCAGAAGACAAATTAAGATATTTCTGATTAAGCTGGAGATCTTTCTAACCCTGCATTGACAGCAATCCTGGGCTCAGGAAGGACATTTTTAAAATAGTCTATGGGACAACAGTGGTTAGCAACAACCTTAATTATACAAAGCTGCAAGGTTTTTAAACTTTGTTTGTGTGCAAAGAAAAGAAAAATAACAAATATATATTCAAAATTTCTTCTCATTCCCACCATCATACATGAGCAATTCTGAATGATCATGTGACTAAAGTAACTTCTGCTGCAATTTTATCACAGGAATACTTATTTAAAAATGTATTAAAACAGAAAAGAAGTATTTCAATAATATTTCACATGCATATATGTGTATATATATACACACACACATACCTGTACATGGGTAGACAAATAAAATAAAAATGGGCATGCAAGGAAAAGGAAAATAGACTGTGTCTTGATGGTGTGACATTGCAAAAATGCTGAAAAAATAATTACAGAGTAACATACAAATAACATGAGAAATCAAAAAAAGCTACAAATATCATCTTTAGCATTATGTTTTTTTTTTTTTAACGTTTTTGCTGTAACACCATAGGACATATTGATATATAAACTGCCCATGTGTATGTATACAGTATTTGTATATGTTAATAGTGTAACAGTAAAA
>JAUCMT010000160.1:15660909-15718131 GCA_032357475.1 Enteromius thamalakanensis | reverse complement strand
TAAGTTTGATTTATGGAACCGAATCTACCAAAAATAAGCCTGACTTACCGAAATAAGCCTGGCTTATTCTCTAATCTGGGTTTATGGAACAGGCCCCCTGGAGTCCCTTGCTGGCAACTCCAGCTGAGCGTTACACCTTACCACATGTATTTTATTTATGTAACGTTTATGTGTTGTAAATAAATAATTAAACAAACAAATTTAATTGGTATATATATATGTATGTACAGTATTTATGTTTATATATATATATACTGTATATATATTAGCAACATTTCATAATTTCATTTGTAAGAATAATACACATAAATGTAAGAATGAAATAGATGTGGTAAGGTCAGCTCTTCTTTTAAAGAAGAAATACAAATGACTGATATAATTTTGTAATCTCTCAACTTTACTAACAAAATGCTTATGATATACTCAGTCAGATGATAATGTAATTTGCATTGATTCAGCTTCACACAGGGATCATGATTTGATTGGTCAGCTTGTTCTCCATGGCAGAGAGTTATTTAAAATAGTAAAAATAAAATAAAATTAAGCAAGAAAAACACATACATACATGCATACACACTTACATGCACACACATACAGATATATATAAATATATACACATATATATATAAATATTGGATATTTGACCAGTAACCTGTACCAGGTTGAGTGTTTTCCTTTGTCCACTATCACTGATGTCTCAGCTCATGCACTAGCCTGGAGCCCAGAGACCTTCTCCCTCAGTACTGAAGGGTTTGGAACTGTGCTCCTTCCTGCAGTGACATCAGCCAATCAGCATTTTCATGACATAATTTCCCTGCGACTCCAGAGAGATGAGTCACATGGCTTGAGCTCAAAACAGTGGAGTGCCAATCCATGCACGTCCTGAACATATTTTGTTGACCCTGGTACAAAATTTTAATGCAAAAACATAGTCTTGACCATATCTCCACTGAAGCTATCCTTACCCATGAGTAATGCCTTAAATCAGAAGAAATTATAGATGACTGACACTGATGTACAAACACCAAACACTGGTTGTAACTTCACAAAAAACTGTATTGCTTCTTCAAATCTGATTGGTTAATCACAATATTGACCCAGGGACATCTTGCACTTAGCAAAATATGGTTAGCGGCCAATCCATAGCCCACTTCCAGAGTGGAATGCACTACCTCAGAGACCAGCAGAAACGCTAAAGTTTCTCAGAGTTTCACAGAACTCCATCATGTAGACTGCATGACATTTATCTTTGCAAAAGGCAAAATCTTGTGCCAAAAAGCTTCTCGTAATTAAATTAATGTGATTCATCAGACGCTTGTGCTCTCCACCGTTTCGCCGTTCGAGCGGACCCGTCTACGCTCTGACCCATCTCCTCTGTTCCCGACACTCTATTACAATCAATTATGCATCTGAGTCATCCCTTCAAAACAGATCAAGCTGGCCGCCATGCTGTAAGATTAATATTATAAGCGTTACACCTCCGTCTGATCACCATGGATATCACAGCCATAGCCGTGGGTCGAGTCAAGCGCCTAGTGAGGTGACAAGCTCTCGTGTGCCCCTCGGCTCTGTCCGGCGAGGTGGGTATTGTTAGATACTGCGTGGCTAATTGAGGGGAAGAAAGAGGTTGTCACGGCTAATGAAAGAGGTGAGGTGGTATGCCATTTAGACGTCGCTTCTTTTCAGTCATCACTCGTCCGCGTATGTCATCGGGGGATGTAATCACTGAACTACAAGCACAGACATCAGGGGAGTTTTAAACAAAAGCGTTGCATTATTACAGTTTGAAATACTATTAAATATATGTGGAATAAATATGACTCTAGTGGCATAGCTGTTTGGAAAACATGACACGTTGGCATTGCTTTGCAATTATAAAGGCCTAAATATGGTAAGATAAAGTTTTCAGCTCAGCACCAATTAGATATTGTATTGTCTGTCTCTGTGGTCTGATTGGAAGGGCAGCACAACAGCACACATTTCCAACTCTAACAGTAAATCAGCTTTCCACAGACAGCCATAAAACAGCCGCACACATCTTGCAGTGCTAGTTAATGATATTGGATTCTTACATAAATAGAGCTTATGTGTGGCAGAGGTTGATATAATGCCTCTCTGTTGTATTTAATAAAAAGAAAACACTGGCAACTACAGTGCGGAAAAAGAAAGTTTTTTGTTGTTGTTGCTTGTCCATTATGAAATGAGAGAGATGAGATGTTATACACTGAGAAAAGTGAAAATGTGCAGAACTGGCTAGCTTTAGTGACTGGAGAAATTATGGGAAAAAAAGTGGGGGTGTTTTTCTTGTAAGTACATAAATGAAAAAATGACGCACATTTAAAAAAAAGTATTTATTTAAATTCAGTGAGGTCAATTAGTATTTCATCACCCTGCGATTTTGCAAGTTCTCTTTCTTAGAAATCATTTCCACTTTGAGAGACAGAATCTAAAAAGAAAAATCCAGAGTCACATTGTATGATTTTTTGACAATTTATTTGGGAATTACTGTGTCAAATAAGTATTTGATCACTTGCTTATTAGCCAGATTTCTGACCCTCAAAGACCTGTTATTAAGCTTTTAAATAGTCCAGCTCCACTCTGCTTATGATTCTAAATTAGTAGCACCTGTTTGTGGTCGTAAGCTGTCATAAAGACACCCCACAGTGCACCCCACAATCAGCCAAAGTCTAAGTAGCAAAATGGGCAAAACCAAATTGTAGACCTTCACAAAGTGAAGGAGAGGAGAGGATGAACAGTGCTATGTACAGTATTGTGACATTGGGCAAAGACCTCCTTCCCTCAGTCAGAGCATTAAAGATGGGTAGAGGCTGGGTCTTCCAACATGACAATGACACAAAGCACACAGCCAGGAAAACCAAGAAGTGTATCCTTAAAAAGCATATCAAAGTTCTGGAGTGGCCTAGCTAGTCTCCAGACCTAAATTCAACTGAAAATCTCAGCTGTGTTGCTCAGTGACAGCCTGAAAGCTGACAGATCTAGAGAAGATCTGTATGGAGGAGTGTCTGCAAACCTGGTGAAGAACTACAGCAACCGTTTGACCTCTGTAATTGTTAACAAAGGCTTCTGTACCAAATATATATATATATATAGACTGAAGTCGGGTATAGACTCAAGTTATCAAATAGGTAATTCCTAAATAAATTGTTAAAAAATGAAAAAAAATTCTGGATGTTTCTTTTTAGATTCTGTCTCTCACAGACACAGTGGAAATGCACACACTATGCTGCAAATTGTAGACCCAAACTAAGATTTGCACTTCTTTATTTCCTTGACATTTCAACATGTGTTCTGTTAATGAATTGCACACTAGCGTGTGGGGCAGAATCGGTGTGATCAAGTATAAAGATCTAAGCTGACAACAAAATAATACAATGCTCCTCTCAGTGCACAAGAAAAATAAGTGAATTTTAATGATTTTGAGTTTTACAGATCATTAAGAAGTCATTACGACCATGGCGGATATACCATACAATAATACCAATGCCAATAGGTATGCCAATTAAAAGACCCCCTCCACTGCTTTTGATGAAATTTTAGAAATAAAAAATAACATTTCTCAATTTTTACTTGGATTTTCTTTAAATATTATTATTTTGTTCCTAAAACATTACAAGCTGCAAATTGCACAGCTGTAAAATATAACAATGTAACTATCTAGAAAAAATGTCATATAACAGCCTTTCCTTCAAGTAAAGCTCTTGTAGAGCAGTACAAAGCAGCATCATCTCTCAAATTAACCTTGTGGAGATGACAACCATCTGCAGCCATGCAAGACTGAAGTTCCCTCAAATACTAATTGTGAGGCACTGTACCATAACATTCATGCAGTAATTATACATTTGACCGTTGTGTTTTGAATGTTTACCACTAGAGTCTGTATTTTCCGAGTAGGAAAGGAAAGCAGCTTAAAGGTGTAATTGTTAAGGAAACAGACTGTGACACACAAAAAGTGACAGCATAAGCAAACAACACACACAGCATGAAACAGCAAAATGTTCACACATGCCTGCACACTCATTAAGGCTGCGTCCCATGAACTGGTTTTTTAGATGTAAAGCTTCATTTACATAGCTGAGATAAGAGATAAGAATCAGAGAGTCATTGTGTGTGTGTGTGTGTCTGAGTTAATGGCCCTGCCGACTGTCCATCAGTATCCAGCATAGTATACTTCCTACGACAAATCCCAAAGAGACAAACACACATCACAGTAGTTTCAAGTAATTAGAAGTTCAGAATTTGTAACTGAAAGTGATGCCTGATTTGTTTACTTTCTAATTAGTCCATCTATTTCTACACGTTTGACTCACTCTGGCTGATTTGCAGACCGTTGTGAACATAATTACAATAAAACATGACAGGAAATTTTACTGAAAGTAATTCATACATATACTGAATGTTGGCAGCTGTCATATGCATTAAACAATGTCTATAAAATAATAGGTTATGTAATAAATATAAAATACAGATATTTAAAGTTTTTACAAACAGGAAGAGAACTTTACAGTATATACTGGAAAGTGTACATATATACAAGGTGGTTTGTGGTTAAATTTCATTGGAGGTTAAAGGGTTCTTTTTAAGTTAAGTGATGATACTTTTACTTTTTATTCTTTCGTGTTTCATTTCATCCAAGGAAATCTTGGAATCATCCCATTCGTCATGTCTGAAGCTAAGCCAATTGAATTTTCAATAGATGAAATTAAATAGCGGCTTGATATTCAATGGTTTTAAGCTGAGATGACAATTGTCTGGCTTTTAACGTTCTAATTATAAGCTACTGATTGATCATAGAGTAAGGCATCTACAAATGTCTTGAAATTACACCTTTCTCGAACAATGTAACCTAATTAGCTAAATTAAACCCTGATTTAACATTGTGGATATGTCAGCCTGGTTGGGTTATAGCACCTAGAGCTCTTCTGTTTGAACTGAACCTTTTAAGCATCCTCTGGGTGCTGCCAACTCAAGACAAACAAACGCATGCAAAGCAATTTACTTTAAAGGCCATCCTTACAGATCTTTTCCAATATTCATACGAAATATATTTTGTCATTCTCCCACACACAGTCATTCATCTCCTTCCTCTTCTCACTCTTTCTCAATACTGCTCTTTTTTTTTGAGGGGTTGCTGGAATTTTAAGAGAGGTAAGAGAGAGGAAGACAGCCCAAGTCTTGGGTAACACGGTGGATTTCTCAGCTCAGTAGACCTGCAGACATTAGAGCAACTCACCAGTGTTAGAGATGAAGTTAAAGGGGCAGCAGCAGTTTAGTAGAAAGCTTCACTTTCAATTATCTGGATATCAAAACTGTCTGTCTAACAGAGCTGCTTTAATTGCTTTGACCTTATTTGCATTGGGAAAGAGAAGGCACAGGGAGCTGTCATTTGTCCAGTAATAATTTCTGTGAGCATGAGACGTGCAAAACAGAAAACAGCTGCAACTTTTTAAAGAGCTGAACATTTGTTGAGTTGAATGATCAGCTAAGAAAGGAAGGATATTTGTGTCTTGTTTTTGCTGTGTTGTAAACCCTAGAGAGCTGCCGACACAGACAGCATTTTAATGCATAATAGGCACACTCATTCCTAAGCGTGTCATTATTATCTTGCTTTGCATGAGACTTTTGCAGTCTTAGGCAAGTTTAAAAACATTTTGGAGCATTGAAATACACTAAATAGAATGAAGCATGAATAACAGGAGAAAAACTTAAAATAAGTGGAAATTAGAAATGCTGCTTAGCAATTTAAATAAGTTAAAAGTACAGATAGTGCTAACTGGAAACAAATAAAGACTCAAATAAATAAATCTCAATTAAATAAGTCATATAACAATAAATGGAAACTAAAAATATAAAAATAAAAGTGAATTATAATAACATAAATTAATAATCTGCTAAAATTAATACAAAATTAATAAATTATGCTACAAATAGCACTTGTTCTATATTATTATCTTTTAAGGAGCATAAAATAAGATTTTTTAAAAAATAATAAGGTACTAATAAGATAAACATATCTGTGTCATCTGTCCATGCATAAGAAGTATCTACTTTTGTGTTTCATGGAAGGAAGAAAAGTCATATTTGTAAAATGATGACAGAATTTTCATTTTTGCATGAACTATCATTTTAAGAATTTGAACCTAATTAGAATTCAGCTGGTATTGGATCGGCCACACCTAATACAGGATGTTGAATTTGTATTGCAATGACAGGGAGAGAAAATTACTCATAATTGCTTTTATCAGACTCAAAGAGCAGTAGATACATGCGAGTCATTTGCAAATGCAAATCTAAATGACTAATCTGAATATAAACGCTTTTCCTCATGCCGTTTCATCAAGGCCTCTGCAATTAGCTGGAGATGATAATGACTTGGATCGATTGTTGTGCTATTTCATCAGGTCAAGTTAGCCATATTTACCATGGGCTGCCATCTGTTATGCTCTAGCGTGTACAGAAAGGATGACTGGCCATGTGGCTGCGTTCAGAGCGTATCACCGACTGCTCACTGGCCACTCGCACACAGACAGACAGCTGGGAGCACAGATGCACATTTGGAGCAGAAATGTCTGGGAAAATACAAGAGCTTTCTGAATCTCTGACTGACACTTAGCGCTTGTCAGTTGCTATTGAGGTTTCCCACCAGGGCTACAGTTTCATAAGGGTTTTAATTAATTTTAAGTCTATGCTTAGAGAGCTTATGGGTGGAAATAAACTGATATATGCAGAGCCAATATGATACCCCTTGAGATGCTTGGGCAAAGTTAATGATTAATGGAATGGAGCTTAAAGGAATCTAAAAAAACAAAACCCCACATTTACATGTTTTTCCAACCTGTATTTTCTCTCTTCTGTGTAATAAAAATGAGCTGAGCTCTTTTCCATACACCAAAAATGAGGTGCAAAGTATCATAATCATTCCTATATTTATAGCTTAGATCTAAAAATGTGTTTTGTTTTTCTCCTTTTGCGTCATATTGGTTTAGCTCTGACACACAGTACTTGTCTGGCATGATCTCGCAACATTCTCCCACGCTCTTTTGTTTTTCCATTTTCTCAGTTTTTCTGGTGTATACGTGTGTGGCCTAAGCCAGACATTCGCTGTTAGGAGGAGGTTTTTGCTCTGTAACACAAAACACGCACACAATTGCCGTTGAGCTTTAAGTTAAAGGAGCATAAGAATGGATGTGGCCGCTTCAAGCAAAATGGCTTTTCCCTTCTCTCATTTTTCTCATTTCTGAAGAAAATGCTTTTGGTTTACTTTCCTTCCAGGCATGCAGACATCAGCTGATTGAGCCATCCAGCAGAGGCCTTTATGGTCTTACACATGAGCTTAGTGTCACAATTTTGAACTGTAAGAGAGAAAAAAAAAAAGATATGCTGATAAACATCGCTACAGTGACTGGAGTAATACATTTATTCAGCACTAATGAATTAAATTGATCAGAAGTAAAGTTTTTTTTTATTTTATATTCATTAAATATTCAGTCCTTTTCAAAATTGATTTATTGAAGTTAATTGAGCACTAAATTTAAATATTAGAATGATTGACATGGAGTATTGGCTTTAAACAAAAAAAAAACCTTCATAATAGGACTGTTTTTTTACTTCATTTTTTATTAAATAAATGCAGCCTTGGAGTGCATAGAAATCTTACAGACCCCAATTATTTAATTTCATTTCGAGATTTTATTTATTTAATTTCATTTTAAACTTTTATTTTATTTCATAACCTTTATTAACTTTTCTTTTTTTTTCATTTTATTTTAGATATATTAATTATGTCACAAACCAAAAACATTCTTAGCAAATTGATGTTTATTATCAGTATGAAAAGTTACACAACACTTAAGTCAACTAAGTCACAAGACATAATAAATATGACAAGCCATTGTAAAATACCCAATATTCACACGCCAACAAAATGTCATTATATTTCCCAGAATGCCTCATGCTGATGCCCTTATCATGGCTGCCACAGAGGTTTACTCATTGTTGCAATGGAGCCAGAGCAGCCTCAGAGGAAAGGCACGTACATCCTGAAAAAAAAAAAAAACACACACACAGGCCCCCGGTGCCAAACACAACCTGCAATATTGATTTGTGAGACCAGCTCCTAACAGACACCAGAGGACCGAGCTGGGTTTTGAGAAGCAGACAGGTGTGTATTATTTACTGTGGCCCGAGGAAGGCCAGACCTCACTCTGAATCTGTAAACAATTGTTCAGGCCAGGTCAGAGGCAATGAAGAACCAAGAAAAAAAGAAGAGAAAAGGCTCTAAAATTGGGCAGAAGCCAATGTTGTTAGAAGAAAAGGGAATAGGCCGACGTGCCAGTGAACTATCTGAGATCATATCGAGAGTAAATTAATCACCCAGGAAATGAGAGTTAAGCTCTTCTTTGTGCACTGGTGTAATTCCACAGAAAGCAAAGGACGTCTGCATGACCTTACGGCAGATGAATTTACACTGGTTTGATTTAAAGGATTAGTTTGCCAAAAATGAAAATGATGAATAATTTCCTACACTCATCTTTCTTCTCTTTCTTCTGTGGAACAAAATATGCTTTTCCATGCAGATCTAGCAGAAAAGCTCCAAAGGAATAAAAAGTAGTCTATATGTCTCGCACACATACATCAGTGAGATTTGAGGAATAGGCACAGTATTCATTCTCTTTTGAGGTCTTTGCACCAACTGTGTTTTATTTAAGATTACTCACATAATTCAGAACCCTTCTTATTATGCAAAGTATAAACAGAGAGAGCTCTTTATGATGATGGTTACTATAGATTTAATATTGAATTATACCTGTCATTTGAGACCTACACTGTCATCAGTCTTTCTTCTCACTCCCAGTGTGATTACCCCAGGAACGTGTCTTTCTCCCACTGAATGGTTAATGTGTTGCCAGGCATCCGTTACAGCTTAAAGAGATGCATCCAGGCCAACAAATTGAGCAGTAAATTGGTGGATATGAGGTTCAATTAACAGCAACAAGTCATGTGAAGAGAGTGACAGCATCCCAGAGAGAGTGTGAATGTGTTTGTTACCATCTTTTGCTTTTCCCTAAAGGTTTAAGTTTGAAGACTGGTAGTCATGCTTGTCTTCAAACATTCAGTGCTATTTTGGATGGCATTTTGTGTTTATATATCTAAATGTTCTTTCGTAATAGCATCAGTTAGTTGTAATAGTAGATGGTTGGAAGATTTTAAGGGGAACAGAAAACAAGGTTTTATCCATACAATGAAGTCTGGAGTATTTTTGTATCTCAGAATATCTTTGTTTGCGTTCTCCGACTGAACAGGTTTGGAACATTATTGTTCTGTTTATGACTCCATTGCATGCTTTAGTGTTTGTAGGTCACATCAGAGGACAAATAAGACGATGTGTTTTGGGTGGGGGTGATGCCCCCTCTCTCCTATTGTGCCCCCCACACTGTGTCGTTAATGAATTTGGCCCCCCACCCCCAAGGCCTCCACAGGTCTCCGGGTCTCCAGGTCTCACCTGATTGAGAGGAGCACGTAGGTCTCGCTCCTCCCTCATGCCGAGCACATTACCAAGCCCATCTGGTGCCCTGCGCCCCCATGCCAAGTACAGCCCAGTCCGTCAGGACAAGGTCATGTGTTGGCATATGTTCTGGCACACCGTTTCTCTCCCCAAAGGCCCAATACCTGAGACCAGAACAGTGTGGCCAACTAGAGGCGTCACGAAATTTCATTTTACCAGTGAAAGAGACTAATCACTGGAAAGGATTAGTACAAGAATAACTAGAGGCATTTGGTTTGTGGTGGTGTAATACTAGTACACTGTAATTGTGGAATGGACCATGTCTTGAGTAGAACTCATCTAATTTTTACCTTATATTCTCTTATAAAAATAATACCTCAGGGTGTCTCATCCTTTTTGTCTTCTAACAAGGTTGATATGTCATTATGTACAGTATATTGTCTCTTATACTTCCAAGAGTTGCACAATGTGTGCACAGTTGTATTTTTGATTATTTTGTTATTGGACAACACCAGTGCTCTTGGTCAATCCAAAATGCTAACAAACCCTCAAACCTGAACATTTAAGTAGTAAAAGTGAAGTTTTGGCTTTCTTAATAGAATATCATGTACACCAGTATTAGACAACTATTAGTGCGCATAATTATTTATCAATTAAATGACAAACAAAGATTTTCCCATTTCACTTGTTTATTTTCACCTGTTAAAGTGAGAATAATACACAAACTCATAATGTGTGCGGCCTCAAAATTTTGCCTGCATGCGGACAGGGTGGCCTTTTAGCTGGTGTGGCGTTTGCTGTAGGCAAGTTTGTTTAGGTGTAACCATCTAGCTTTCCATTTATTTCATTGCTCATCTGTCTCTGTTCTTTCTCAGGACTCTTATTATGAACTATTGTCTGTCATCTGTTCTCCGCTCTATGTTCAGGACTCACATTTTGAAATGTCTCCCATTATGTCTCCACCCCCTTGTTTGTCTCCATAGCAGTTCATCATTTCTCCACCCATTGATCTGTATTAGTTCCTGTTTTTGTCTGTCTCATTTAGTCGGATCATTGTGAATGGATTCCCTGCCTCTGTAAGCGTTTTCTGTGTTTCTATGTGTTCTGTTGTATCATAATATATAAGCTTTCTTTTTGTCCCTTCTTTTATAATAATCAGAAAATATAATGTATTTATAGTTGTCATTGTTATTTCTTTGTTATGTAAGACGATCATAATTGTTTTCTTCACTTCAAAGGGGGGCATCACTCTCCAGAAATTAAGATTCAGTGCATTAAATAATTATTCTGATAAGTAGTTTATCATAACTGTTGACTGTATATGGTTACACGAAATTAAAGTAATTCTATATACAAGCTGCTTTGCAATAGCTTTTTGAGCAATTGGAACGTCACATACAGTATGCATGCAAGCCAAAATCAATTCATCAAGATGAGTATAATCTGGGAACACTTACAACTCACCACTAATGTCATTAGAAAGACATTATGATGACAAGGCTGTTATATAATTTCCCTCATTATGATATTTTCACTGCGTAACTTGGCATAGCTCAGCACTATATGTATAGTGACTCCAGAGTCCTGGCTGTAATGGATTAGCTATAAATAGGAATGACAGGTTAATGTTAATTCCATGATTTACAAAGCAGGTGTCAGTGATATATTGAAGGATGTGATCAGGGTCCTGCCTCTCCTGCCTGATTCTTTTTCTGTCAGCGTCCAGCTCGGTTTCGCTGTGGCCCCGTTGTCCTTCTCCTGTCTAAGTTCCCTATTGGTATTCTGTCACTCTGAGCCCTGCTGAACGGTTAGTGAAGTGTGACGGACAGAAGCCAGGCTCTCACACACAAGGGCACACTCACACACACACACACACGCATATATACTCACACTGCTACAAACAAACACACACACACACACTTCCAGCTTCCCTCTTTTTTTCTTTTGTGTGTGTGTGCCCTTTTGTATTTGTGTATAGAAAATGAGAATTTAAAAAGAAATCACTGACTTTGTGCATGCAGAACTTGGAAACAGACCCAATCCTGTTGTAAGTTGCACAATTAAAGCACAGAAGTATAAAGACTAGCACAGAATTAAAAAGGCTTAAAGATGATGTAACACATTTCTGTTGTTTTTTTAACTTCCTCTAGAATTAAACCACCCCCATTACAATTTTGAGCATTTATTCACAGGCGCAGAGAATTGAAAGACAAGGCATGACTGGCAGGACTGAAATGGTAATGTAAGGATGATGGCAACTGGTATGAACATGATAAATTGATCAAAGGTGAAAGCGGAGACTTATTTTTTATAGCAGGTTTTGTTTTAAATAAATGGGGTCCTTTTGAACTTTGTTTAAAATATTCAAACATAATTCAGATTTGTCTTCACAAGAATAAACTGCTGGTGTTTGTAATTAATATGTCACAATATTATTGCATTACATAATAAATACAGTAAATGCAGCTTTGGTGAGAATAAAAGACTTTCTGATCTTAAACTTTTGAATAGTATTAATTATGTATTTTTAAAATCAAAATAGTATGTTAAAAGCGCTGAGGCAGTGTTTGCACATTCACATTGAGTTACACCAAACTGAATTCTGTAATAATCTGTTGTCAAATCGATCAACATTTTTCCCAAAAGTGAAAAAATACGCAATCAACAATTTAAATTAATGCACTGAATAAAAGTTTACTACTTCTCAGTAAAAAAGTAATATTTGGTACTTGGTTTCTTAAAAAAAGTGGTATTTATGTAAGGTTAGGATAATTTGTAGTGTAGAGTTTTTGCTAGTATAAAATTAAAATATATTTATTGTGACATTTTTAATTTTCTGCCTTGTAAGCATTAGGCACCTTTAAACAACCTGATTTTAACTGGTTTCATGCCATTAACACCACAACATGACTAATGCAGCACAGCTTTCAGAGACGGAGAGACACATGCTGCAAGACTTGCTGAATAGTTTAAAGCATTCTTATGTTTCTAGCCTTAATTTCTCTCTTGTGTATTATCTCTATGTACTGTTCCTCATTTCTTTGTTGCCGTGCTCCTCTCTCTCTCTCACCACCTGTCATTGTTTGATACACCCCGTCCTCCTCCTCTCTGTGATTGCACTGGTAGTCTTCAGTGGCATGTTTACACAAACTACTTAAACAGGCCTCTCTTTTGTCAGCCATGTTGTGCTGCTCAGCTTTTAATTAGCCCTTTGTCTGTGCAGCATGCCGCTCTTTATTATTTTTCCTGTGCTTGCACTGTGTTCTTTCCAAACACTGGCTTGAAAATTGGTCACAGAGGGAGTGTTTCGCCTGCCTTCTGCAGCCAGCGTGTGTGTGTTTGTATGTGTGTGTGTGTGTGTGAGAGAGATTCTTTAACCTCTATTAATGTACAGTCCAGGTGCTGGATAAAAACATACTTGTCAGAGGAAAAAGAGACATCATTTCTAATAAGCATTTGTTATATCTCTTTATTTAGCAACTAGTTTTACAAAACAACAGGGACCAATTTTTAGTCTCAAATCGAGACACACAGACAAGGAAGACGTCCCCCCTAGAGTTGTCTTTATAACTATTGCACAGTTATTAATAAACATTTGTCTTCATGGTTATACACTGTGCATTTAGAAGTAGTTAAATGTATATTATGTATGAGTTATTTTGTCAGTATTCTGCCAGTTAAAAGTTTGGAAACATGTTTTGCTTTATATTTTTGAAGAAGCAATGATATTCTACTTAAATAAGATTAAAAGAAAATGAATACTTTATTCACCATAAATGATGCCTTAAAGGGATAGTTCACCCAAAAATGAAAATGATCCTGTCTTTTACTCACATTTGAAGGATCCTAGGTGTATGTGACTTTCTTCGAATCCAATTTGAGTTATAATTAAAATTGTCCAGACCCCTTCAAGCCTTTTGAATGGGTTTAAGTGGGTGATAGCCAGTACACTTCAGAAGACGTGAAATAACATGTGCGGATTTGTAATAAACCATCCCTCACATGGCTCTGGGGGTGAATAAAGTCCTCCTGTAGTGAATTGATGTGTTTTTGTACAATAAATATCCATATTTCACACTTAATACGCACTTTTGTCTCACGTCTGCTGACTATGGAACCCAGAAGCAGTCCCAGCGGATGATGTAAGACACATTGTGTTTCGTGATTGGTGATGAGCACAGAGAGACAACAAAACAAAACACCAGTCATGAACTAGAAGGACAAACCAAGGATTTGTAAGGAAAAATGTAAGAGGATTCCTATATAAGCCAAGAACAGACTTGTTTTCCTTTGGTAAAGTAAGAAAATGTTTCCTTTGAAACCACACATCCCAGAAGTGCATGCACAATGCATTCATCCACAGGGCCTGCTTCTGGTTTCAACTTCTTGAAGCCCCGTTCATGCTAGCAGCGACTTTCAAAGGCTAGAGATGAGGTCGCTAGTGGGCGTTCACATAACTGGTGTCTTAGTAAGATCATGGTTGACAGCGAATCAGGTTTTTTTTGCCGGTAAATACAAACATTTTGGAGGCAAAAGAAAAGAGAATTATCATATGAGCACTAGCCTCTTCATTCCTATTGGCTGTCGCTGCCGAAAGTGGTTCTTTATTTGCACAAAGTTAAGAGATTCTGAACTTTGTTGCATCGCTGGACACGCCCACATCCGGCCGACAATGATTGTTTTCGCTCTTGTCACTGGAAATCGCCAGCTCTCCATTGAAATGAATGTGATTGCGTCGCTTTGTCGCTGCGTGTCACATGTAGTGTGAACAGGGCTTAATATGCTTCAAAGGTCAACTAAAGACAGGATAATTTACATTTTTGGGTGAACTATCCCTTTTAGTTGATTTAAATGTAACCAAAACTTTACCGACAAGATGCGCATAATATATCGTTCGATATATATCGCCCAGCCCTAATGATCAAGATGGTCAATACAATGTTTTCTGACATGACCGCATTTTAAGACAAGGATTTGAAAACTTTATCTGCAAGGTCAAAGCCCCAATTTCTTCCTAAAAAACAGCCAGCAATTTCAGGGAGTCACTAGTATGATTGAAGTTATAATCGATAGACAGATCTCCTCTCCAATTTTGTTGCTTGTCATAATTTTTTCAAGCGACTGTGGTTTGCTGACAAGTCTGGAATTAATGTAATGGTTCTTTGGTGGTAAAACTGTTCAGAAAAGACATTTAGAATACTGATGATGACGCCTGCAAGACTAAGCCTATCACACGGCTCCATGCACTGAAGGACTGAAATAGCAGGGACAGATTATTTGGTTCGGATGAGGAAGAGACGGCTGAGTCTAATCCCAGTCAGATGTGGTTACAGGTATAAGACAGCATAAAGAGTGTGCATGAGGGTGAAGAGACAGGAGGACTGAATCACTTTCACTGTGGTGGGTCTTCACAGGTCACCTTTCTCACTATTTACTCAGAGATTATTCACAAACTCACATCCTCCACAGAGAAAGGAAACACACAGACGGTTTCAGGTTTCAAATTCGGAGAAGTTCACATCACCGCAAAATGACAAACACTTAATAAGTGACAAACACAATTTAAATCCATCTCTTAGGGAACGGAGGACATCATTCAAAAGGTCAAAAGCGAGTTGGGAAGGAAGTTAATTTAATCACAGCAGTTTATGGGGGAAGCAGTATAAAGTAACCCAATAATGATAAAATGGGAGGATTTTTCATTCCTTTAAAGCTTTCATTTTGAAATGTGTTTACAAAAATGGAGACAAATCCTTTTTGAGATTGCTTGGGTAAGTGCAGTCTTCCCATTTTGAGGGTCATGGGGCCCATTGGGGGTCTGTTATGGCACTGCAGGGGAACCGTTAATCTGTTTGATCTTAACCTCATTTTTACATTTAAGCAAAGTATGAATTTTCATTGTCCCTCCTGCATTAAAACCTACTAAGTAGAACTGGGTATCAGTACTTATTTCCCAAATCAATGTTAATTTTTGATGCCCGTTTTGCATATTATATAAAAGAATGAGTTATTTCTCCAATTTATATTGGGAACACCAACTTTATGATTTAACTTTATCCCGGATGTCCTTGTATTAGTCACTGGTCAATGTTTGTATGTACGTTTGTTTTCCTCATTGTCTGGCCATCCGTGTTTCCCCCGAGTGTTCTGTGTTTATGTAATTTTGGATCTCCCATTGACGACTCTCGCTGCCATTCCCGGATTACTCTCTTGTCTATGCCTCCTATGTTCAAGCTTGCCGTTGTTTACCTCACCTGTTAGGACTTTGATTTGTAAATAAAGCTCGCAAATGGATACGCATGTCTACTCACCTCTGTTCCGTGCCAATACTTCTACACACTAAAAAATGCTGAATTAAGTCAGAACTAACAATTGGGTTGTTTTGGACCCAGCAGTTTGGGAAGTAACCCAACCGTTGTATTTAACCCAGCATTTTTTTGTACCAGCTTGAGGTAAAACATGGTCACATGTCGAACACTCTGAAAACCTCTACTAGCTCTTATAAACTCATTAAGACGTAGAATCTCCAAACTGAACATTATATTTAAAATGGGGTTGCCTTCAGCTCTTTTATAAAGTCACTTATTCTCTCTTCGGAGCTCTTCACACCCATGTGAAAATCTCTGTTGCTCTATCAGCACGTCTGCTGCATTAATGGACTGTGTGAGCCATTGATTTCTAATTACACTAAAGTTTTCTCTGGGGATAAATATTGTGTGGCGCGGCCATCTTGTGGCTTATTGTAATCAGAGTGAGTATTGATTGGCTGTCCAGGCTGCAGAAGTAATCTGTTTTAAATACACTGGGACTGGAGTGAATGGGCCAAAACGGCCTGTGCTCTGACTGTGGAATGGGTTCGGATTTAGTCCTGTGAGAGACGTGAAAGCACTGGAAGGAACCACACTACAATGCTTATTCACACTGAGCTACAGTAGAGAAATACAGTGCAGCTTGTGGATGGGATATTTATCTTATGAGGATTTTGTGTGAGAGCATTTGGCTCTGTTTAAAAACCTGCTTAAGCAGCATGAAATAGAACCTCATTAGTGATGATTTGGAATGCTTTACGTGGATTAAGAATTGACTTGGTGTCAGCATATTGCTAAACTAATATTTGGATTATCCAAGCATAAAAATATGGGTGTAGACCATATTTAATTTGTCTTAATAAATATGAGCTGGTACACCCAATATTTTTGTGTAATGAAAATCCTCTGTATATATTCATTGCGTACAGTGGGTGTGTGTGTTTCCAATACATTTTATAGGATTCTATAGGACCTTTGTTTGTGTGGCTCTGATATGAACATAAATAAGAAATTCTGGGGGCTATGTTCATGTTTTCTGAATAGGCAGTGTTTTTCTCCCCGACTGTAATGTATGGCTCTTGAGAGCACTCCAGCTCTATCTGTCTCCATGTTTTTGAGAGGCTTCACAGCTAAAACTCTCTCTGTCCATGGCCTAAAAGACAAATAGTGCTTCCCTCTGTCTCTTAACCTTCTGTACTCATTGCAGAAATAAAATCCAGCTAAAGAGAAAGAGAGCCTTTGATATACAGTAGGCATGCAATGCTGCTTTATTTTCTTCTGCTATCATTATGATCATAACTTTTATTGCCTAAGTGATTTAAAATTTTAAAGGTGATCAAATATGCTTTATGTACAAATAAGACTCTTGAAAAGCCATGCCAGTATGACATAATCAGTTTTTTTGTGGTACAAGCAAGCACTTTCTCTGTCTGCAGTTACAGCTGTGCAGAAGTCAAAATTATTTCCCTGAAATGTACGTTTCCCTCCTCTCTACCTCAGCTCTGCAAACGCAAAGATAATTGCATTTTGATAGACGATTAATGTTAATGTAGGCTCATTAATCTTTGAAAAGCTCTTAAGACCACGTGTTTGGTGAGACATACTGCAGTGCGTGTAGAAGGAGGGAGGAAGGCAACAGAATGGCTGCCATTCATGGTCATTTGTTCTTGATTGTCACTTCCTTTGTGTTTGTTCATGTTTGCTATAGAGGCCTGTCATTTTGTGAATGTGTCTGGTTTTTGTATGTGCTAAAGTATGTTTCTTTAAGTCAGTCTTGTCAGTCATCAAAAAAATGAAAATAGACTGGAAACGGTCCATAAATGTTTTCAAATTTTTGTTTTATTTTATTGTGTGTGTATGTGTAATCGTGATTAATCGTATGACAACAATTATACATAGTACATACTTATAAAAAGTGCAGTCAAATGATTAATAGTGACTAATCACATTGTAATTAAAAGTTTTCGTACTGTATAAGTGTACTGTGTACATACATTACAAGCACATACTGTATACTATATATTCTGAAAATAATAATGTTTATGCATTTATATTCTACAGAGCCCCTTAAGAGACAAGGTGGAGAAAAAAAATCGGGGTGGGTAAAAAAAAAAATTAGGGTGGAAAGATTTTTTTTTTTTACTTTTGCGTTCTCTGGCGTAACCAGTTGAGTTTCCAGTCGTTCAGACAGCTCTGTACATTCATAATGGAGCAATTCATACAGTTTTACTTTGAATTTGGACTGAAGTATAAAAAAATACGGCCAATGCTTAATTCAAGGCACAGTTTTGACGCAAGTAAAAGACACCTGACATAGGCGGAGCGTGTGTAAGGCTTGGGTGGGCTTAGCTTTGCCCTGGCAAAGGGGACTTGAAATAAAAATTCCAATAAATTGGACAAAAATGCCCCTGATCAAAAAAAAATTTAAATCTATTACGTCTGTTGCCAACAAAGTGAAAATGAATAGGCAGTGTTGACTATGACATTAAGATTGCTCACGTTGCACCGTATATTTTGTATTAAGCGTTTTTTGTTCAGTATTGCGCGTAGGGACGTAATTTTTAGCTGCTTAATGGCAGGGTATACGATTTCTGAAAGCCAATGTTGATATTTGAAATCATCAAAATAAACACACACACACACATATATATATATATGTATAGAGAGAAAGATTTTTTAAAATCTATTTTATTCATTTATCTAATTATTTAAAAGGTTTGTTGCATGGTTAAAATATGCGGCTATTTTAATTTCTTACACTCCACAACAAATCCTTTCAATGTATCAGTATTTAGTAAAAGAAATGTAAGAAGCAATCGTTATATAAATGACAAGCCAAAATGTCTCGGTTACGTATTGTAACCCTTCAGGGAACGGAGACGCCACGTCGGTGACCGAACGAATAGGAATCTCACTTCGAGATGCTAAAACAACTCTGCGTGTTTGTAAAACGCCAATGAATTTCATTGATCAGCTGAACCCAATCGCAGCGCGAGTATAAGTAGGTCAGCAGATCTAGCATTCTTCAGCTTTTCACTGAGGAGCCAAGCCGGTGTTATGGCCCCTAGCAGTGGTACAGCCCCTATGGCGACGGGACGTGACGTCTCCGTTCCCTAAGAGGAATAGTGACTCCCTTCTACGAACATGAAAGTAAGCCTTATCCGCAACTCTGAGATAGTCACCTTGCTGCATGAGAAACATGAACTATCCATGAACGCGCTCTAGCATGCTCAATGCCCAGGGTTTGTGACTGTCCGCTGACGCTAGGTAACGGTCACATCCAACAACGCACTGATGGTATGACATTCCTTGTTAAAGGAAGCGTCTTTAAAAAGACGTGCCACCCGTGAGTACTCTTTTAGCTTTGCTCTTTAGTGAAAAGCATTACGTCGAAGTGACCGACTGAAGGGGAACAAATTATTTTAGGCTAAAACAAAACTGAAACTAACGTTGGGTCTCATTTCACACAATGTTTTCACCTTGACTTGCCTAAAAAAATCTATAGATACAAAAGTTTAAGCATATCACAACGTTAGTTTAAATGTTTAAGCTACATAAATGTGATCTGTTAGATAGAAATCTAATTCAATTGTTATAGTTTAAACCTATTTCTATTTGGTGTAATATTTATTGGCATGTAGACACTGATAAATTTGTAATTAATGACGTGGCTGGTTCAGTACTATTTAGGGTACTGAATCTCTGACAGTCGCTTCATGATACGCACAGTACAGCCGTGCACCTGCAATTCCATTATAAAATATCCACACGTCTTCTTTCATACAACACAAAAATCAACCGAAACTCTGCTACATGTTTTTCTTTTGTTCTTTTAGTTTTGGTTATTTTTTTATTATTTAAATTAATTAATTAATTATAATTATATTGTATAAAATTGTTTCTCGTTTAGGCCTATTTATCCTTAATAAATTTATTGTGATATAAGACCATGTGAATCCTGTTGTATGCTAGGTTTTGTAAAAACGAATCCCTGGAAAATACAGTATAATAGTAATAGCTTTAGCTTATTCTTTCTAATTTTAAATAATCTTGTTGGTTAAGGTTTATAATTGGTGTAGTGTCAGTTGTTGATTATACCCGTAATTGCGCAATCAAACACAATTTTTTAAGAGTGTTTGCGATAAATCAAAGATCAAATATAGACATAATATCACATTCTATATATAATTAATTGGCTGTTTGAATAACCATGGAATGAAAACGTTATAGAAATATACCTTTATAATTATTATTTTTATTATTATTTTTTTTTTTTATTGTAATCACGTTCAATACAAATTCTGTCCCATTTAACGTGTTTTATAAACCTACATGACACCTATGTTTGGTCCTTGCCTAAAAAGACGGGTATACAATGTTTAATACATTTGGCTCTTCTTTAGCCACCCTGGAGTTGTTTCACCCTCTGCCTATGGGTGTATGACATCAAAGGGAGAGCGATCATAACGCGCATATGAAAGCATCAGCTGTCAAACGTATTGGATATGGCTGTAGTGCCGCTTCAAGTCCAACACACCTGTTGTTCTCTCGCGAGGCATCTGCATAGTGCTTCACGCTTTTGTTGGCATCTGTACCATATACATGTTCAACTTGATGCGGCACTGCAGGCAATGTTCGGTCTACAACTGGTTACGCCAGAGAATGCGAAAGTTTTGCGAGAGAACGCAAAAGATTTTTTTTAGCCACCCCGATTTTTCTCCACTTATGTTGAGGCTCCGTAATATTCCTATATTTAAAAAAAAAATTATTATATACAGGTATAAGCAACACATTTTTCACAGTATATTCATGCATATGTTAGCATTTTTATGCAATTTTTTTGACATACAAATATATACGTGTGCGCGTATTTCTCCCGTCTTAAGTATCAAATTATCTAAATTTAATTTTTTTTACTGTCATTTTCAATCAGTTTAATCCATCTTTGCTGAATAACAGCAATAATTTCTTTTCAAAAAAATGTAGTGCCCTCAAACTTTTGAACAGTCTAGTATGTCTAGATGTGATACAGTCCTGTGAAATATGGTTATGGGTGAGTATGGAGAGGAGGAAGTGATTTTTTGCAGGCACAGAGGGTGTAATCCCCACACCATTACCTCGGATTACACTTGCTTGCCAGGAAAAGATTGCAAACGCATGGCATGAAGAGATTTGTTCCCTCCTCCTTCGCAGTTTTGCAGATATTTGTACATTTCATAGCAGGCAGATTAGCAGTTCTTGTTCAACCCTTTAATAGCACCACTGGACTGGACACCGACCCCTGAGGGACATCAGGGCTTATTGGTTAATTTATTATCTTCTCCTTTTCAAATTCTTATGTGGCTTACTGGACTAAACTAACTAGAACCACAGTTACTTTTAACATCAGGTTGGCTTGTCTTGGATTCAGATTCGAATGTGAATGCAGACCATATTTTTCTTTCATAATCAAATGAATTATGTATATTTATAATGGATATAATATGATAATATAATGCCATACTGGATTTATTTCCTACTGTTTTAATCACAGTGTATTCTGGGAGTCCCTTTGCTACAAAGGCCATAATGAGCTATCTTAGGGGGCAGCATAATTAAGATGCCAACAATACAATGCCTTTGAAACCTGCCTCTGTAGGCATACATGTTTCTTAACATAACTGTCTGAGCAACCTCTTGTTAGTAAAGCATCATCCTCTTTCTCAGCTTAACCCAAACCCATTTAAATATGGTTAAAATAAACCTCTTTCTTCATTTCCAGCCGGTACACTCATATTCTCAGCTTATATTGGGGGATTTCTCTTTTAAAGCTGCCATCATGTTAATAAGTACAGTAGGAAACACGCTCTCAGATCTGACTGTGCTGCAAGTCATGAGTCTAGACTGTTGACATGCTGCAAAGCTTTCCTCATTCATTATATGTTTTATGTGTCACTGGTTTCTTCCCAATTAGAACTGAGCTCTCACTCAGATTTGACATATACCCATTTGATTAGCATAGATATGCTCTTCTGGGAAAATGAGAAAAATATCCATCAGATTTGGCTATTTTTATAAAGAAAAGTACTCCTTTTGTGTGTTGATTTGCACTTCAAATGGAAGCAGAAAATCAGGTTGTTATCTCCAGTCATTTGAATTTAAAAAAGTCATTGAAGACTGCAGTGGATACAAGCAACTCAACAACAAGATGATAAGAAACGCCTGTGGAATCACAAATCTAAATTGTTTTGCATAATTTGTAGTCTGATGATAAAACTATTTAGTATATCAATAAGTACATAGTAAGATAAAAAAAAACTAAATGTTATAAAATTATTTTGTTCAGTTAAAAGTGTAGTTTTATTTTAACAGCGTAATTATTCATCTTCTGATATAACATCAGTCAGTGTTGTTATTATTAACTAATCTCAAATAATTGAAATAATTACTAATATAGTGAAATAAAGCCAGAATAAAATATATGTAATGTGTGTAATATCTGTATATACAGTACACACTGTATAGTCTCTTTCCAATTCATTATTTATATGACTTTATTCTGGGTTTTATATCAGTAACAGTAGTAAAATACTGTAAAAATGTATTTTATGTTATGTAACAGTGCAAAAGACACAGAAATAGCCAAATCTATTTGTATTTTCCTTCTGTTCCCTATAAAAATAAATGCTCTGCAAGGATTTCCCCCTAGTATATGATATATTGCCGACTATGTCTATAGCAACAGCAACATGGTGCTTTACAGGTGATATACTTTCCTCCTATGAAAAATTCTCACAGCTATTTGATATTAAAAGCGCTTGTAGCCAGACTATTTCTGTGATGACAGACAGCAGTCTTCTCATATCAGAGAGCACCTGTGATGGGTTACACTGGACCTCTCAAATTGTATTTCCCCACTTTTACAAGCTTGCTCTCACTATCTTGCTTCCTTAGTAAAACCATTTTGCCACAAGCCGTCCTTACCTCTCCACCAATCACATTAAGATTTAAATTTCATCCAGCCACCGGCTCAAGGGCACTTGAAAGCCCTGTTGAAGGAAAAGTAGAGAGGCTGTTTTCTTGCGAATGGATCGCAGCCCTTCGAAAGGCCTCCATGCTGCCGGTTGGACTTAAATCGATTACATGCATTGTTCGCTCCTCCAGAAAATTGATGTCTGGAGTTTTCATTGTTTTGCGATACATGGCCACGCCTGAGAAGAGACTCATCGCTTATCAATATGAACAATCTCCATTAATAATACTGTGACTTTTTCGCCACTGTAATCGCTTCACAAAGTGTCTTTGAAAGTGATGGTAGAACAAACAAACTTTGATTTTTACTGCTAATACCTTCTTCCTCACCATTTAGTTTTAAGGCTACAAACTCTTCCTCATAATATATCTTCATTTAATCATGCCAACACGTGCAGCAATACATGAAGAATTGGCCTAGAGATAGAGAGGGTGATGTTGCAGTAATATCTTGTGGTTTTGCAGTAGACCATATTTAAGCACGTTAATAACATATAGTGAATATCAAAATTAGTTTGTTCAACTGAAATATTGTCCTCTTATGTTAGCATAGTTGTTTATAATTGTTGGAATTTGATTCTGTCTTACTAAAAAAAAAAAAAGACTAAAATATAGGCAATTGAACGACAAAATAAAATACACAACTTTTCAATTACAAATGTTGCTTTAGGCAAACTGGAATACATATTAAGTGAAAATTACTAACACGTAAACAGCTATATTTAAATATTAAACCAATAAATAAAAAATCTAAAAGAGAATAATATATATACTATGATTGTAGTGTATATAACATGTTGGTGTATTCACAAGAGACTGTGAAAAAATAAATAAATAAACTATCCAGACTGAATTCATATGTAAAATGAAGTGCTGTACATGTAATGAATATTATTTAAATGATTTTGCTTTTAGTGAATTTGATTACTGTAGCTTATGAGATGGTATCATCATGCTTATTATTCATGTTGATGATGATTTAGATTGTCACACAATCAAACTCTTAAATTACTGTCACTGTAATTAATGATGAATTTGTGTGTGTTGATGCAGGGTATGATGTACTTGGAAGACAGGAGACTTGTGCACAGGGATCTGGCTGCTCGGAACGTCCTAGTGAAGTCACCCAACCATATAAAGATCACTGACTTCGGTCTGGCTCGCCTTCTGGATGCAGATGAGAAGGAATACAACGCAGACGGGGGCAAGGTCAGTGTCACGTGACCCCAACAAGACAAAGGGCACGCACTGACATTTTTGCATAACATCATTTGTACACTTTGTGCTGGAACAGTGCATTGAGTGATCAAGAAATGTGCTGCACTTAACATTCGTCCCTGGGTTTTAGAACATGGTCTCTAATGACAGACCAATTAACAATGTTTGCTAAAGCCAAATGTACACAAAACAGAAGGTTGTCACTGTGCACACCTTTTCGTTTCAAACTAATTTCCTCCCACCTGCAGCTTATGTCCTCTTCCTGCACTTCACTTCATGTACACATTCCATTTCATCCATCTGAATCTCCCTCTTGATGCTGTACCAGAATAGAGCACCCTGGGACTCCGTTCTGTTCAGCTCCAACCATCTACTATTTAAAATCAGCCAAGTTTGTTCTCCCACAGAGGAAAAACTCTAAAGCTTTAGCGTGCTTTGGTGCCGAACAGTACTGCGCACACTTTTAGCCCAACCAGTTTCTTCCAATAGCAAAAGATGAAATGAAGCAGATATCACTGATTATTCCATTTCTAAAATATTAACTTTCCAGACTTCATATATAATGCATGATTCTTTGATATGGTTTGGTTTTAGTGATGTAAGCTTTGAGGAAACTTTGTCGAGTTGAGTAAATAAACAAAGTTGTACTCGCTGCATGTGCTCACTTCATGATTATCTTTTTCTTTATTACATTTTCATGTACTGTATCATTGTGTATTTTTTATTCAACATGATCTACTGCTCCCTTTGTTTTGTCAGATGCCTATTAAATGGATGGCTTTGGAGTGCATTCACTATAGGAAATTCACCCACCAGAGTGACGTATGGAGTTACGGTGAGATGAGCCTTAATTGCAGCTAATTGCATCAGTAAAATGTATTTAAAGTCTCATTTCAAGTGTTTTCATGCAGTTAGACACTGTATGAATTGGAAAAACACCAATCCGACAGTCTCAACACATGCCTACAAGCTTTTAAATTGATGTTTGTTGGATTTTCTTCTAGGAGTAACTATTTGGGAGCTGATGACATTCGGAGGAAAGCCGTACGATGGAATCCCTACCCGAGAGATTCCTGACTTGCTGGAGAAAGGAGAGAGGCTTCCTCAACCTCCCATCTGCACTATTGACGTCTACATGGTCATGGTCAAATGTAAGGGAGCTTTGCACAAGACTTTATTTCTTCACATCCACCATGACACATCATGCTAGAAGTTCTTAGCTGACCTGCTTGAACACTAAATAAAGAAACCTTAGGAGTTTGAACGAACCTGTTGTGCATAAGTAAACCGCCACATATTATCAATAAGAAATTGTAGATCATTAAAACATTTAAAATGCATAAACATGATGCACACAGTTGTGCAGTGCAGCTCAGCTGTTTCTCAAACTTCTGGGAGTCTGACTGAAACATATGTTTCCAAATTTTTCTTTAAAATTAAAAACAACAGTGATATTGTTATCTGAAACACACTATTAGAAAAGTTAAACCTAAAAAAATAAAATTAGGGGAAAAAAGACAAAATGTATATGTTATTAATGTATGTATATTAATTCCAGAGAATGTAACTGCAGAAATATGAAGCTTGCAGTTTGGTTAAATCACTTATTTTAATTGTTCTGTATAAAATATGTTATTTGAGTTGTTAATGCACTCCACTGTTCACGGCGGGTGAACTTATCAACTTATCAGAATGTTGTAAACACTTTTTCTATTGTTTTAAAAATAGAGGGGAATTTTTTGTATTTGTCAGCATTTCACAGATGCTGAAGCCAGAACCTTCTTTTAAATGTACAGAAAGCTCACAGCATTGTTTATCCATTGTGTTCTACTTTGCCGATTGAAGCCGTGCTATGCGTGTCCCTCCAGGCTGGATGATAGATGCAGACAGCAGACCCAGATTTAAGGAGCTTGCAGCAGAATTCAGTCGAATGGCAAGAGATCCACAACGTTACCTAGTCATTCAGGTAAGAGCCTCACAGCTGGCCTCAAATGCCCATGATGTGCTGTACAAAAATAACATAAAATGAAATAAAACAAATGATAAATAAAACACGTAAGCATAATAAAGTCTTGTTTCTCTGCATAATATATGATATCTGAACCCTGATGCTCTCTGTGTCAGGGGGATGACCGCATGAAGCTGCCCAGCCCCAATGACAGTAAGTTCTTCCAGAGTCTGCTAGAGGAGGACGAACTGGAGGATCTGATGGATGCAGAGGAGTATTTGGTGCCACAAGCCTTCGGTATTCCTCCACTGTCATACACAACCAGATCACGTATGGACCCCAACAGAGTGAGTGTACTACCCCATCACACACTCACACAGAGTAATTTAATAAACCACGCTCTGTCAGGGACAGACCACTTGTATTACAATGAATGGGGTAAATTGAACTGCCTCGGAAGCTCTAACAAAAGGAAGTCACGACTTCCGCATAAAAGAGCCAATATGCAAAGTCATCGCTTGGTCTTTACAATGGTTCTAGCTTTTTGATTTATGTTACAAAATCTAAATTGGCTAGAACTACAGTAACCTGAAATATAATGTAATTGTTTTTGTTTTTATATAAACTACAATTCAAAAGTTTGGATAAACAAGAAGGCATTAAATCTACCAAAAGTAACAAAAAACTTTTTTTTTTTAACTCCCTATTCATCAAATATTCTGGAAAAAAATCTATTACATGTATAAAAGCTTTAAAAAAATTATAAAAACCTCACTGTATTACATACAGTATAGTTCTTTTTCAAAGTATTTTTAGCAACAAAAATGGGTTAAAGTTGATTTTTTCCTATCTTTTGTGGTAGCGTGTCAGCTGGAAATATCAGTTTGAATTTTTGTCATTAATTGTAATAATGCAGTGAGAATATTGTCTGCACAAGGAGTCTGAAAACAGCCAGTGCTTCACACAGAGATCTGATCATCATCCAGTCTGTCTGTGGAATGACATGAAGTAACAGAACAAACTGAGACAGACTAAATCCAAAAGAACTGTAGCAAAGTCTCAGAGATGCTTCATTTTGTGATTTTGTGTCTAAAACTGTACTGTAGCTTTCCAGGTAGGCTTTTTTTTTCTTCATCTTGGAGACGTTGAGTTCTTTTGGATTAAATTTGTCTCAGTTTGTTCTGTTACTTCATGTGATTCCAGACAGACTGGATGATGATAAGATCATGGGATGTGTGGAGCACTGGCTGTTGTCAGACAATAATGTCACTGCATTATTACAATTAATGACAAAAATAATGTTTGGAAATGTAAACTAAAATAGAAATAACCAAGTTAAAATAATTTTTTGTTGGTGAAAATACTAGTGCCCTAAGACTTTTGCACAGTACGGCGTTTAAAGTAAAAAATTGTAATATAATACTATTTTGATCATGCCTTGGTAAGCCTGAGAGACTTCTGTATTAAAAATCCAGCCCAGTCTCATGGCAATTCATACATATTTTATGAGTTGGCTAATTTGTACAAATTCGTTCGACCTCACTTGTACAAATTCATATGAATTTTTCTAAATAGTATGTATTTTATGAGTTACCAATTCATATGAATTTGTACGAATAACCTACATCTAACCCTGCTCCTAAACATACAAATTAGTGTATGAACAGGTTGTACGAATTAGCACAAATTTCCACCTCGTACGAATTGGTCGTTAAAGTCTTGTAAAAATCGTACTGACCCCAAACCTTTGGAAGATAATTTAATGCATTGTGTTCAGTTGCTAAATTGGACTGTAATTGGTAAAGTAAAATTGTGTAAAGTCTTCAGAATCTTTGGATTGCCATTTTTGCAGCTCTTTAAAGTTCCTATTACGTCATCTGAATCCTAGAAATAATAATCAGCTCTAGATTTCTGCTTTGGTAAAAAGTTTGAAGAGAATGAATTTACTCTACAGCATAGCACAAGTCCTTTCAAATATTGAAATATGTCTTTAGCAGGCAAAGGACAAGCGGTCGCTGATGCATTGAACATACATCATGCATCCACATTTGGGTATTTTGCACATATTTGCATATTTTAGGATATCTTTTACATTTTAATGCACTTTTAGTTCTTATTGCATGAAGCTCTATTTATTGCTTGTCTGAGGCCGAATTGAGTTTTCAGATCAGAGTCCATCATCTAACTCATGTTGACCTTGGTGTAGATGGATGATCCCCTGGCCAATTAAGTGCCGCCCACTTGAACATTCCAGAAAGCCAGACCCACCATTCCTGCACTGACAGATGCTAGGCTCTCACCCAGTCTTTTTTTATTTACAGGTGCTAATTTGTCTTAGCATGTTCAAAGGCTGCAGTGCTTTTATGACACGCATTAAGGTTTTCCTGTGGACTGGAGGAAGGAAAAAAAGTCGCCCTCAATACGTGTGCCTATAATGGGCTCCATGCCTGGGCTTTCATTACAGAGGCATGCCAGTGTAAATAACTGGGTCCTCACTAAAGTGAAGATGATATTTGCCCATAGACAGGAAGTCCAGAGTGGATATTTGCTCTGTGTTAGTCAGTCATAAGCATGTTATTAAGTGTTGGTGTGCGTAGCAGCGATGGGAAAGGACAGCCGATTGGGATGAGTCTCAAACAGCTCTTAACTGTATCTTAGCGAGACAAAATCTCAGGGTTCAATCAGTCTTTGCCAGGGACTTAGAAGGGATTTTGCAGGGGTGTGAGAGCGTGCAGGAGGGGTGGGTGTGATGAAATGTTTCCTCTTTTCGCCTGGACCGTGTTCGCTAACCATGTGTGTCATTTTGCATTCTAACTTGCGTTTTGTTTTCGTCTAACTGGGAGAGAAAAGAGAGTGAGCAGTATGAATATCAATGAGGGACATCAATCCTTCAGAGCCTCTTTGGAACATTACAGAAATCTTTCGCCTGCAGTTTGCCGTATAAACTGAGCTTTGGGAAAACAAAACTCTGCCAAATAACCCAAATAGCGGATTGCAATATTAACTCAAGTTCATCTCCACTCAAAATGATTTGAAGTTTGAGCATAATGGAAAAAGCACATTTTTGTGCATGTGTTTCAGCTCATCCTTGGTCAGTGGGTTGTAAATGTTTAATGGGATGCTGTAAAAGTAATTTTTTTAAGTTTGGCATAAACATGAAAAACTTTATTTAACTTTATATACTATTGCTTTCTTTGTTTTTTGTAATACTTTTGTTTCTTGTAAAATTTAAATTGAGTACTCAAATTAAATTTCCGAAACCTTGTAGTCATAATTGGCATATAATTGGCATTGTTTATTTAAAGCTTATACACTTTGTTATTTTTTATAAGAAAATTACTATATGTACAGATTAAAATTACTCATTTTATGATATGGCATTTGATGATACTGCCCGCTCTTTACACAAGTATAGTTTTGCATTAGTTGGGACAGTTTCAACAAGTAATTCTTCATTCACAGCAATGAGCTCCAGTGTGCTTGAACAGCATCATGGATGGGTGCTAGAAAAGAGAGGATGAAGAAAGAGAGATGAGATGGGTATTTTGTTGTTAGTGCATAAGCTGAGAAAATGTCAGTGGTAAGGGAAAAATGAGTGAAAATGAATAGAGCAACTGCAAACTTATTGCAAGGAGAGCACAGCATCTGCAGAAAAGTGCTAAGTACTTGTGATGTGTTTTTTAGAACAAATGGTCAAATTAAATGTTTTACATAAAAATATCTGTTTATTGTTTCTTTTATTTAGATTTTGGTGAACAAACCAGAAAATCTGTCTGCTTCACATTATCAACACGTAAGACTCAAAACAGTATGCTTATGGATCCTTGTGACTAAACTCTGATTGGGAAATACCATGGTTTTATCTGAAGTACTTTTAAGAAATAAAATATGGTAAACATTCAGTACCATGGTACTACTGCAGTAGTTTTCCAATTTGTTCCTGGGGATCCACAGCTCTGCAAAATTTTGCATGTCTCACATTACACACCTGATTGAGATCATCAGCTCATTAGAAAAGAGCTCCATGAACTCAAACGAATGTGTCCGATGAGGGAGACATGCAAATTGTGCAGAGCAGTGGGTCCTGATGAACAAGATTAAAAACCACTGTACTATTGTATTATAGTAACATGGGTTTTAACATCTCATACCTTAAAAACGGCCTTTTTGCTACAGTCTTGCCATCACATCACTTAACGAAAATTTAATTCTCAACAAGAGCAAGAAACAAAGACAGGCAGATGGAGAGAGTCTGAGGATTAGGAATAAGAAAAAAAACAAATAGTTTAATTGTGATGAGATTTCTAATTGCATCCGGAGAGCTGTGTTCCTACACACTCATCTGTTCATTCACTGTTGCCAAGTTTTCATTAAATCTCATAAACTGTATTAATATTTGGAGCCTCACTAGTATAAAATATTTGCCTCTCTTGAAGTGTTTAATTGTAAAGCAAACAGAAAGAGATCTTGCCAAAGATACTAAAAGGTTGATTTGTGTTTCTGCAGAACCAGTTTGCGTACCAGGACGGCAGCTTCGGCATGGAGGAGATGATGGCCACTATCCCGCGGGTTGTGGCTGTGTCCGCAGTCAGCCCAGGCTGTTCTGCTCAGAAGCAATCCATGACCCAGCAGGGGGCCTCGGGGTCTTCTGAGGCATTTGAAGACAGCCGCTGTAATGGCACTCTCAGGAAGAAGGCTTCTCCCAGGGCAAGCACCGGCGAGGACAGCAGTGGCCAACGATACAGTGCAGATCCAACTGTGATACTGTGTGAGCGCGGAGTGAGAGCTGAGATCGACCAGGAAGGATACATGAGCGCCATGCAGGACAAAAAGCCCTCAGGTACAGGAATGATAAACTTGAGATTGTGAAGAGATTGATCTAACAGAGCTCACCTAGAGATTTGTTACATATTTTACACAGTCACTTGTAACCTTGGTTGTGCTTTTTCAATGGTTCACACTGTTCAGGTTGTTACCCTGTGGTTGGTAATTAATCCTGTGTAGTAAGGTTTTGAGTTTTCACTTCGTGAATTTCAGTACCCTGGGTTATGTTCTTGATATTTACAAGGATGATAATCCTGTTTCAACAAATACAGCACAAAACCTTTTTTTAATAACTGCCTGTCCATCTGTGCAAATTTCACCATATCCACTCGTTTTAAAGGGACCATTCAACTAAAAAAAAAAAAGTTGTCTTTTGCAAAGACATTTTGAAGAATGTTTGAAACTAAACAGTTGTGGAGACAAACGTACATTTCAAAATATCTTGTTTTAACCCCCACAGAAGAAAGTGCTGCAAGTCAGAATGACAGAATTTCCTGTCACTGTGACCTTTTTTTGCCTTTCCCTTACAAATGTTGAAACTAAATAGAACCTATAAATGATTCAAAAAAGATTCAAAAAGAAAAGAGTTTAGGACAGTTTGAAGAGAAACTACTGAGTCTGACTAGCACACATTATAACCGCAATAATTCTTCTGTAAAGTACGCAGAAGTAAATGCAAGCAAAAGTGTTAATGGGAAAAACTTGGATTTACTATAACTTTACGACTTCAGAGAGCATCCTATTGAGTCTGCTTAAAAAACCCTGCTGAGATCAATAGCAGTCAGCTTTAACTTAGAGCGCTATCTGCCACAATGTTCTCCTTTCTTCTGACAGCTCTTTTCTCATGCAGATTATCTCAACCCTGTGGAGGAGAACCCGTTTGTCACCCATCGCAGAAACGGAGAGGTCCACACTCTCGAACGAGGTTACCACAGTACCTCCAACGGGCAGCCCAAAGTGGAGGATGAGTATGTTAATGACCCGTTGTACCTCAACACCTTCCATAACTCTGGGGAAAAGAGTCACGATGTATTGAGGAAGAACGGAGTTCCTGTGGCGCACTCAGCAGCAGCAGCGGCGGCAGCAGCAGCAAACAGTGGAACTTCGACAAGCCAGAGCATTTCCCAAATCATGCAACCAGTGGCATCCAACACCCACATCACAACACAGCCTCTCTACCAAGGCAAGCAAAGCATCTCCACCCTCTCAGGCCACACTCTCCACTCTGCCCATCCTGGACATACCCTACACCCAACGCACACCCTCCATCCTGCTCACTCTGGGACCATCAAGGCCGACATAAAGCCCAAAAAGACATTTGACAATCCTGAGTACTGGCAGCACAGTCTTCCCCCCAAGGCCACTCTCCACAACCCCGAGTATCTGCAGGACTGCAGCACACGCTTCTTCTACCGGCAAAATGGACGGATCCGACCCGCTGTGGCTGAGAACCAGGAGTACCTGTCCGAGTATGCGCTAAAACCGGGCACCGTGTTGCCACCTCCTCCTTACCGCCAGAGAAACACTGTTGTGTAGCAACGACAACCCGAGACAAAACAAGGAAAGTTGGAGGTAAAGAGTCATAGTGTCTTCTCACCCTGGCTCTCACACCAGCATACCGATCTCTCCACTCCTCTCTGAACTGGATTGAACACCCAACCTCCAATGACCTGGAACTGATCCACTTGAGTGAGCTTCTCCTCCAGAGGCATTGGTCACAGATGGCCACAACAATCAGAGTTCCTTCTTGCTTGTCCCTCCTCACTTCAAATCACCATTAAGACCTGTTTCCCCTACCTGAGCCCAATTTTGGAAAGTGATACTCTTCCATGCATTTGGTAGATTTTACACTCATCTCACTGAAAGCAAGTACTGATGTTAACGTGGGCTGATCCAATAGCAGAGAGGACTTATTATTTCGTGCAATTACAGAAATGTTCATTGTTTATCTTGTTTTGGGATTTTGATTTGAAGCTGCGATAAAACCTGCTGTAATTTATGACTTCGGTTCGGAGAGATTATTTTAGCACTCCATACATGATTTTATGAGGCAGATGTGTTGTATGCAACTCCGTCGTATTGGGAATATCATTGTGGGACCTGGGACAAAAGGGCCCAAAATGTTCCTCAATGTCGACCTGTCAAACTGATTGAGACTGAAAAGTAAGAGACACGCTACCTGCTCTTATATACAACATGGTACAACATGGTGTAAACCGGGACCTTCTTGGATGGTACATCTTCAAAAGAAACATTGTGTTATGTTCTGTTAAAAATATCTGCATAATTCAACAAGGGACTTTTTATTACTTCCATTGAGCCATTCTTTCTTCATTTTTTACTCATAAGTAAGACTGGAACGATTGCCAAATGGAAACAGTACTGCAGCCTACAAAACTACATGTGCAAAGTACCTTGATGAATACAAGCACTCCACGCTGAGAGCAGTATCAGCACGCATATGAACGAGTCTGTTCTGCAGCCTGCCACAAAATCAATAACATCATAAAAGCAGATCTGCAACAGTCAACTGTAATAACGTTTTCATTGTTGATCTAGCCAGCATTGATCTGTATGCTCACAGAGTTGTCACCTTAAGGTAGCCTTCCTTATTTTGTCATTAAATGTGTTGAATGAAAACCCAGATTGGGTTTACCTTGAACTTTAGAAGCTAAAATCAATACTAGCAACCAAGAGCATCCACGTAGATGGAGGTGAACAGCTACATAGGCCCAGGATTGTACAGAAGACTCGACAGCACACAAGGCCTGGCTCCTCTTCTGAAATATGGCCGTAAAACTGTTAGAACTATATAAACTTGTTCCGCTTGCGAGTCGATGAGATGCACAAGACTTGCGATCAAGTTGGCAGCTTTTTCTAGCTGGGTTCATTAAAACTGCAACAGTGAGGGACTTTTGAAATCAAGACGGCAGGAGTACCATCATGCAGTACCATGAGGAACAAATGAGAACGTACCAATGGAATATTTCCCCCGAGGTCAGAGATGAAACTGCCTCAAATCTGTCAACGCCATTTGAACTGCCTCCCATAATGACTTTTCTATAAGAAGCATGTCATGGAGCTACACAGATAGGAATTTAGGAAGATAACACAGCTTACTTGGACACGTTGTTCTACTCAAACGGTGAAAAAACTACTTTGCTACATCTTTGGTTTAACCACGTCATCCAGGTTTCTACGGCTAGATTTGTGTATAGTTTTAAACACTGCCAGTCACTAAGCTTTTCTGGTAAGGGGAATAATAATGATGTTGTGTTGCCGGTGTGGAGACGTGAAATGGTTTTATAGCACTTAACAGCCTGGCACAGTCACATGAGTTTGTTTTAAACACCAACGGCACTGAGTGAATACTCATTTATTATAATCATAGCTACATGACGATAGCACACACCACCCGCCCACATGCGTTTGTTTTGCTCTATCATTTTTTTGCTCTTTTTTTTGTGCTTATGAATATGAAGGTTTACGGTTACATGGAGCACTTTAATTAATGAACATAAAGATAGAGCGGAGTTCTTTTCATTGTGGGAATTGCTGTTCCCATGTGATAACAGATTAGACAAATGACATTTTTGGCTCTCTACTGGAAACAAAATCAGGGAATGTTAGTGACGCGCAGTGATTTTGCCAAACACAGATGTTTACTAATTGAAGTATTTATCTCAAGCTTTTATCCTTAAAAATCATGCAATTAGGGAAGAATTTAAGGTGGGTTACCTATAAGATTACCTATATAATAATAATAGACGCCTTTACATGACAAAACTGATACTTGAAATTGCTTTATTTTAGCTCCTATAGAGTTCGGAAAGTAGTTTAACGTTTATGAAGTACAGTGTGTAGAACTAAGGCCAAATGATATTTTTATTCATCTTTCTTATATTTATGGTGAAGCCAGTACTTAGTCATCTAAAAGTTTCTGGTTGGGGTTATGAAAAGCCCAAATAAGTACAACCTCCATGAAAACTCTCGTGTACAATTTAAGAGGGTTGAAACGTTCATTTAACTTCTCTTAGAATAATTAAAAGGAAAGGACCTTGTGCATATGCTACTGATAACTTCACCGCAGGTGAATACAGGGTGGGTAAAGATCTACTAAATCCATCAAGTGAGGAACAACTAGGCCGAAATAGAGGGAGAAGAATGCCTGATTTGTGAGGGTGACTGTTTGTGAAGATTTTTACAGTTAACGACTGTTATAAGATGGAACAACTTCTCTTTGGAAACCTTTCCACTTTCTAGGAACTCTAGGAAAGGAGGTTTGGATGGAGCACAAACATTTAGTCTCACTGCAGATTGTTCATTGGTGACTCAGAAGAACATGTGACATGAACTTGTGTGTATATATACCTGAAGGGGCTTGAAGATAATTATTAAATCAAGAGTAGCGAGATACTGTTTGAAGGCTTATTTTTTAAGCATTGTTTTAAAAATGAGTGAGGTTACTAAGTTTTAGTGCAACACACTTGAATCAACTCTTCAAAATGCTTGTGCTGGTTGTTTTGCTCTTTTTCCTCATTCTTCCTCAACACAGATCAACAACATCTTTTATGTTAACTTATGATTACAGCCTGATTTCTGTTAAGATTAATAGGCCAATAACAGTTGAATAAATTTACGCAAGACGTGTGTATGCCAAAATACAAATGATTAATTGTGGGTGGTTGTTTGGATGGAAAGTGTGGAATTTAAAAATAGGGATTTGTTTTTTCTTTCTCCATTTTTAACATGTATCAGCCAGTTGGAATATAAATGATTTAGGCACATGAAATTATATTTAATGAAATAATGACCATGTGTTCATATATTTTACTGTATAGAGAGGCAATAAGCTTTACGTTTGTTTGTGTTCACATTACCTTTAGGTACTTAACGTAAGGCAAATAATGCTTAACACCAACAAATTAATTTTCAGTGTTATCGAGTCTGATTGAATCATGTATTTACATAGTTTCAAAGATGCAAACAAGCACAGGTTTGTTCTTTTGGGTCCTTTTTATTAGTTGTGCTACCTTTTCTTTCTTTTCTCAGTTCTCTTGGTCACTGGAAGTTATTTTGCATGTGGCAAGGTAGTCAGAAAGTATAGGTAGACTAAGCACAGTTTAAAAAAAATCATTTTATATTACAAAAGAACAAAAAAGGGAAGAAAAACACCTTCCTGCAACATTGACATATGGAATGGTTGTTCCTCGTGATTTTACTACTGTACGTCAATGAGAAAATGTGAATAGTATTTTTATAGACAGTTGAATTGGCCAGATGTATTTGTAAATAGCTGAGAAACTTATGCTCTTTTTGGACTGACCTTCACTCCCCCCCTCCCATTATGTTTTGTTGACTTATATTGTGTGTGAGCAGTTATTCTTATTTGATGGCTGTATATATCTGTAATTTAAACAGCACATATTTGATTTTGTAGATCTTGCAGGTTCTTTTAGTACTTCGGTGTGTTTTTTCGTGACCGTATGTAGCCCGGCTTGGTGCTTTTTGTGTTTTTTAACCTCTGCCTGTGTTCGAGAGGTAGATGATGTTTTCTTTCTGTCAGGTATAGGCTCCCTCCATCACCCCACAATTTTCTCTTTTTGTACAGAATCCAGCGTGGGGAATCTGCAGCTGTGTGACGATAGCATTTGTATCTCCCAGGAATATCTCTCAACTCCAGTTAGGCTTTTCCTGACATTAGTCCTGGTCATATGGGTAGTGTCTAGTTCTTTCTCAGTATGTAATTCATATTCATGCACAATCTCTGCAGCCAATCGCGCAACGCAACCGAGCTCAGGCCTAGCCGAGGCCCTCGAGCGCAAACGTGAAAAATGACGCCAAAAACTGAGCTCAGCCTTCTCAAATACATCCGCCATGGCGTTCCACCAAGAGACGCGCAAGTCAGAGTGTATTATTCACGCTGTCAAGTGGACTAATTGCCTGGAGTGGTGTTCATTTGGCCACGTTGTTATTGAGCGACGGCTCATCAAAACTAAAGTCAAGTCTTGTCATTTTTGATGCCCATCTTCAGCTCTGGTCACAGTAAATTTCTTCAACACAGCTTTCCCATTCCCCAAAGCTAGAGCATTTAAATACTGTTTCACAGTTTTGTTACCTGAATCTATATTTTTAATTTAATATAAATAAATAAATACAACACCTGATATGAGAGTCTCTGATTTTATTTTATTTTTTCAAAAGCAAATGCATCTCACGTTCTTTGACATTAAGATGGCTCAGAGATTTTGCTTTTTGAATGTCAGATGTTTTTTTCCACAGCATTTTGAATGTCTTGATGGATAGCGAGAGTCTGTTAAGCCTACAACCTCTTGAAGGGAATGATTCAGAATTTCACTCTGTTAAAATCAGATATGCCGCTTCTGAATGCTTTCAGATTAAAAAATAAATAAATCACATACTACAGCCCTTTTAAGCATCATAAAAAAGATGGAATATAACATCAAAATGTCACAGTGAACCACTGTCTATGTGCTCTTTACTGCATATTCATCACTTCGTTTCAACAGAAGTCTTGTCTCTGAATTAAGCTTTAATCAGAAGGCAATTGTTTTATATGAGGATGTGAGGTAGTTCATTATTTATAGGTGCTAGTCTGTGATTTTATTGTGCTTTACACCGCCGTCTGATGAAAGTTCTTGCACTTTTACCTGAATTGCATTGCAACCACCTTAAAACTTAATACCTCTGATAATCACAACACAATGTAGTAAAACATCATTTTTTTCTGTTGTGTGCTTGCGCATGACAGATCTTTTCCCCTGCAGTGACATTTTATGGTATCATCACGGGAAATCCAATATTGTAAGAGGGTGTGATCAGTATTGTCTTCCCCCCACATACTGAGTCAAATCACTTTTTTCAAGCACATAATTGAGTGTGATAGATGCAATCCATCATTTTCCCAGCATTCCCCTCTTTTCCTGTGACATTCTGAATGGATTTTCAGAATCTCTGGATCTAAATATACCCTGATCTCTCCAGCTGAGATGATTTACTGCCGCTGTTTTGGTACCTGTTTTTTTTTTTCTGAAAACCTCTGCATTCTACCCTAAAATAATTAATTTGATTGGGTATTATGCTTTAAATTAGGATTAAATTGGGTGCTTTCGTATTGCTCGAATGTGAACAGAACCAGAAAAATGCTGGAAAATTAACTCCAGCAATCGCTCGCCTACAGGAATAGTTCAAAAATAAAAATTGTCATTCATTAACTCACTGTTCCAAACCAGTATATGGTGTATTTTTCTCCAAATCCAATATATTTTTAAAGATTATTAACACAAATAAGAGCATACATGTTTAGAATGGCATAAGGGTGAATAAATCATGATGAAAACTGTATTATTTTCACAATAAACTTAATACTATTTACTAAATACTATAACATTTGGAAGAGTTATGTAGAATTGTAAAATCTGTAATACATTACAATATTTGTTTTTTCAGATTTCGTCCTGATATGCAGTTTCACAAGAGTTCACAAAAAAATTGTAGAGTGTATAAAGGTATCTGTTTTAGCTAAACACTACGATTTTATTAACTATAAAGTTAATCTGTCAGTTTCACTGGCTTTTATGTGCAAGTAGCTAATGATTACTTTAATGACATTATTAGTTGTTTATGTCCCTGTTCTACAAAATCAAAACCAATTAAACCAAGGGAGATGGCAATAGTGTTCTTTTTTACAACAGAGCAATGCTATTCTATTTTCATTGCGGAGCTGGGCATCTTCGTTGCCATAAATGCAGAGATAAATGTTGTGCTTCGTCATGTGTTGCAAGAAAGCGTACAAGGCGCTAAAGGCATTTTTCAGACTACGCAGCCTGGTGTTACTGAAAGCCCTGTCGGTACATCAGCACACGCTGTGTTCGTGATTGAGTGGGCCCGGTATAGACCACTAAGCAGAGGAAGAGTTCCCTTGAGAGCTTTCATTATAGGACGCATATTACATTCCCTGCAGTGGAGAGATGAGGCGCAAAAGCCAACAAGCAAGAGTCTTTCGTTTTCCCTCAACGTGCCCATCGATATGCCTCTGTCTACAGGTGACCTACGGGTCAATCTCTAGAGCAATCTCATTGCTTGAATCCCATTACAAAATATATTTTTTGAATCTAAGAGAATGACTGCCACCAAACACTTTAGCATTTCATATGGGGTATTTTCCCGGTTGCTGCAGTTGAACAATGTTCATCAGTCTGCTAATCTGTAAAAAATGTAATGGTCTAGTCACTATCTTGTCTGGCTACACTATTGTAGTTATCTCAGCCCCTGCTATTAGATATCATAACTTTGAAGCACAAACATTTCATTATGTTATATAACATATTTTACCAGTGCACTTGAGAACCTTTTTCAGGGCTCTTCATTAGATCATGAAAAGCTGTCTGTTGCCTTTGACATCAGAGCTGAAGACAGTTACCAGTGAAGTGTTTGACTGCGTGTGTGTGACCAGTGTGTGTGTGTGTGTGTATGTGTGTGTGTTTTCTAATGTTTCAGTCTTAGATCTGTCATGATATAATGTTTCTTGCATCTCTTAGCTATTATTCATAACTTCTTATGGTATTATAGAACTACTTGGTTTTGCTCTGTAAAGCTTGACACAGTATGGAAAAAAAATTATTGAACCTTTAATAGTTTAAAAAAGAAATCTTAAAACTTTGCATATGTTTCTGCTTGAGTATTATATTTGATATATGATGCTTTTATCATACAAGATAATATTGAGCTCATACTTGGAAGAAAAAAAAAATTAACTATTCAGTTCTGTGAATAAAAGTGCTAGGTCATATAAGAATAAGCAGATTGGTTTGAACTGATAGAAAGGTAATTGAAATATGAACAACATGTCAAACCTTGAAGCAGATGGGCTACAGCATCAGAAGACCAACCCAGTGGCCTCATTTAAGCGTCAAAAAGTTCTTAGCATCACGCCAGGGTCTGAGCAGATGTACTGTACGCACTTTTTATTGCCGGAGTATTGCAGCCTTTTGAAAATTTAAGCTGTGAAGTTCTAAATTATGATGATTGGTGATTTTTATGGGTTTGTATGTTAATGACTTTAATTAGAAGCCGTTTACAAGGCAGAAAGTGGAAACAATTTATTTGCGCAAGATTCAAGATCATTTGAGAATTATAGATTTTCCATCTGAAAAAGATGTTTGTATATTAATTCTATGAATGAACACATACACATATCTGATAAATGATCGTAAGATCAAGTTTAGGATGGTTTCTGTGCAACATTTCATAAATAAGGCCTCAGGTTTCACTCCTGATAGCTAAGAACAGGACAATTATGCTACAGTTTGTACTTTGTGGATCACTAAAATTAGACAATAGAAGACTGGAAAAAGGGTTGCCTAGTCTCAATTTCTGCTGCAACTTTTGGATGGCAGGGTCAGAATTTGGGATTGAGCAGCATCAGAGCATGCATAACCCTGCCTTGTAAAAACACTCCAGGCTGGTGCCAGTGGTGTAGCTGTGTGGAGAATCATTTCGTGGCACACTTTGGGCTTATGAGTAACATTTAAACACCACAGCCTACCAGCGTATATTGAGCATAACAAAAAGTTCACTAAGGGTAACCATATTTTTCCTTTTCAAGAAAGAGTACAGGAGGCAGGGTTTCACCTAACAGTTTCCACCATATTTTGCACATAGAAATCTATGGGTCTTGTTTCCGGTCGCAATGTCATGAGCATGTAGTCTACAGCCAAATTCCAAATGGGGACGGCCATTCGTAGGGACGTTCCAAACAAAAGAGATCAACTGAAATCTCTTTTTTAGAGATTTTTATTCTCGTCATTTTCCTATATCGGATAATGAACCGAAAATCTTACCTCAACATTTAGGTCCATGAAGTCCATAAGTTTTATCACAGGTTGAATGCAAAATGTTTCAATACAGGTATTTCAGTCAAATTTTTTTTATGCAAGATTTCAAACCTTTGGGAGAAATTAACCCAAGACCATCCTGGAGTATTTGCTGCTTAACAGATCCTGAGCTCACTTTCATATATCTTATCTTGCAAGATAGTGGTGGGCGATATGGAAAAACTATCATATCATGATTTTTATCCTGATTCTTTTTCAAGTTGTTTTTTGCAAATTACAGAGGTGGGGGTGGGCGATATGGCAAAAATATCATATTTCGACTTTGTTATTCATTCAAATAGATACACATTACAAAGAAACATAATAAGAAAAAAACAAACAGTGGAAGAGTAGGTTTATTCAGCAGTATTGAAATAACAAACATGAAAGGTGAAACACTGTATACTTCTACACTACATCCATCCTTTTCTCTACTTTCTCACCCTACTCTCAGCTCATTTTTATCTGAATGAGTTTCTTTTTTCTGTTGAACATTGTATTAAATTCAATGAGGACCAGCTACTATTTAGTTACTCATAATATCTTACATATAGAAAGAAAGAAATACAGGTTTGGGGCAACATATAAGTGAGTAAATAATGACACAATTATCATTTTTGAGTGAACGATCCCTTTAATGACAAGCGGCGGCATGTTTAGTTCTGTTTAACGCTGTGTTTGTGACAGTATTACCACAATCACATGTGATAAACATCTTAGTTCAGTAATTTGGCGCTATTTGACAGGCTTTTAGTGCACACGCTATAACGGCTACTAGAGCTTTTATGTTTTTTTTCGACGCATAGTGTGCGTCAGTACAAGATGACACGATGAAGAGGTAACTTGCTCTACCGACCACTTTAGCGAGTGATTATGTACATTTCCCCCCCCTTCTCCTCACTCGCTCCCCATGTATGTGGACGAGTGTGTTGGCGCTTGATGCATTTTGTTAAACTCGGGAAAGTACGCAATCTTCTTGTCTCCCATGCATTATTAACACCACACCTTCAGTGTTACACCGCGCGCGCTTCAGGAGGACGCGTTGGAAAAGCGTTAAATAAATAAATCCCGGCTAACCGGGAACAGATATTGTTTCTTAATTTCGCCCTAGAATTAATTTAATACCACCATTTACAATTCCAGACTTTTCAATACTTTTCAAGGCCTTAAAAAACTTAAAAACAATTTAAGACTTTTTAATACTTTACCGCGGGAACCCTGTTGATTTGTATTACATGTAATGCTTATTTAGTATTTATTCATTTTTGTTTGTGAAGTTTCAGTTCAAGCTTTAGAGATTTGTGTGTGCATACATATAATCTATATGCATGCCATTTTATTTATCAGCATTCTTTGATCTTTAATTGAAACGGCAATCTTTGGTAACATTTACTGTTACTTTAGGAGACATTTCTTTAAAAATGCTTTTATAAATCTGTACGTGTGGTCTTCTAACATGTGTGTATTGTCTTACACTCTAGTACTGTGAGAGTCCAGTCACTCCTCCATGTTGATATGCCCGTTCGCCCTGGTAGGTGGAATCCTGGGAAAGCGCCACGTCCATCTGGGATTTAAACTCATCACCCAGGTAGCTGTCCTGTTTTTACATAGAAGACAAAAACGATTAAAGAATTAACAAAACAAGGTCACTTTAACACAGACTCAAGGGGCTTATACCTCACATATGAAAGAGTGAGCATGTACCTGTGAGAGCTCAGGCTGGGACAGTCCAGGCTGGCTCATCTGTGACGGCTGGCTCATGGTGATGTAGCCCTGGGTCAGTGGACCCTGAGAGAAGGGCTGGGACACCAGGTCCTGACTGGCCTGGCTGTTGGGCATGTTGGCTTGCCCGCTGCCGTGATTCCCAGTGCCACGGTTCCTCTGACGACCTCCACGCCCCCCGGTCTTACCTTTAGGAGCACCACGACCTTTAAACAGACAGAGAGCCGATTCATATCATATTCTTGATTCAGTTCTGCTTTAGCTCCTGTCACTCCATCAATACTCATTATAAACGATACAGTATGAGGGAATACCCATTATACCCATATACAGTATGAAACAAGCTTATCTGAAAAATATAGATAAACTTCATGTGCCCCAACCATCGGAGAACAGACAATGTGATACATGTATCATTTTAAACTTAAAAGTAAATGTAATTTTATGAGATTGCACTGTAAAGTGACTAATGCAGTAATCAAAATGTGTGTATATATATATATATATAAAAATAAATAAATAAATATCACAGATTTTTTTCAGAAACAGAAAAAAAAAAATTGCTCAGCCCTAGTAACTAATATTATTAAAAGCAATACAAAGTTTAGTATAGTTTAGAGTTCAGGAGTCTTCTCTCACCAGCAGCAGGTCCGTTCACCTGGCCCAGGTAACCAGGCGGAGGCATGGGAGGCATGACTAAATTGAACGGGATGGGGATGTTCATGGACCCCATCGGGTTCGGCCCAGTCCCGATCATGCCAACCTGGTCATGGGTCTGGAAGTACATATTAGACGGACGCCCTGTAAAGACAGACAAGCAGTCACAAATTACATATATATTATTCCACAAGTAAGTATAGCAGGCTCATCATTAAACAACAGTGTTGTTTTATTATTACTGATATACTAAATACAATATACAATTTGATGATATTTGTATTTTTTATATTTGCATTAATATTTTTACATAAAACACAATTATATAATTTTTTATTTATTAAAAGATTAAAATTTGTTCACTTTTTAAACGCCATGCCATCAAAGGCTATTTTCATGGTGATCTCTAAATAAAATTACACAAGGCGTACAAATAACAAGGGGTTATAAACTGACATTTTAGATATATATTAGACAAAAATTCTATAATACATTCAGGTGATACATTTCTTAAATAAATCAGTTAAACACCTCTCAATAAAACCATTGCCTTGAAAAATACATATAAATCCAGGGCACTCGAATATAGTGAAAAACATTAAAAAGCCTTTATTCACGCGGCTTTATAAACAACACTAGGGCACCAACTTCGCCTTCATCAGGGTGTCAGTTCACAAACACACTCTGAATTCATTTTCAATCAGTTCATCACGAGACGCTTACAGAAGCAAGTCTAACCAAGTCTAATCAATTTTCTGTAATTGACTGTATTTCATGGTGTATTTTTGAGATTAATGTAGTAATTATTATGAAAATTATTATAGTTTTTTAATATTTGCTACAATTTGTAATAATTCTGAAATGATTGGGTATAATTATGACAATAAATCCTCTCGCTGTTGTGACGGTCACATGAGGAACTGATTGTTTAAATGAATTCTGAGTGTGTTTGTGAATTTACACCCTGATGAACGCATCGGTGCACTAGTATGTTGTTGCCATGTCTATTTACACTAAAAAGTGCAAACCAATAAAATATTCTTCACAGTCATTTTAGTTTTAAATACTAAGCTTACAAGATGTTGACTTAGTTCATAGTTTATTTCAATTACTTTTTTTTAATTTCAAGTGACTTTATGCTTTCAGTTTTGGTTAACATTAATAGAATAACTACATTCTTTTGGTTAATGTTTAAACTAACCAATAATTTATTGTGATGGTGTTGATCAATAAGAAAAGCACACAATAAGCTAGTTACTAAATTAGAACTAATGCAACTGCACTGAGGTGGTATGGGATAGTTTTCTCACCAGTGCTGCTGCGATCATACACAGATCCAGGAATCATGGCCTCTCTTGCATCATACATGGCGGTGCTCATGAAACGTGCTCCCTGAAACACACATTTCCACTTTTAGCAGAAGAATTTTTTGATGCAATTTTTTTTACCTTATTTGAAGCTTCCTTGTTACCTAGATGGTCAATGTAATTTTTTAGATCCGTTCAAGCACTAATAAAGCATATTGTAATAAATACAATCGTAATGAACCAGTTTGCATGTGCCAAAAGCATGAAAAGAGCCAGAAGAGAAGTAACCCTGCGTGTGCGTGTTACTCACAGGGTTGATGGTGTTGACCAGCTTGCGTGGTTTGCTGAACTGCATGAGGCTCTCTCTCAAATTGTTCAGAGGTCCTTCCACCAGAACCTTCTGCTCCTTGTAGTAGTTGAGCAGGTGGTTCCACAGAGGCTGCTTGGACAGAGCCTTCGGATTGCCCACAATGATCACGCCATATCTGTGCACATACAGGAACATTTAAGCATTGAGACTAGAGCTATCCACCTACATCTGTTATTTGTTCACACATTTTACTTCAGAAAAACATCAGTTTTTTGTGTGCATATAAAATTTACAATGCATATCCATAACATTTTGTAAAAATACACATTTATTTGTATTTTAAATTAATTATTTTTCATGGCAAGATGAAGCATGTTAATTTCACAACACCATAAAATATTCCTCATATAGTGAGACGACAGACACTGAAAACACCACAAGCATCATGGGTGCTTCAGTGTGAGTACTAGATAAAACTGAGACATGCAAAAATAGACATATTTTTTATTTATATACATCCTGTTTTATAACGTAAATTCCATTTTAATGACTGGATTTAAACATGTTCGTCTAACTGCATCTCTGCGTGCATACAGACACCTGAATGACACTGACAGTAAACGAGGTGTAAATCATAGCACCTTACTCCAAGTCTGCTATAGTTACCTGGCTCTAGTTAGCGCCACATTGAGACGTCGTGGGTCGTTCAGGAAGCCGATGCCCTGGTGCTCGTTAGCTCTGACACAAGACAGGATGATGAAGTCCTTCTCTCTGCCCTGGAACGCATCCACACTGGCGATCTCCACCTCCTGTAGACACACAGAGGCATCAATACACCACAACAAACAGCCATTAAAAGAGCTTTTCTTGACACCCTAAATTGCCACAGCAAGTGTCTAGAGTACACTTGTGCAATTAGCAGGGATGTGTGCAGGTGCTGTTTGGACTCTGTACCTGGTATAGTTTGGTGTGCAACGAGCCGCTGAACTGCATGTACTGCACCAGGTACGAGCGCTGGCCCTCGTATGGGGTAATGATGCCGATCTGGTCGGGTTTGGCTCCAGCCTTCAGCAGACGGGTTGTTATCTTCTCCACATTAGCAGCCTCAGTCCTGAACAGAGAGAGAATTTGATCAGATCGGCCCTTTGAATGAGCGTCATCTAATCCTGCTAAGTAGTACTACATAACCAGTGCTTTACCATACAGCAAGTTTTTGGTCTGGCTAATATGATGATATAAACAACTATTTTAAGTGATCCTCCAGATCTAGACTTAGCTATACTATAATTTATAACGTTATCTAGCAGTAATGTCTAGAGATGTAGGAAATTAACAGATTTTGGTCTGTTTTGCTTTGTTGAGAGAAATTAATCTTGGTCAGTTTTACTCTATTAAAAGATTTTTAATGTTCTTTTTCTAGTAAGAGTTTTTAATGTTTGAGTCTGATCTCTAGCAGAATTACAGTAATGTGATGGTGTTCTTTACTGTGGTTGAAAATGACTGGTATCGGATCCTTTCATGTGATTTACAGAGGCATGAATGTAAAACCCTATATAACCAAAGATATATGAAGAGTTCATTAGTTTTTTACATCTGCATTTCAATTCATCTGAATCAGATAAGTTTTTTTTAAAGGTATAAAACAAAAATGTCTAAAAATGCTTTTTTGCAAATAAACACTTTATGTACAAGAATACTACAGTTTTTGTTTTTTTCACTACTCAGGCCCTGATTCCCAGAAACTGTATGAAGCTAACTTTATACTGTAGATTTCAAAGCCAACCTATCAGACTGAGTCTTGTTGTTTTGAGAAAGTATTCCTTGTACAACGTGCATCAGATATTTGTGTTGAGAGTGGGATATGTTGTTAAATATACCTATTGAGATAGGAGGTGCCAGAGCTTGCGATCTCCTCCTGCCCCTGAGTTACATAGAAAAACATGGGCTTATCGGGCTGAGGCCACTGGAAGTCAAAGCCTTTCTTGATGCGATCGGCTGGAGAACAAAACAGAACAGAACATCATCATCATGAACATCATGTGGCTATCTATACTGAACGCAATTGCAAAATCAACTACATAGAACTACACGCAAAGTTAAGATGGCGTACCGGCGGTGACCCCGTTCTGCAGCGAGCCCTCGTAGAAGATGTTTGATGGGAAGGCGCTGAGGGCCGGGTGCATGCGGTACTGCACCTGCAGACGGATGGGTCTGATCCCCAGGACCACCAGCCTCTCAAACAGAGACTGAGACAGACCTGCTTTAGCTGCCTTCTTGCACATGACCACAGGACCCAGCTGACAGTGGTCACCCACTAGAATCAGCTGTCAAACAGAGACAACAGTCCAGTCACTAAACAGAACATTTACAATTATATAGAAGAGTGTTCCTACTTTAGATCAACTTTAATCTCTATAATCACTTCCTTTAATGTGGTAAAGGAGAAAATATTAGTCAATTTAAGTAAACATAAGGTTGAGTAAAAAAATATTTTCTCTCATTGGCTCCTGTTTTCATCTCCTCACTTTTAACTTTAATCCGTAAATCAATGAATGTCAAGTTCATTTATACACATCACCTACATTATGGCAATTCATTTTCACCTTAAATTCCTTCAGGCTTGGTTTATAGTGAATTTAGTTATAATGAACACCACAATAATGTCTGTCTATATCATACTATTATTTTTCATTCTTGTTACGTAAACAATTAAACATTTTATTGATAGAGATATTATAGTTTTAATTAAGATTCTGAACTAGTTTTTTCTTTTCCTGTTTTAATTGTAGTTTAAGTTTCGATTTTGTTGTTGGTTTTTGTCATTAATATTTCTTTTTAAGTTGTCAATATTTGAACTCATTATATTCAGGACAAAGACAGCACTTATTGCTCTCACTGCTCGTGTTTTATCACTTATTATGTGATATAAATGAGACAAACTCAGGAGCATTTTTGCCCCAATCTCTTGAATTTTAGGGCATAACTGCATTTATGGAGCCGTTTTCCAGAATTGTTTTTGTCAACAGTGGACTCTATCAAATGTTAAACAACCTACAGGTTTGGGAGTTTTCTGTGCGTTAACTGAATTGTTTTTCCATAACTAATGAATTAAGTTAATGTGCTAAATTAACAACTGTAATAATAATACATAATATTTGGAATACACAATTCACTATCAGTAATTTACATTATTTCTGAGTGTATAAATAAAACATTTAAACATTATATACAATAAAACGTATACTTCTTCACAATGCAATTTTTACCCAGTGTGACATGTCAAGTCAAGTCACTTTTATGTATATAGCACTTTTAACAATACAGATTGTAGCAAAGCACTGAACATTATCAAATAGAACAGAGTAATGGTAATGTATTATGACGAGAATTAAACTTTATTTATCAAATAAAGTTTAAAATTGTCTCGCATTAAAAAGCCCAGAGCTGACGTCACAGCACCGTCACGTGACGGAGAGAGGAGTCACGTGGTGCCGGAAGTAAAGTGCGCAGCTGTTTATCGAGCATCTCTTCAGCACTGACCACGGATTAAACCCCTCGCGTCGTCCTGAGATTAACTTCTGATTCACTCGAGTGTTAATCGACATGACGCTGAACAGAAACCATCATCCTAACGGAGGAGTCCTGATTCAGGCCGGGGAGAGGTACTAACTACACCAGCACTACCACAACAACAACAACTAACTAACTAACTAACGAGCGCTAAAGCACGATTATAACACCGCGTCTGATCGTTATATACTGTATTACACATGTTATTACAGGAGTATATTCATCTGTGAGGAAATATCGAGCTGTGTGTGTTTACTCTCTTTACTGAGCTTCACTAAATCAGTGTAAAAGCTTTGGTTTAGTTTGATTCTGACCCTCACAGGTGAGATGTCTGCCAATAATATCTTATCTTCATCTCCAGAGCATTAGGATTAAAGAATTAAACCAGTCCATGAGGCATCAGTGGCCGTGAAGAAAACCAAACTAACATTCAACCGTCTCTTCTCATTTCATTGTGAGGATTCATGTCTGGAGTTATTCAAGAAGACTCGTTTGATCAGTTATCAGTTATTTTAATGTTTTAGCCGGGTATGTTTCCGCTGGCTATCTTGTTTGTGTTCTGAAGAGGAGTTTGGAAAGACCTGAGCGTGAGGAGTGAAGTCCTCTTCACACACAGACGTCTGAAGGAACTGTAGAAACCGTGTTGAGAAACTCTGTGCTGCTGTTCTGTTTGCTTGACTTTCCAGTGTGACCTCACTTCCTGTTTTCATCCTGTGCTTTCAGCATCTTACGAGAATGCAAGAACGTCGAACTTTCCTTCGGTGACATCACGCCCAAAAATGACCTGTTCAAGGGGACCAAGAAGGGCTCTGTGTACCTCACCCAGTACAGGGTAACTATCCTAACCCAACCAGACACATTAACTGACCATCGGTAAACCATGACTTAACCAATTACTGCATAACCAGTTTATAACCCACCCACAAGCTCATAACTAATCCATAACCCTAGAAATCAAGTGAAATAATTCATAACTAACCTAAACACTTTTGAACTAAGGCATAACCTACCCAAACAAAGCTTAACTTATCCATTACTTATCCAAATATAGTTTAACTGATCAGCAACAAAAACTATTTAACTAATCCAAAACCCTTTAAGATCTTAACTAATCAATAACCCACCAAAACACGCATAACCCACCCAAACATAGCCTAACTAATCAGTAACTCAACCAAAACCATTTTAACTAATCCATAAACCATTCAAATCCATCTTAACTAACTGATAACTAATCAATAACCTTGTCATATCACACATAACCCACCCAAACCTGGGTTAACTAATCCGTAATCTACCCAAACACAGGTTAACTGAGACCTAACCCACCCAAACCTGGGTTAACCGACCCCTAGCTTGCAGGCAGGCAGGGGTTAATCAGCTGGTGTGTTTCAGATGGTGTTCATCAGCAGCTCGATGAAAGACAAGTTCTGCTCCTTCATGTTCCCGTACTACCTGATGAAGAACTGCAGCATCGAGCAGCCCGTGTTCGCCGCTAACTACATCCAGGGGCTGATCAAAGCCGAGGCGGGAGGTACGCCACGTTACCCAGCATGCACCTGCCGCTGTCGCTTGCTGTGTCTGGCTCACATCCGTGTCTCTCTCTCTCAGGTGGATGGGAAGGTCAGGCCAACTTCAAGATGTGTTTCCCCAGCGGAGGAGCCATCGAGCTGGGACAGCACCTCTTCAAACTGGCCACCAACGGTCCGTCGCTGCTATCAGTGTCCCTGAGGTGCTGCCTGTGTCCCAGTGCGCATCACTCCATCCTACACCCTGCTCTCAGCAGTCAGCACTGTTTAGGGTGGATAGTATGCACACTGGGACAGAGGGACTGACTGAGTGTGTATTGAGCAGTGCTTCTGACTCCTGAGGAAGTCTTTATGAGTGTGTGTGTGTGTGTGTGCAGCGTCTCGAGCTCCTCCGGCTCAGAACGGAGCCTTTGGATTGGCTGCAGGGATGAACGGATACGCCAGTCCAGCCATGCCACAGCCGTATCCGTACCCATATCCCAGCATGCCGCAGGCCGGGTACAACCCCTACCCACAACCCCCTGCTGCAGGTAGAGTAAGAGTGTGTGAGAATCACACGCATGTCTTCAGAAGGGATGAGCTGAGCCTCTGTGTGTGTGCAGGTGTGTATCCCAGCGCTCCCATGTACATGGCTCCTCCTCCTCCGTACCCCGGACCTCCTCAGAATTGGTGTCCTCCTCCAGGTAAACACACACACACACACACACACACATTAGCTGTGTTGGAGATGCAGTACACTACACTCTCTGGAGAGAGCAGCCCCTTGCAGTCGGGGGAGGAGTAAAGAGACGGCGTCAGGAGTAACCTTCTCCGGGTCAGGTTATGTTCGGGGTTAGAGAGCTCAAAACTAAATCTGACCAATCAGCTTCCAGCAAGCTGACCCACGGCACTCCCCCAGCTTCTCTTACTCCAGATTAAAGGACGCTGCAGAGTAAAACAGTGTTTACAGATACAATCATCAGACTTAGAATTACTTTATTATTTATATAATTATTATCTCCTGAATCTATTACACACGCTAGTTTAGTTGAATAGTAATAGGCTTTTAAATTGATATCAACATAGATAATATACAGTATAAATAAACATGACTACATATGATTTACATTTTTAAGTGTTTTACTTTTAGTGTTAGGGTTAGAAATATTATCAAATAACTTTACAGCTTGCATGTTTTCTGTAGTGTTCCTCTTTCGTTGACAGATGGTTTCTTCGTGCTGTGTGAATGTTTAAGTTCTTTTAATCTTTGGTAGTGAATCTCACGAGCGGTGAATGAAAGTTTAAGAGCACGTGATTGGCTGCTCAGTGCTGATGTCACACTTTCATGTGCACACGCTACATTAACTCAGGATCAAGCCTGGGTTAAGAAAGAAAGTTCATGACCAAATCCTAACCAGACTGCATCTTTGTCAACCCTAAACTAATCCTGTAACCCTGAGTTTGTTCAGCCTCCATCACGGCACAGGCCCCAGGTCTGTGGTTCTGGTCACATGATCTCCACCTGTCTCTGTTTCTCAGTGGCTCCTGGGAACACTAAAGCAGCAGAAGCAGCCAGCAGCGCCTTCTACAATCCCAGCAACCCTCACAGCGTCTACATGCCCATGGTGAGACACACACTCTCTCACTCACACACACTACAGCTGAGCGATATATATCGAACTATATATTATGCACATCTCACCAGTAAAGCGCTGAACCTCCGTCAGCTGTTACTGAACGGCAGCTTATACACAGAGTCGTAGATCACTGAGAAGCATTGAATCACCCGCTCAACACGCAGCTGCTCAGTGATCCACGGCTCGGTGTATAAGCTGGCTTAAAAACGTCTTTCCTTTCAAGTCACTTAAATGGGTTCCTGGTGTGTTTTGTTGTTGATTCAGGATCAGCCTCCTCCATATTACCCTCCTGAGAACCCAGAGAAGAAGAACAACTGAAGGACTCTTCTGGATGACTGTGGCAGTGATTCGCTCGAGCGCTGGATGACTCTGATCGCTTCTTTTGACTCAAACGACTCGTGTGCAGTTTCACTATTTAGCCAGATCTAATCAACTCTTCTGTTTCTGCCGACTCAGTTTTTAATCCTGGTGTGTGTGTGTGTGTGTGTGAGTGATGCTGAACTCTTCTGTAAATTCCTTTTGATAATATTATATTATAACTCGTAGCTGACAGTGGGTCTGATGGAGGTGGTGTAGATGGTTAATAAAGCTCTATATTCTGTCAGTGTTCTTGACTCTGTCCAGATCATCTTCCATCATCAAACCAATCTATTCTTCAGTTGGGCTGTGATCAAACTCTTCACGCAGAGCAGCCCAAACCCTTCAAACCAGCCGGATACCACTTAGTGTGTGTGTGTTTATGTGGTTTATGAGGACACTAATGTGTATAATGACATAGGTATGACAGGTATTACAGTAAGAAGGTGATTTATGAGAACATTCCCCGTCCCCCTCTGTACAGTAGAAAAACCATTACACCTATGAAGAGTTCCCATAAACCACAAAAACCAACGTGTGTGTGGGCGTGGTAAAAACTGCCATGATTTCACGGTAAAAGACTGTAACACTGCTACAGTAAAAACCATTGATTAGTTAACGGTACATTACTCCATCATTGGACATCACATGAAGATACAGGTTGGGAAGTGAAAATATGTTTCATTTACAGTGGAAAAGAAAAAAGGAAATTGGCATTCCCATAATTCCCTGCTTCACATTTGATGTATTTTTATTGAAGTAACTAAATGAATTCTGGGTCTTATCATTTAAAATGTTAAGATGATGATGTATACTTGATTAAAAACGGTGGTTCAGAGAACCTTTCACCGATACCACCAAGAGATATCTCTTCAGTTCTTTAAAAAACGTCAAGTTTATAATATTTTCTTTGTCAACTACGAAACCTTTCCTAAACAAAGTGTTCAGTGTTCATGTACTGTGAGTGATTTGAACAAAACCCATCAAGTTATGATCAGGAAATAATGCAATGAAGCACATTTACTTCATAGTAATTGATACTGCGCTAGCTGACCGTGCGCTGACTAGCATCTTTAGAGCTATCGCTAAGATAAGATCCAGAGGCGTCCAAACAGTCACAGATCTGATGTGTGACAGTAAACACACAATTCTTTATTTGGGTTAAATAAACAGTTTTACTACATTTAGTGAGAATTTGGGAGAGAAAAAAACAATATGAGCATTAACTGCACAATTACTCGAAGTACCTTGGAATTTATACAATTAGCATACAAAAATACATTTAACAGATTTCAGTGCTTCCAAAGGCTGGTATATTAACATTATCTCACTTAATGAAATGTTTTATGGTAAAAATCTGGCAACCTAGTTTTTCAACCTAGATTAAAAAAATCTAGTCCAGTTTTTACTGTAAATTTGACAGATTTGTTTGTTTTTACAGTGCAGGAAAACATATCTGTAATCAGTCAGAATCCTTGGCGGGTTAGTTCTGAGCTTTCCCCACCATCTACAGCAGATCAACATGAAGAACACACTACCAGACAGAACAGAAGATAAAAGAAGCTTCTGCTCACTGATCAGAAACAGCAGTAACACGGGGAAATATATTTACTATTTAAAATAACTGCGTTCTATTCAAATATATAAGTGTATTTCTGTGATGTTCAGCATCATTACTTGAGTCTTCAGTGTCACATGATCTTCAGAAATCATAATAATATACTGATTTACTGCTCAACACACACTTCTGAATATTATCAGTGTTATTATTATCAGTATCTAAAGGCTGACTGTATGACGGAGTAATGATGCTGAAAATTCTAATTCAGGAATAAATTATTTTAAATCTTAAAAATATTTCCTGATCTTTGTATCAAATGCAGCAGAAGATTTAAAAATGTTTCTGTTTGAAACAGTTTGACTAGTGTGGATAGGAGATGGAGCGCCAGACTTTACAGCAGAGCAGTAATCGGTGAAATTGTTTGCGTTATAAACCAGTGTGCATTAAAATAACATGATAACAGAAACCAATTTACGACGTCAAGCTGATCTCACACAGCTAAACCCTAGACACACAAATGCACGGCTGCATTAGAAATAAGGTCTTCATCTGCTGCCTCGCGTTCCTCTGCACTCTACTAGAACTCAACACGTCACTAAGGGATTATGGGTAATCTGAGCCGCACAGTCTCAGGGCTCGTCCTGCAGGAACCACACCTCGTTACGCCGGCCGTACGGTTTGATGGGCGGGTCGTAGATGCAGCACAGGTACTGTTTGCGCTGGAAGGGGGCGGAGTCTCCAAGTGTACACGTCAGTCGCGACGCTTCCGCCCGAAACTCGCTCTCACCCGGGAAACCCCCGAACCGCCTGCAGGGGGAGACAGAGCTCAGTCAGCGGAGCTGCTAAACACACGGTTCACCGCAAAACCACAAATCTGTCGTTAAATACTCGCAACAATTCTTCTCCTGAGTTACTGTTTTCTGCTGGTGTGCTTCCTCCAGAGCGTGATCAGTGTAAGCAGTGCTGATTTGTTCTTGAGAAAGCACACACATCTTCAATGCTGATTACATTCAGCACATCTATGAAGGGTCAGAGAGCTCGCAGATTTCATCAACAAGAAGATGAACATGGTCTTACGGGTTTGGGACGACATGAGGATTAGTAATTACAATATCATTTTGAAGATATTTTAATGGGCGGGGCTTGACTGTGTGCAGACGTACAGGACGTATACGGTCATGCCGGGTCGCTCCTCGATGCGAATGGACGAGTCAGTCGGGCTGGGCGGGCTGATCTGGAAGGATAAGGGGATGCGCAGAGCGGCGACCAGCCGGCGGTTTAACGAGCCGTCGTCTCGCGGGAACACGGTGAAGATGACGGGGACGGGTGTGTTCATCACCTGACCTACACACACACAGATCGCAACACACTGAGCGTTCAAACACACGAGGAACACCGTGCATTAAATACATTCTAAGAATGAAGACGTCACAATTATTTATTTGTACGTCAAAGAATTCATCACAAACTCTTTTAAACCAGCTGTGTCTGCACCAGCATGTCAAACTGAGCTGTATTCCTGCTATCATAACTCTTCAGCCAGGAACTTTTTCAGTCAGATATGTGAAAGTGACCTGTTTTACCCATGGGTCTGAATGTCTGTTTGCAGGGCTCTGATTGGCTCACCTTGTTCGTTGTCGCCGCTCATGTAGGCCAGAAGCTTCCGCTGAAGATCACCTGACACCTGATCGAAGCTCCGCCCCTCCAGACTCACGCACACGTGCTTACACGCATCATAGCGGCGCACCTCGTAACTCACCCCATCCTGACAGAGAGAGAGATTTCCCTTCATTAGATTAGAATCTGCTTTCCCGAGCGGCCCGCTGTGTATAAAGCTGAGGATATATTAATACTATTACAGATAAGCATGCAGTGCCACATATGACGAAACTTGGATGACTGAATCAACGTTACCAGAAAATACAACAAAAACATGGGGAAACAAAAAAATTGGAAGGCAAGGAATTTCGTCCAATGGCAGATCAAATAAAAGGAATATTACACAGATGAGCTTGAACTGAGATTATCCACAGAAGATGATGATATACCTCCTCGACTTCTCAAGAAGACCTGGCACCAGTTATAGACATGTGGCCAGGTGTGGTGACCATTACTTTTTGTGCTCTGCATTTAACCCATCCAAGTGGACACACACACACACACACACACCCGGAGCAGTGGAGCAGTTGGGGGAACGGCCTCACCTCCTTTGTGGTATTGAAGGTGGAGAGAGTGTTGGTTATTCACTAACCCTACCCACAATCCCTGCCTACCTGGGATTCGAACCCACGACCTTTGGCCACGACTGCCCCATACCTCATATCAGAGGGTTGGTACTCCACCAGCAACAGGCAAAGAAGACCATATATAATAGACCGGTTTCCTTACATGGGTAACCACGAGAGGTTTGTGTTTTGTGTAACAGAATGTTAATCTGCCTAAACACACGGAGACAGACTCAACCAGCCACGGTCCAGGTGTCATGAGCAGACGTGTCAGAAGCACTGGATCAAGCTGACTTCTTCAGCACTTCACAGCACCTCTGTCCGAACAAGCCACCGCCAGCTGAACACAAGACCCGGCCCAGAACCCTCATCAACCAGCAGCTTCACGGCACGACCACAGACTGGCGTCGCGCTGATTTCGGTTGTTTCACGATGACAGTGTTTGGTCTGCGCCAGCTGAAGATCGTTCAGTGTGTCTCGGGCTTTAAGAAGCTAATACTTCAGTGAAACCCTGGGTTTGATCCTAGCTGTGACATTATTCTACATTCTCTTCTGCTCAAGACAAGAGAGAGACAGCGTGAGTCAGATCCAGCAGAAGAAATGCCTTCAGCCACACACACACACACACACACACACAGAAACACTAAGTGTGTGTGAGCTGTAATTATCATCTGTCTAGGTGTCAGCTGAACTCTGTAATTAATGCTGCTTTGCTAATATTAGCTCGTGTTTAATTATTCATATCTGACCGTGCGTAATGCGCGCCTCGTGTGTGTGTGTGTGTGTGTATTGTGTGTCAGCTGTAATTAAGAGTGTTTTAAGGGCTCAGATCTCACGACTGTGTGACATTTCAGCTCAATCTCTGAGATTCATCTTGACGTGACACGGCAGCAGCAGGACATCTGTAGATCAGGATCATTAACAGCAGTATTTTACAGACCTTCAGCTCGTAACGTTCCTCTGACAGAAGAACACTAGCTGATTCAATAAACTACAACACTGTACCACGCTATAATCACAATCCTACTCTTAACTTCTTCACGTGACGGTTCTGAGCGAGTGTTTGACCTCACTCCAGGAGACAGAGAACTCACAGCTCTAAAAGACTCTGTGATGAAATAAGAGCCAAACCTAATCTCAGACTGATAAGAAGGAGACAGACACAAGTCAACAGATCATTAGTTAGTGAAGCTGTAGAGAGAGACGTGAGCTAACTATCACCTCAATCAATCAGACAGTTCTTACAGTGTGTGTGTGTGTGTGTGTTACCTTGCACTCGGTGCTCAGTAGTTTATATTCGCTCTCTTCGGTGGCTCCAAGCAGCCAGTTTTTGATCATGACAAACATGCTGAACGCAGCTGAAGAATCAAGCCTCCGTCAGGTGTGTGTGTGTGTGTGTGTGTGTGTGTGTCTCCTCCCTCCTGCTTCATCTGTCATCACAGAGCAGCCCGGATCACTGCGCTTACAGAGTCCAGAGACTCACAGAGACAAGACACAGCATCTCCAGACCAGCCTGAGGACAAACACGCCACAATCACTCACACTCACACACACACACACACGCACACACACACACTCATGTGTTCTGGGGTCTCTCTCTTCATAGGTGTAATGGTGTTTCTACTGTACAGACTGTATGT
>JAUCMT010000160.1:15649215-15660809 GCA_032357475.1 Enteromius thamalakanensis | reverse complement strand
TTGGAGCGGTTATTATTCGAAAAGAACGAACCTGCAAATGTCTCAACTGACCAATCAGAATCAGGCATTCCAGAGAGCCGTGTAATAACTCATAATAATGAGAAAGTTTCTCATTATTATGACATAATAAGTCATTATTATGAGAAAGTTTCTCATTATTATGACTTACAGAATTATATATATTTTTTATTTTTCATAGATATCTGCTTTCATTACCTAGGAAATCAAATATATACCATCCATAGCCTTAAAAATAGCCATAATTGTTTCTTTAAAATGTCACATAACTCAGGCCTGGAATGATTAATAAATCCCTCTGTAAATATCTTCAAAATACTAGTGAGAGTATAACTGGAAAGTTTGGTGTACATAGGTGCAACATATGCTGAGATGCTGCTATTGGTACCGGAAAAAGACAAAAAGCTCATTTTGAGAAAATGGCATTTGAAGATTTAAATACGGGAAGAAAGTTATGGTCACAAGTAAACACAATGTTATAAAATAATAATTTTAACATATGTTTTTTACATTTTCTTTATAGTCTTTTTAAAGAACACATTGAGGGACTAAACTAGCCCAAAATCTCAAAATTGACCACCGCATAAAAAACGATGTTTTTGCCTGTAGTATCTTGTCTTAATGCCAAAAATAATTAGGATATTAAGTAAAGATCATTTTCCATTAAGATATTTTGCAAATTTCTTACTGTAGATAAATGCTTAATATTTAGTAATATGCATTGCTAAGAACATGCTGGACAACATTAAAGTTGTTTTTCTCATCATTTAGATTTTTGTTTTTTGCCATTAGATATTCACAATATTCTACTTTTTTTTTAAATGCACCTGTAGATTAGAGCTCATAGCTCATGAAAGTCTAAAATCCAGTATTTCAAAATACTTAAATATTTACATTTGCTTTCAATAAATGACCATCCCAACAGTATACTTTCTGTGTATCTCTTGTTCTTTGACACAACCATAATGGGGACTGTTGACTTGTCAATGGAAGACTTCAAGAGGTTAAGTCACAGAAGGTCATTACTGAAAGTGGAAGCTGTTCACAGAGTGCTGTATCAAAGCATATTAAAGGCAAAGTTGACTGGAAGGAAGAACTTTTGTAGAAAAAATAGAGTCTGGACGACTAAAGGCACAAAATCCAAGCTGCTCAAAGTCCAGTGTCAAGTTTCTGAAGTCAGTTATGATTCGGGGTGCCACAGCAGAGCCACAGGCTGATCGATTCCATACCAGTCCTCACTTATGCTGGAGTCCCAACCAAGTTTTGAGTGCAGAAATTGATATACTTTGAAGAACGTGAACTTTTCTGCTTTGCAAATACTGTTTTTGATTGATTTTAGGAAATATTCTAATATTTTGAGATACAGATTTTGACTTTTTTGGTAAGATCAATCATCACAATTAAATGTTTTAATTCACATGTAATAAATCTAAAATATACGTGAAAGTTTCACTTTTTGAAGCAAGTTTTTCACGATATTCACTTTTTTTTTGTAGATGTACCTGTATATACTGTCAATCAATCACCTTTATTTATATAGTGCTTTTAACAATAGAGATCAAATTACATGAATAATGACAAAATTAAATAATCAATATTCAGCTAATAGCATTTCATCATTGAATCGATGAGCTCATTTGAAATAGGATCTTTGTAATCAAATCAAGTGTCTGTATACTGTATAGAGCAGGGGTGGCGAAAGTCGGTCCTGGAAAGCCGCAGCCATGCAGAGTTTTGGTTCAGGCCTAACCAAACACAGCTGAACAAAACTAATCAAGATCTGCAGGTTTACTAGAAACATACAGGCAGGTAAGGTGTAATTAGGGTTGGAACTGAACTCTGCCCCCCAGGAACTGAGTGTGACACCCTTGTATGTGGAGAGAGAGAGGAGCACTTTAAAAGGGCCACACACACTCCTAGTTGAAATGAAGCTAAATTCAGCCATGAAAATGGGTCAGGGGTGAAAAAGGTGAGAAGGGTGCTCAAGGGGTGATGTGGTCTCTGATGGGGCCGGGAGGTGGGGGGACTACCACAGGAGTCATTAGGGGACATGCTGTAACTTAACTTGTTTATTCTTCCACCATGAAATTTGATTTATGTATTTTTGGGCAAAGAAATCAACCTAATAAGTGTTTTCTACAGTTATCGAAAAATATACCATCAACTACATGCTATTTGCTGTTGCAAACAGAGCAGGCCAGGAAAAAAAACGTTTGAAAAAGGTTTCCCTTTGATAATTTTACAGTGGCCAAATAAGTTGAATGGAATAATAAGCCAAGCACAGGTTCTGAAAAAAATACTGTATTGACATTTGCCTGAAGACATATGTACATCCCTTAAATAAAAGAACACCTCTTGCCCTTTTACTGAGACCTTGCCCTCCAGTTGAAGCCACGACCAATTCCAGCTGTATTTCAACCTAGCTTCCAGCTGTTTAACCAGAGCTGCATCGTCCTGCCTTAACACACTAAAATTATGTTTGTATTAGTGTAAACAATACTTTAGCATTAAATGTAACTTACTCTCTTAAGGGTACGTTCACATGAACCGTCTAAAAAAGCTTGGAAAACGCGCGTCCCTTCCTCCAATTTCAACGCGCTTGGCCGCTCGCGCTTCTGTTATAAAAAGCATTTCTGCTTTGGATTTTAAACTGTGCGGTTCTGTTGAAAATAAAGGGATTGCGCGGGCAAAACGCGCTGCATATGAACGGCCCCTAAGCCTTTTGGTGACACATAAACACCACGAAATTAAATTGTGGATCTCTCCCCTGTCGTCTTTTCCCATGCTGATTGTCCCGCAGGAAGAAACGACGCCCTGGATTTAAGTGGATGGTTCGCACGGTCTACGAACGCGGGACGCTCAGCTTTCGTGATTTTATACTTTATATTATATTACTTATTTACTTTATATTAAGTATTAATTAATCAACAAATACCATCCTAGACTGACTCTACCAAATCCCCTCCTTAAAAATAATTTCTAATCAGGGGCCAGTTGCATAAACTTAGCCTTCATGTTAAGACGGTGTCTTAAGAGCTAGTCTGACCAACTAGCAGTTAGCCAAGAGTAATCGGTTTTATTTTTTGGATTAAACTGAGACTAATCTACATTTTTATGTAACTGAATTAAAAACAAACTAACCTGTTTTATAGAAAAATTTAGCTGACTAACTTTTAAGACTAGTCTTAACCTTTTATGCAACCGGCCCCAGGTGTCTTCAATACTGAACCTTTTCACAATATTCTGAGATTCTGATAATTTTCTGAGATCCTGAATTTGAGGTTTTCATTAGTTGTCAGGAATAATCATCAAAATTCAAAGAAATAAACACTTGAAACATATCAGTCTGTGTGGAATGAATGAATACATTATACAAGCTTCACTTCTTGAATGGAATTAGTGAAGTAATAAACCGACTTTTTGAAGATATTCTAATTATATGACCAGCACCTGTATAAATTTTTCTGAGGTTGTTTGTCTTATTGTATGCTATTTGATATTACTGTCAATGTTTTAGCAGGAGCATAATAGACATTATTTATAGATTTCAATGTGTTGTTCTTTCTTTTCGTTTATAAAATAGCAATTTATATAACAAAAACATAACGTGGACATTTATTGGATTTATTTTGTATTTTTACTTTAATATAATATAAATAACGATCCAAGTACATATTTATTTTATATATTCTATGCAAAATAATTTCTTTATCTAATAGATTTATAATTTACATATAAGTAAAATTAGATTTCATTTTATTAAAAATACAGAAATAAGTAATAATAAGTATATACATGTAAATATTTCCTAAATATATACTGCATAATAAATATATTCTGTATACATATTATGTAAACAAAAACTTTTATTTTGCATGTGATTAATCATTTGACACCCTTAAAATAAATACACATCTATGTCTTTCTTTCTTTGTGTAATCTTGTGTTTGTCTGAAGGAGGGTCTGCAGCTGTGCTTCTCAAGGACACGTGTGGTGTTTGACTCTCAGCACACACACAGCCAGCAGATGGTCCCTCACGGAGACACACGGGCCCTGCTTTACTAAGAGCCACCGCGCTTCATTATTCTCTCCTCGTTCCGCACAAACAGCTCGTTAAGTGTGCTTGAGCAGAGGACGGCTGAAAACAGTCCAAACCATGACAGTACCGTACTGTTGCTTCAGTACAACTAGTCTTTCATTGCTGAATCCTTTAAATTAACTTCTCAAATACGTTTTAGAAAAGTGACCAGAGGACTGTGAATGAAGTAGGTGTTCTTTTGACTCTTTTTTTCTTTTTCTTTTTTTCTTCATTCACTTGTTTTGTGTTGAAAAGCCTTTGCTCTTGACCTCTTACATCTGCGTTCTGCTGTAGTTCTCTCTCGCTCTACAGAACTGAATCAGCTCAGGTGTAGAGGCAGAATCTCTTGAGCTCTGTGGACGCACGGAGTTAAAGACTGACCTTGACATGTTTCAGAGCCAAGCAGCCCTGCTGAAACCACAGCATTAACTGGAAAACTGCTCTTTGACTGGCTTCTCACGGGAGATTGAAAGATGGCTATATCTGCTCCGTCCTGTCCTCGGTTTGATGATTGTTTGTCCTTGCTTCATCATGACACTGTATTTCCAACAGGATATTACAGTATGTGGTGTTTGAGCCAGGTAACATACAGTATACACAGGTTTGTTTGTGTAGTCAACATTCGAAGTGGATCAAAACATTTCATCAAAGTTGTCATAAAATCAAAAACAATAGCTATTCTTGTCTTACACAACTTTGATGAAAGGTTTTGATTCAGCTTAAGTTATTTTTTTAAGTTCCATATTAAACCAAAATGAAATAAGATGTAATGACTTTAATATTATATACATAAGATTGAAGTCAGATCAAATGTTAAAAGAGATGTTAACAATCATGCTTAACGTTTGTTTTGTGCGTCACTTTGGCTTGCTACATGGTCAAGTAAAGAGCATTGCATTTTGGGACATTTTAAATTCTGTCTATTTTGCTGTACACTTTCAAAAAGTGTTGTAGGTAATGCATATTGAGAACGAGCATACTGGGCACATACTGCAGAAGTGGTGAGCGTAGTACAGTATATACTTTGGTCTGATCCCATTAAGCTGTGTTTGACTCTCTCTGAAGCTGGTTTCTGGTTTTAGCTGCAGTCAGGGTTTGGTGTGGTTTGGATCCTCTTTCGTCTCTCTGTAAACACTGGAGAGGACGAGGGGAACATGGCCGTTTCAGAAAGCAAAGAGCTCTAACTCTCTCTAACGCTGTTGTTTCTAACATCTATCATTGTGCCATTAATGTTTGTGATTAACGGTGACGTTTTGCAGGAACTTTATCTGTAGTAGGAAAGTAAGCTGGAGTTTATGTTCATGCTGGGTCTCGTCCCCTGTCTCAATCCCACAGCGCTCCGAGGAATAGCCTGTAATTACATCGAGATGATGATGGCCTCTCTGTTCCTGCTCGGCTACAGCCCCCTCATACCTTAAACTTAGAAAAATGCAGGGTTTCCAGCAAACTTAGTTTTAAAATACTAATTTTGGATCTTAGATTATGTAGATGTTTTTCCTTTCTACAAAGAGTGTAGATGTTTTGATGGTAAAATAACTGGTTCTCTCCACAGAATTTGTAAAAAGTCTCTTAAATCTCTGATTGTGTGCAGCTCTGTTTGCTGGATGTGAGTGAAAGCGTTGTGTCTAACAGTGGCAGTGAAGGTGATTATGAAAGGATAAATGTAAATGCAAATAAATATCTGTAAACTGGCATTGCATATTACCTTAAACTCAGTTGTGTGCTGTAGTACTAGTGGAGGAATGCCAAGACTGGTGTAATATTATCCTCATTCCTGTAGTCTGTCAGAAGAGTGGCAGCTGCATTCTGGAGAGCTGCGTGAAGGACAGATGGTGCTGAGAGCTTCATGTATAGAGAGAGTTACAATTGGAGAGAAGAAAAACAAAGTATATTTTACTGATATAACACGATCAGATGCAATAATCAAAACAGAAATTAATCAGTTGCACTTTTGTATTGGTCGTGATTCATTCCCTCTTATCGTGAGGCAGTATGTTCCCTACCAACCAAGATTTGACCTCTCCCAGGCAGTGAGCGTGGAAGGTAGATGACGTTCACCTGGTTTGAGTGGTTTGACAACTGTGAGTCATTAGCATAGTAAAAAAAAAAGTTGTGTTTGTGTAAAACTGAGCCCAAAGGACACACGTGCAGTGGAAATAAAACAGGACCTAGAACAGAGCTCAGTGGGACACCACAGTTTACAATCGCTGGAGAGGAAGACAGAATCCCAATACTGACCTGTGTTATAACTTACAACGTTACACATTTTAGAAATGTCATCCAGTACACTGAATCAAAAAGTTGTCACTTTAACGTTGAGGCTTTCTTTTATGTGTGGCTGAGGTCTATTTGTAGTTCTCCAATTATGGTAATGCTCTTGTCTTTCTTTGACCACAGACCATAGAGAACAATTACAGAGATTCATTTCCAAAGCACACACTGACTTTCCACGGAGAATGCAAAATATGTCAGATGAATGGCATTTGCTTTAGTTCGTGTATAGAGTGAATCGCTTAGCGGGACCCAGCTTCTGCTGCACTTGTTTTGCTCCAAACTCTCTCTCATATGGTGGACATTCTGCCCCAGAGGAATACAGAGAGATGTCCAAATTCAAAGTCCAAACCTCTGCCAGAGACCAGCACAGCAGATGGCTCTTTCCTTCATGCTGGGGGCAAAATCACTCACATGTTTCATTTCAAACCTCACATACTGTAGGATTGCCATTATACTAAATGGAATTATGAATTCATATTTAATTAATAATGAACCGCACTGTGAAAGGATATCACCGTTCCTTGAACATGACTTGGCATTAACATTGCAGAAGGAGATGTGTGATTGCATGGTTGGCGTCACACGTGCACAGATCTTTGTATTGCTGGTAGTTTACGCTCTGTTGGATGACTGGTATTCCAGCATAACACTTCCTTGTACAGAAGCTTATTGTTTTGTCACATCCTCCCTTGAAATGGTGTGTTTTGAAGCACCGAGTCGTTGATTACAGCTTTGTCAAGAGACTAAATTCCAATTTGACAAACAGTCTCAGGGTAATGAATGAATCTCAGCGTGTTGGTCATGTGCATCATGCGTGTGAAACGCACTTTAGAAAAAGGAGAAGAACAGGGCTGCAATTAAATGTGTCTGCCTGCCAAAGCCTGTATTTGTGCAATGTTGTGTGAGCTGAGAGGAACAGTTTATACTTCTACTGTTGATTCTCTTTGTGTAGGCTCGGCCTCAGACGGCACACCCACAAACCACCCGCAGTCCCCTGACCATCTCGTACTTATTTGACTTGAATATGAAGTGGATTAGACTATGATAATAGGCTAGCGTTTACGGGCTGCGTACAGTAGATGATTATATGTTCACCTGGTTTGTGTGGTTTGACAACTGTGAGTCATTAGCATATAGTTGATAAAACAGAAAAGGAGAAGGTGTCTGAACAAAACAGAGCCCAAAGGACACACATGCAGTGAAAATGAAATAGGACCTAGAACAGAGCCTTGTGGGTTACCACAGTTTCAAACTCCAAGAGAGGAAGATAAATTCCGACTATACTGTTCATACTGTTAGAATTCAATTATTAATCAAGTTTGAGCAGTTCAGTAGAATTTGTCTTTGTTTATTTGTTTAATATTTGTGAAATAATACACACATTTATCTAAGCATTATGGTATAAGTGAGCAGTTATATGGATGAGACTTGGGCAGTATTAAAAAGCTGGGCTAACAAGACTAATCTTTGAGAGTATTTGTGTGTGCATTTATAATAACTGAATCACGTGTGACTGAAGAGAGAGTTCAGCTACCTTCTGTGCCGTTCACCACAGCCTCCTTCTACAAGCATCCTGTCCCTGCAGAGAGAGGAACAGTGGGATAGAAATAAATAAATGAAAGAGAGTGAATGAAATGAGTCTCATCCTCTGATTCTCTTCTTACAGGGTAACCCAGACTTGATTGCACTTCTCTATTCGATTTATAAAAGACCTTTTAAAAGAATATAGGCATTGATATCGACATGTTTTTACTGATATACACGCAATTAGATTTTCAGCCCGATGCCTGTGATGTAATTTAAAGGATGCTTTTCTCATTCGTTCTGCAGCTCATCATCCTAGAGGACTATGCCGACCCCTTTGATGCGGCGGACCAGGCGGGCGGCACTCAGACGGTCACAGAAAAGCCAACAGAGAACGACGGCTACATGGAGCCCTACGAAGCTCAGAAGATGATGGCTGGTAAGATGACGGTGTTTTCTCTTTACTGCATTGTCTTTTGTGTTCGGCTTGATTATGGTGAACTCTGAAGTGGCTTCTGGGAGAATATAATCAAGCGTGATAATGCATCTGGGCCTGTTTAGATGTCTGCACGAGGCCCATGGGATCTCGCTCAATTTACGCTTAGTAAGTCTTACTCTTGTTATTAAACATGGCTTCCTTTAGATGCCATTTGTTTTTCCTCAGCACTTGGAAATGCGGTGTCTAATTTCCTCTGTATTTAATTTCTGTTTAGTGCTGTAAACAGAAAAACAACAATCAATTAGACGCTGCAGATTGCGATGGCTTTCTTTATGCGTTTGAAACAGCTGCTCGGTGCTTCTGGTAAGAACAATTCAAGGGTCTATGGCAGTGATTAGCCCAGCGTGAGCCGAGTAGTGCTGGAGGAAATCATTTCACCTGTCTGAATGAAGACGGCAGCCATATGTGAGCTGTCTAGAGTCCGGTAAATACAGTGCAACCTCCGTAAACAATCTGCATGTCAGGCGCTGTGGTCTTGTGTCCATGTACAAGGGCACGACCGTATGGATGCATGCACAAGGACGCTGTTTGTATACGCTGAAGAGGAAGTAGGCGGGTTCTTCCTCTCAGCGTGGCTCAAACAATGGAGAGGCGATCCGTCATTGATTCACTGCAGTCTGGTGCTGTTAACCCAAATCAACCGACCAAATTACTCAACAAACGAAGCATGCAGATGCAGGATAAACAGTGTTTCTCAAGGTCAGGCCGAGACACTGCAGAGCTATTAACACGTGGCTTACCATAAATCAAAGTACTGCTGTTTAATTGTTTTAAACCTTACAATGACTATAAGAGGTCCATAGACAGCACAACTAATATATATATACTGTATATATGTCTGTTTGTCTTTCTTTAGACAAATCTAAATAAGCAGTAAACTGGCCCTGGGAAGTTTGTGGAGTTTTGTGTTTTTGGATGTAGGTGTGGTATATTTACCGTGTGAGTGTTTAATGGCTGAAGCCAGATTTGATCTGCAGTGTTTTAGATGGTCTCGGTTAGAACAGATGACTTCACAGTTTAATCATCGACTCCAACACTAGACTCATTGTGCTACTGTTGGTTTGACTTTGGGTTGAGAGCTAGTTTGCGTCTCAGCTCATCATTTCCCAGGTTGATGTTTTATAACACGTCGTCTCCAGGACTGGACAGCTGGACATTTTATTTCATTTTTTTTTACAGTTGGACTGAGCTCCTCCTTTCTTTTTTTCATATTCATCTTTTCATCTGAGCCATCTGTCCTGTCACTGAACACAGGGAAAATAAATTAATAAATGAATGCTTCATAGCTCTCTAAACAGAAGGGGAGATGAAGCTGGCATGCTACTGACTTGCTACTTTAATGTCTAAATGCTGTCCTTATTTATTTAGTTTTGGTTGATATGTCTTTGTTCTGCTCTGGGACTGCATGAAAAATTGCCACATTCACTTCAAATCTGGTGTTTTTTTTAAACTTAGTTTTGCTTATTAATTTATTTGGTATTTGAACAATATAAAAGAAATGATACTTTAACATACTGTAGTGCATAATGTGTGTGTGTGTGTGTGTGTGTGTGTTACAAACCAGGACTGACATTTGGGTTTGTTGGCCAATTTTCATATTATTTGATTTTGTGGTGAAATACAATTCATGATGCTTCAGGATATCTATCTATAAATGCTTGTCGTAATGAGATGTGGATTGTGTAGAATGTGTTGGTGTTTTGCTGTACACAGTATTGAGTATGGAGTGTTGTGTCACACACAAACACACACACTTGCATCACAGGAATGTGTGTGTGTTTGCCGTTTCCTTTAAACCTGTGTGTGGAATATCTTACTAACTAAAGGAAGTGAGCAATAACTCTTGTATTTCCCCCTTCCTTTCTCCTCCTGTCACTCACACACTCTCTCTCTCAGACACACTAAACTAACAGAGACACTTTCACTGCGCTGCTGGATGTGTTTGAACATGTCTGAGTTTCCGGAAGGCAGTAAGGCTGTTGTGACCTGTCAGCCTGAGCTCCAATGAGTGTGTGTGTGTGTGTGACCATACTCGTACGTCTCTGCCACACGTTTCACCACGCCACAACTTTCCCACAATCCCCAAGGTCTCTGTGCTAAGCAAACACACACACTCATGGCCATGCAGACTGGATTTCTCTCACACACACACACACACTGGATGCAGGTTGGTGAAGCAGAGAGCAGCTCTGGAGTGTGTGATTGGTGTTCTCTGTTCTTCTGCTGGTGAACACTCTCACACCGAGCTGCAGTTTCACAGCGTCTGCTGACTCAGGCTTTCTCTCTCACTCCACAATATTTCACCTCGGCTTCAGTGGGATGTGTGAGACTGTGTCTTCAGTCTGCTTTGTGTCAGTGTGTGTGTGTGTGTGTGCATATATAAATAAAACATACAATCATTATGCTACCTTTCTTTCATTTTAGCTTTTTTATCCATATTTTATACAAATATATGAACTATAAAATAAAAAAACAAACAAACAAAAAATACATCACTACTGTTTGTACTTATAGAGGTTAATGGTGTTAGAATACGTATTTAACATTTGAATGTAAGCTAACTGTGTGTGTGTGTGCGTGTGTGTGTGTGTGTGTGTGTGTGTGTGTGTGTGCGTGCATTAGTGCTGGGTAACAATTAATCATGCTTCCAAAATAAAAGTTTTTTGTGTACATGATGTGTGTGTTGTGTATCTGTATTATGTCCACACACACACACACACACACACACACACAGGTCACAGAATCTCTCCTGCGCTGCCAGTCTTCTCTCTCCAGGACTGAACGTGAGGAGTTCTCTGACCGATGTTGAGCTGTGTTCTGTGATCAGCGTGTTCCCGCTCTCTCTGTCCAATAATGCCAACCAGAAAAAACAACACAAATTGGGTCGGTAAATTTTAAGAATTGTATCACGCCAGCGGCTTTATAGAGGAAAACGGCACGATGCTGCAATCATCATTTTTATAGAAAAGTTTCCTATAAAGACTTGTAAGAGTGTGTGTGTGTGTGTGTGTGTGTTGTAATGAGATCAGAGTGAGTGTTTCTGCTGTGTGTCCTGTGCCCTGCAGATGTGTCTCTCTATCAGAGAACTTTTATTAATCCACTCACTCATGCCCACACACACACACACACACACACCTCAGGAGAAAACACACACACACTCCTGTAGTGTCTCCATGTGTTCTGGGGTCTCTCTCTTCATAG
>JAUCMT010000160.1:15620382-15646773 GCA_032357475.1 Enteromius thamalakanensis | reverse complement strand
AGAGCGTGCCGTCAGCGCAGCTGAAGAGTTCTGCATTCAAATACATGCAATAGACTAAAGCTTGTCACAGCATCAGCACAAGTAGCCTAATAACAATTAATATGTCAGAGGAAAATAGTAGGAAGATAGATCCTCTGATGCCCTACAATGAACTACAATTCCCATCAGCCCAAGTGTGCCCATCATTCTTTGCGGTCAGTTGTGGCTACAGATCAGTGTTGCCAACTTAGCGACTTTGTCTCTATATTAAGCGACTATTCAGACCCCCTTGGTGACATTTTTCCCTAAAAGCGACTAGCGACAAATCTAGAGCCTTCTTGGACAAACCTCAGTGAGCCTCTGGAAGTGCCACTCCAGCTCTGGTTCTCCGAACAAACGCACACACACCTCTCTCTGCGTCTGTTCTGTTTAGCGAGAGGCTGAGAGGAGCAGAGCTTTCAGTTAAAATAAATATTATGTTGCTTCTAACTTTTACATGCAAATAGAGCCAAAATCACAGCATAATCATTGTCTATATGTGTACTTGGTTTCATTATTATGAATTATAAACATAATTATATAAATTATATAATTATAAACAGTGTTGGGCAAGCTACTTAGAAAATGTAGTGACATAAGCTATCAGTTACTCTACAGTACATTGAAAGCAGCTTATGCCTTACATTATTTCGTAACAGCAAAAAGTAATTTATTACTGTAACGTATTAATTTTGTAAGGCGTTACTCCCAACACTGGTAGTCAAACCCTCAGAAATAAAATGTGTGCATTGATAGTGAAATGACATTTTATTTATGTGAAAAAAACAAAACTGTCCATGTCACTGATTATAAGCATTAATTTAAGTTCTTCTCTACACAATCTGATAACTGCACTACTAAACATTTGATCTACTTCTAGCCCTCTTTTTTTTTTAGTAAGAACTGATATCTCTAGAATCAAGCCAAAAGACTTCCTTGGTGCCTGGTAAGTAAACAATCCAAGACATGGCCTTCATGACCGTTAGTGCCAACAAACAGCTCTTTCATGAATCATGTTTTCAGTGTTGCAGGTGGGTGATGAGACATATCTCCAGAGAGACAGCTACGTGTGAGAAGAAAGAACCCCAAAGGTCCTTCAGCCATCCTGGGTCAGCATCATCTTCCTCTTCCACTTCATCACCTCTCCACTTGCCTCATAGAGATCAGCTGCTATAGCTCCAAGAAGTTTCTGAATATAGTTGTCAGTCCAGAGAATGTCTTAACACATATCCCACGAGAATAAGCAATGAATGGAAATTTATACAATGAAAAATGCAAGGCACTGGGAAATATATTCAGTCATGAACTCTACTAATAATGCCTTCATGGCTATAGATAAATATCCTCACAAAAAAGCCAAAATGGCACATGCTGGAGCCAAAACAACCCTCCAAGGAAACCAAACACTTTCTTTCTCTCTCTCTCACACATATGTGCTGTAAATAATAGTGTTGGGAAGTAACTATTCCTAAAGTACTAACTTTCACTACATTTATCAGTAGCGTGCTTTAGGAAACTTTAAAAATAGTGTGGCTTTTTAACAAGCATTTTTCCTAAAATGAATGTGATAAAACTATCTCCATTCATATATACAGATGTATCTCAATAAATTAGAATGTTGTGGAAAAGTTTATTTTAGTAAATCATCTCAAATCTTGAAACTTGTGTATTAAATAAATTCAATGCACACACTAAAGTAGTTTATGTCTTTGGTTCTTTTAATTGTGATAATTCAGGCCCACATTTAACAAAAACCCACCAATTCAACAAATTAGAATACTACTGAATATGTACTCAATAGTTGGTAGGGTCTCCTTTTGTTTTAATTACTTATATAGATACTCTATGGGGTTCAGGTCTGAGTTTGCTGGTCAGTCAAGCACACCAACACTATGGTCAGTGCAGCTGCCAAACCTGAAATAAGCATCTTTAAAAAGCTGGTCAGAAGATGGAAGCATGAAATGCTTGTAAATGGGTGCAGTGACGTTGGTTTTCAAAAAACACGATGGACCAATATCAGCAGATGACATTGCACCCCAAATCATCACAGAATGTGGACACTTAATGCAACTTGTGCAATGAGCTTTTCCACCCTTTCTCCAGGCTCTAGGAACTTGGTTTCCAAATGAAATACAAAACTTGCTCTCATCTAAAAAGAGGACTTTGGGCCACTGGGCAACAGTCCGGTTCTTCTTTGCCCAAGTAAGACGCCTCTGACTTTGTTTGAGGTCCAGGAGTGGCTCACGAGGAATACGACAACTGTAGCCAAATTCCTTGTGTGTGGTGACTCCTGCTGTTTGTGGCTGTCTTGCCAAGTGAATCAAACTGAGAGACCATTTTGAAGGCTCAGAAAACATTTTCAGGTGTTTTGAGTTGATTAGCTGATTAGCTGTCACTACAGTATATTCTAATTTGTTGAGATTTGTGAATTGGTGGGTTTTTGTTAAATGTGAATCTAAATAATTACAATTAAATGTACCGTATGTAAGAAATGTATTGTAATAATAAAATGTCTCTGTTATGTTCAACAGGCATTAAGAAAACATGTTAATTAAAAGTACTCATATAGCCGACAGTAGTAGTACAGCCTGGATATTTTCGTTTAAAAAGCTTAGTTGCAGCCCTCAGCTGATGTTTATGTTGTCATATTTTGTTTTGGTCTGAAGTGCCACCCTCCATCTATCTCCCAATCACAAAGTCACTAGTGTTTCGCCATCCAGGTTGCCTGGTCTGCATAAACACAGCACATTCCATCGTCATTGCACTCATTCTAGTTGCTGTCTTCAATTTGGCAACCTGCGTGTGCGTCAAGTCTAAGAAGGAGGGGCCAGGCAAAAAAAAACATCTCCAATATTTTGAATTTGAACTGCAATACCTAGTTCAACCACTCGGTGTCAATCCTACATACGGCAACTTTAAAAGAACCAAAGACTTAAACTACTTCAGTCTGTGTGCACTGAATTTATTTAATATTAATTTATATATTTCCTTAGTTCTTATATCTACAGTATTTTGTTGCTTATAGTGCAGGTATGTTTTTAAAAGGTTAGTTTTACTGTCACGTTACCACTTTAGATTACAGCTTGTGGTTTTTCAAGGTATGAATTTCAAAGTAGCTTCCCAATACCGGTAAATACAGTCTTCTATCATATCTATATGACTTCCTGCAGTCCCTCCATAGGGACAACACTGTCAAAGATGGAAGATTTTCTACTCACAGCTTGGTGGCTGGTGCTGGGTGAGGGCCGCCCACTCTTTCTGTGCCTTATTGGTACAGTTTTCCTGTAGAAAATGAGCATCAGCCTAAAGCAAACTCTTGGGAGTTCCCTCAAAGTAGTAATATTCCTGCAGGATAAATGTGAATGTCCTCTTACAGCGTTATTGGGTTTTTAACGCCATAATAACTGGGTCTCAAGTCAACATTTCCCCGCCTATGGCCTTTCTCTAAATCAAAGTGGCTACAGTAATTTTAGAGTGAAAGCTTATGTCCAGTAATTGTGGGATCAGAGCCATTATGGCTAGGCCCAGATCCAGAGCGAGCTGCTAATGCACATCATTAGCATGTCGCTTCCGCTCATAAACAGCCATCCAACTGCTGTGTTGACTGCATGTTTGCGTCTGTTCTCCTAACAAAGTGATGTCATTGGATGTGTGATGTCAGCAACTAACTCATTTCCATTCTGCTCAGCCCCAGCTCCGTCAGTCACTCAGTGACAAATTAGCCCAAAAATATGAAAAATTTAATCACCCATGAAATCAGTTAATTAATTTCCCTACACATTAGGCTATCATTTCATATTGTGAAACTTTTGTCTAATCAGTAAACGGAGGGATTGTGTCACCTTTGTGGGTGATATTAAAATTAGGCGTTTTCACTCATTTTTCCATATTTGATATAAGAATTTTGCAAATATCAAATAAATATTAGCTATATGTCACGCCTTACTACAATCCATGTTTATGTTTTGTTTTTGTTTTTTCATTGAAATATTGACTTGCCCATTATCTTGGGATTTAATTTGACAATTAGAAACAAGACTGAGTGTAAGCAAATTCTGTCTGTTCCATAATTTGTATATAATCTAATTAATATTCATGAGCCAATCTGATAAGGTTTCTCTCATATTATTGCAGATGGTTTCCACAGCCCTCTCATATCCTCTCATTTCCATCCCTCTCATCTAAACTACAGGACAGACTTCAGTAGATGTATTATTTTATTCTCATCGCATAACTGTACCTCCAATTACCCCTGCTTCAGACAAGCCTGCAGCTTTAATGACGGTGCACACACATACAGCATTATTACATAAATATGCCCACAGACAGCTTAAACACACAATCATGCATCTCGGTGCGAGCTGGAGCTCGTGGATCATTAGCGCTTTTGAAGACATGCTTAGCTCCACACTTTGCACAATTTACCACAGAGTTTTGTTTACTCTTCCATAGAAAAGAACTGCTGCATACCGCGCTAATAAATAATACATTTTCAGAACAAATGGAAAATAACATTGTACTGCATCCTAAACAGACGTGACAAAATAAAGAGATTATCTGTCTGCTTTATGCAAATCTCAGTTGTGACAAGAGTTAGTTTGTTAATCGCAACACACATTACTAGGTAATGATCCCACCCATCATGGGATCTCATTGGTTGATTTAAGTATCTAAAATGATCACTTTCATTTTCTTATAATATGCATTTATTTTCACCTTATTTGTTCAAACTTCTGCCTGTCGTTTAACACATGCAAATAAAACAGACCGTCAGAAACAGTAAATACATATCAGATGTGAGATCTTTTTGCGCAAAGAAAACAAAAATAACAATTTACTCTTCCACTTAACAACCACTTTTCTCCCCTGAGTTAGGTCATCCGCCATTTTAGAGTGTATCACAATGCATTCGCATGCTATTCTTCTGGAGTAAACAACCGCAGTTTATGTGATGAACAGAATTTTCATTTTAGGATGTACTGACCCTTTAATCTCGAAGGAGGATCTACTGTGTTGATTCACATAAAGAAATGTAGCAGTTATTCAACTCGTGATTATACAAATTACATGTACATTTATGTTATGTAGGAAAAACAGATAATGCTTAAAAGCTGTTTGGATTCTCTTAGTGTGGTTGTAGGCATGCACATTTTAATAAGACTCATTTTGGTTGTGAACCACTAGAATAATTCAAAGGACTCACATTGTAACACTGTAATACAATTGCCTGTCACCACCTGGTCGAAGAAAAGAGGGTATCATTAAATTAATTGGAGAATGCATTAGAGTAGAAACATTTTTTGATTCAAAAGATTCAGCACATTGATTAATTAATGATAAAAACCAAGAGCCCAAACACAATGTTATGCTGTGAAATCTTCTAATATTTGTTCACAACTAGGTCCTAATAACTGTATTTATCGAATAATGGCTGGCTGTGGATCCAGTCTGATTTCCTCCTATTAAATGTTTATTTCCAACTAATGTTCAAAAACACTTCCCATGTGGCTCTGATTTCGCACTTATAAAGTCCATGAGTATCAGACAGTCCTGCTGAGAGCAGTCTCGGAACAGAATCTCTTTTAATGAAGGATTTACAGTCCGCTAAGACTTGTGTTACTACTTAAGATATCTATCTTCTGTAATTTTGTAACACATATTTTCCCATAATTTCTCCAAGAATCAGTAGTGCCAGAGTGTAGAAATTATGCCCTTGTACACAATTTATGGTACCATTATAATTTGTTTTGATAGTTAGCCATAAAACTGAAAAGGCAAGAGGGTTATTTTTGTATTGTTTATCTTGGAGGGGCTAATTGAAGTGTCACAATTCATTATAAAAGCTGTGTCCTCCACCCGTCCAGTGGCAAACAACAGTATCAATCTCCCTCTCCGTCTCCTCAAATCACTATCCCAGCATGACTTTGCGTAGGAGTGCAAGTCTGTCTCTGTATTCAGATAGCTCCTTTATCTCTTTCAAGGGTCGGATTCGCAGGGAATTCAAGAACAGTATGAATTACTTTGTTAGCTTGAATTCTCCGTTAGTCCCTTAGGATAAAAGCATCTGTCAAAAGCACAAATGTAAATGACGTATTGTGACGTCAAAAAAGCCCAGATACTCCGATGAGTTTCAGCATATTATATTATTCGTTTAGGTGCGGAAAGAAGAAAAGCTATGAAAGTCGCTCTTTGCAGAAAATCTGCACCCTTGGAGAATTGCTGTCTGAAATGACAAACTTTCAGCGACTGGTTGAGCCAACAAGTGTTCCAGACACTCATAGAAATGCCAATCCATCCAAAGGTAGGCTCCCCTAGGCTTGATACCATCTTTTGTTCTTGAAGTGAAATAATATAATATCAGCCTGGTTTCCTGCCCAAGCTTCGTTTCTTATTGCCAAGCATATTGTGGTAATGCTGGATGTTTAAATGTCAAAGAAATCCAATGCTATCCCACACAAATGAGGGGTTTGAAATGTTATTGCTTTTCTCATGTGCAGATAAATCAAAGGTGATGACATGTTAATCCGGGCTGATAGACTGATGGCATGTCTTCCTGACAAATGGATACTGTAAGTTGAATTTGCCCTTTTTTCTTTCTCTGTTGCACAGTCCTGTAATTGCCATTTAAAAGTTTTTAGGCTTAAATTGATGGATGTCAGTCTGAACAGTGCGCTACGTCCTTCTATTGCACTTTAATTTATCCTGACATCAATCATTTACCCCCGCATGCTTCATTACGGTCAAACTCTAAGAGAGGGAGAGAGCGCTCTTGTTTTTGTCCTTGTATCAGAACTGCCATCATATCAAATCCTGTTTTCTCTCCTGAACAGCCGAACAAAGGGATGTAAGATATAACATCTCATGTTCATGTAATAAACATCACTGCAACTCAGCTCTTAGTTTCAATATTTATCTTCTTTTGCAGACATGCAGCACAAACCAACCGATCCGGCACCTATTTAGGAGGTTCCCCTACATTTTACTGTGAGAATACTTAGGATGTAGTTTAATAGTTTCTAACTCATTCTGATATAAATCACAACATTCACATGGTGCAGCTGATTTTTTTTTACCCCCATCAGCAGCCAGTGAACTTACTACTTAACACTTGGCTATGTTTGCTGTAGCAGTTGCAGCATGCTTCAGAAACCCTCCACCTTCCCCAGCTCCACCTGCAGTTTAGTTATACAAACCTATATGACTATCAGTCATTTAGTTTATTTAACAATCGCCCTGGTTGAACCATATTGATTTTCATGCATGGACAAAATATATATATATATATATATATATATCATAGAAAGCCTGTGGTTTAAAACAACATAGAGAGTAAACGATAAAGGAATTTCACTTGAATTATCCCTTCAAGTACTGCTCAAACAGAAACCACCGACTTTATATTCTACTATACATATCCAACCCTGTAGGTCGTGAATATGTCAGTGTCAGAAGTGCCAGAAATGTGTGTGTTTTCCCTGCAAACGTTGTTTCCATAGATCAAACAGCAGAGCAATGCAATAGCAACACTATTGTTTAATTCAAAGGAAATACATGAAATGTTAAAATGTGTACTTTGAATTCCATTCAAGTTGCTCTGAATTAAGTCCTCTACTAAATGCATGTATATAAATGCAAAAACAAGGGATACAGATAGCTAGCATTCATCTTAGGTGGGAGGTGGGAGGTCAGGAGGTTTACTATACCAAAAGAAAAAGAAAGGTCATGCTTGTTTTGCCACAGGACTGGGCGAAAAACATTAACTATCGCTATTGTACAATAAGTTGTATTTTGCAGCGCTGTGCATTTGAAGTCTTTCTGTGCAAACCTTTGCTCCGCTTTGTTAGTCTTCCTTTACTAGCAGTTAGACTCATTAGTCAGAATGTGTGTGATACAATCATAAATTAGGATGCTCATTAGTGGAAGGAGCGCTGATGAGCAGGATCATTTTACTGATGTAAGGTTCCTAACGTCTCTCGACTCTGTACTGATGACTGTTCTAGTGTGACATGATATTAACTAATTTTTCTTTCTTATCTTTTCCTCTTTTGCTCACTATCAAACAGCAGCATTTTACTTTTAAGTTTGGGAACATGGTAGACCATCCCAGACCAGCTACATGCCATCTGCTTAAGGTGGTCGAGCTGGTATTTGGAGTAGTAAATGGCCAGCTAGAAACCATCTTCCATGTTTCAAAACACAACCATCATCTTAAACTGGATTTTCAGCTGGAAATACACCCTCTGGTGTAACTTTCAGACCTAATGATGGTGAATTATCACAGGATGTGTCATTCCAAGCTTTGACAGTTCTCTCTCAGGCTGCAAAATAGACAACAATAAGGAATGACTTTCTTCCTGGGGTAATGGTAGCTCTCCTGTGTCACCTGTGCTCCTTAGAGAGAGGGTTATGGTGCTGCATGCTCCCCTATTGCTTCAGTGATGCTAAATTACTGCCAGAGAGAAAGAGAAACCCAGGCAGTGCTCACAGAACTCACATATTGTAATTATGGAAGCAGAAGGCAGACAACAAAGCAAACAACAAAGCTTAGAGAGAAGGAGAGGTCGAAGAAGCAAGGCAAGTAAATTAAATTAAAACTATAAATATCTTCTGATCAAACCTCTTGATTGCTTTTGTTTTAATCGTGCAGGCCTAAAAATGCCTGCAAACCTACTTCCCTCTGACGGCTGTGTTCTATTTTAGTTCTTTTTAGTATTTCTCAAGCAGATCCATTGCCCTATAAATGTTTGCCCTGGGTTCTGAAGGAGTTACCATGGTTACTGCTGCTCTTGTAAGTTCGTAGACAGGAAGGAGGCTTGAGTTAAGCTGTCCATTCAAGGCTGATGACAGACTCAACACCACCTTGAGGATTAGGAAAATATTGCAGTGTTTTTGTCTAGCGGGGTTTTCTGAGTTCTTGGGACCACCAGGAGGCCTGCAACGTGGTCAATGAAAAAACAGTAACATCTAAAATTTAAAATTAAATATAAAAAAAAAAATCTATTAAAATGTAAAAATTAAAAAAAAATTATACAAAAATTATAAATTAAAAAAATCAATGTATAAAATGTAATACTAAAAAAATAATAATAATAAAAGTAAAACAGCAAACAAACAGCAAACCATTTAAATAAGCTCAAATGTACATTTTTGTGCAATATTTATGCTGCACTCTAAGGGTCTAAAATAATTTATTATATTTTATTCTATTAGTCATAACTAATAAAAAAGCTATGATCAATAATTGTAAAAACCTGTAAATCAAATAATTGTAATAGGTATTACAGAAAAGGTCTCAATAGAAAACATTTTCAGATATTTAACAGATATTATATTTTATATATATATTAAAATGTTAGAAATACGTTTATAAATTATAAAATATTAAAAAAAAAACAGTTTTTTATTTGATATGCATACATTTTACAGTATTAGTGTTAGTCTTTAAATTGATATAGCTCTCTCGCTCTCTCTCTCTCTCTCTATATATAAGCTACGTGCATGCAACGCTGTGGTCAGTTAAGTCATGAAGCTTTAAAGGACAAAGAATAAAGGGGATAGCTTTATGGATTCATATATATCTAATTTAGAATGTGTCTGATATATTCAATTTAAATTTCTGTATATTTCTGCTGAGGTGCACAAGTAAATATGACATTTACATAATGGGTTATGTGAAGATTGTTTTAATTTTATTTAAATTAGAAGTTCTTTAAATAAAGTCTAAAATAATGTTAAAATTGATAGCTCTTGATTACTGTATACTGTAATGTTGAAGACTATAGTCAATGGTTAACACATTTTTGGGGGAGGGGGGACACTTTTATAAAGAAGTCAGTATTGGTAGTATTATGGTTTTATGTGAAGATTGTTTGGTTTAATGATTTTATAAGATATTCAATGATTAAATAGCTACTAGGGGAAAAACTATTCCAGAGACATCAGAGTAATGCTGGCCTTTAGTCACACAAAAAAACAACAAAAAAAAAATGTATATATATATATAAATCTATAAAATTATATTGATTATATTAAATTTATATTGGGTGGTCTGTGGGAAAACTCACCGACCTAAATTTCCTCAACTGCTACTCTTTAAACATGTAAAAAGTATACGGTTTTTGATCTTTTGAGAAAAAAAGTGCCTGATGCATATAAAAACATAACTTTCCCTCCAGTCCAAAAATTTGAAGAAAAAAGAAATTGACAATAATCTACAAAAATGTTTCACTCTGAACTCTGCATTCTGTGCAAGACATCAGACAAATGTTTTATTGCTGCAATTAAAGGAAATACTCAATGTAGACACCCAGAAATCACTTTGTTGCGTACTGCTTATAAGTGCAGTGTGAAACAGCCATACAATGTTCTCATCTTCTTCCTGTCTTCAGTCTAATGAGCCCTGTGTTAGCACATTCACCTCCATCTTAAGATGAACGAAAGTGTACTGACTGCAGTGTTGTTCCCTTAATTTAAAGCTGAACTGTGTAGCACTGTGCCGCATTCTCACCTATTGTACGTTTGGTCTATGGGGATGCCTTTTTGACCTCTCCTGCCTCTCAATTCCATGTGAGTGTCTTTTCTTAGCTCCATCTGTTGTACCTAGAAAATTAAAGTCACATATTTGTTTATGTATCTACAGAATAAGCCTGGTGTTAATAAAGTAGGAAGCACTAAAGAGGCTAAAGTTAATGAAAGGGTCTGCATAAGGTCCAGAGGAATTTAAAACAGTTGAACCTATTAAATAGATTATATGTCTATCCCTTACAGCCATTCGCATTTTATTTGCGTACCATTGAATTTGATGTCTAGACTGATTAAAGTCTGAACTTCTTCCAGCCTTCCTCCGCAGTGTCTGTAGGTATAATGAAGTAGCATTGGACCGGGAGGATTGGTCTGTTGACTGACGTATCTGGTCTGCTGAATGATAATGTCGTGGATACCTGAGATCTGTCTAAAAATAAAAGGTGTTTCATAGCCTTGTGGATTTCTCCAGGGTAGGTGCCATTTTAAAAGTGCCCTGTAAAAGTTATGCTCACTATGACAGGCGTATATGCCTGGGGTGGTGGTGAAATTGACTTCAATATTGCTGTTAGTCAGTAAATAGAGCATTGCGAATATTGGCTGCTATTTTTACATTTTCAGAGATCATCTGAAACGATCATCTTATATAAGACAATATCTTCATGTACTTGGAAGAGAATTTCTTTAGGACAGTTTCACAAATGGCAAATGTTTTATAAAACATCTAAAAAATGAGACGCTATTATTTTTTCCTCACATGCACTTTTTAATCTCATCATTGTTATTGAATTGTCTTTGTTTCATATCTTTCTGGGTCATACTGTATTTCATTGTAAAAAGAATGTAAGATTTCTCATTAAAAAAAGGAAAGGTCTCATTCTCATAGAAAAATAATTTCATTTATACAACCAATATCAATATTTATACAACATGGTTATACTGCCTTTAATTTATGCATTCTGGTTTATTTATTGCTTTATTTAAAATTTTGGATTTGATTTGCGGTTACAATACAAAACAAAAAATGTATTAACAAAATATATTTATTAAAGTTAAAATGACCATATTGTATGCTAAATAAAATCTTTCATTTTTATATTGTCGATGATAATTATATTTTTGCTTTATACTGTATAGAGACAACCTCATATAATAGTATTTTATTTTATACTTTTCATTATTATTTACTATAATAGGTGAGGAAACAACTTTTTCAAGGAAAAACAAACTCAACCTGATCTCACAGAATTGCGTGAAATAACTACGAACTCTTAAAGCATAATTCTGTGTTAGTATCAGGTAATGACCGAAAATTGCGTGAAACTACCACGTAAAAGATTAAAATGTAATTCAGTGACAGGCATCAGCCGTGATCCACTCACGGATTACTGGATTCATTTAAATACAATTTATACTTTTATTGTAGCACCTAGCCCCACCTTTACCCTAAACCTACCCAGATCTGAACAATATAAAACACACAGACAATAAAAGCACAGTCACGGGTATTTATTGCAAAAACTGACCATAAGCAGTAAAAAAAACCATTACAAACAAGTTGTTGCATTTCAAGTCCTTCTGAAGCCATACGATGTCATTATGTGAAGAACAGAGTAAAATACAAGGTTTTAATCGCTGAAATTATCCCCGCTCCATTAATGCATTCACATCTTACACAAGAGACACTCTCGTCCTGTAGAATGATGCAAACCCATCAGCAGACACACAAGAGCCAATAACATTTCACAACAGCATGATGTGATCGGTCACGAGATTCGCGAAAGCCAATAGAATTTTACAATCCTGGCGGGCGGCATTTTTTAAATTTGCGCAAAGCAGCACAGATGAGTCGCGGCAGACGGAGAGATGGTGATCGATCCTTTTACCTCGGAAGAATTAGAATATTAATCCTTTTTAATAAATAATGTTGGTAGTTGTATCTGCTGGTTTATCTTGTGTTTTAGTAACAGATGGTAGGTTTAGGGTCAGGTGCTGGGTTATGTGCTCATAAATGTATTAATAAAGTCTAACTGTTGTGTAAAATAAATACAACTGTTGTGACCGTTTACAGTGAAATATCACACCCCAATACAAAAATGGCAATATCATTACCCAATATTTGAATCTAAATCCGTGCGAGGATCACAGCTAAACAGTGACAAAAAACGTAACAGTCATACAATTTAAGGGCCGTTATTGTAACCCCTCTACATTTTGCACTTTGGACCAAAGTAGTCATGGTAGTTTTTATATGAGACTGGGTTGTAACCCTCGTTCCCTGAAGAAAGGAAACGGAGACGCCACGTCCTGTCGCCATGGACCTGTACTGCCGCTAGGGGGCCGTGTACACCGGCCTTAGTGAAAAACTAATGAACACTTAATCCGCTGACCCTCTTATACTCACGCTGCGATTAGGTACAGCTGGAAATTTCATTTGCCAATTTCATTGGCGTGTTGTACGTTGTTTGATACATTAGCAGCTGTGCACAGCCCTTGAGCTTTAATCTGATTTTGAAGGTAAACTGACAGAAACACTGACAGGATCACCAGTGTGTTTAACCCAAATCTTTGTTTAGTAACTGGTAAATCAAAGTGTTGTGATAAGTACTGGAAACCAAAAACACTGTTTTGTGTTGATTTTCATTTGCTTGGTTACAGCTCAAATGTGTTATTATATTCCATTGAATAAATATAAGAATTAGAAAAATCATTTGTAAAAATCAACTAAATTTTGTAAAAAAGTTTAAATATATTGGAAAAGTGAAACTTCTCTCAGTGTAAATTAAAAATGTGAATTAACTAAAAATGTAAACAAACTATGCCTTCTTTATTTCCAGAGAATGGATCATTTATTGCAACATTAAATCTAATTATCATGCCAAAGGATCTTTTATCTTGGAAAAAAGTGAATGCTACTAATGCCTGCTGACTTGGGTTTAAAAACCTTATTTATACATATTTAGAATCTAAAACATTTCCTGTTTTTATGTCAGGAAAATAAAAATTTCTTCAATATTTTCCAAAAAATATTGCCCTCCTCGGAGACAAAGAGGTAAATCAAATCAAAGACAGATCTGAATTTTATTTTACTTTATTCTTTTTTCATGAGTTTGTGCTTCCTCATAATCTAGAACAGTGGTTCCCAACCTTTTTTAACTCATGTCCCACAAAGCCAAACACATATGTTTCCGCGGCCCACAGCAAAATAATTTAAACAATCCCGCTTTTTGTGTCGGGTTAACTAGTACTAGGAAGAATTGAGAATTGAAAATTACTTGCATTTCACACACCCAGCAATAATATAATATAAAGCAGTGGGTGGGGCTTGAGCGACCGAAATATTAAAACATTTAATTGAGCAGTTTGCTTTAAAAGTGTCTTCAAACTGCTCTTGATGAAACATTTTCATTTACCACAAAAAAAAACCCCACCTAAGACAGAAAACATTAAACATTTTGTTTGATTGTTTTATTGATGACACAGAACCATTGAGTAAGTGAAATTATTGATAGGATAAAGTATTAATAGTAATTATTTTTGATAAATCAGTACAATGCACTGGTAACATGCTTCAGTATGTATATAAAGCACATGCTGTGCTGGAGTTTACAGTATTTAAAGACTACAGCGATGGTTTACTGCTGGATGGTGAGCTCAGTCGCTCCATACACCTGTCTGAGAGCAGCGCAGTCTAGACTGGCTATCAGTTTAGTCGAGCCGGCCCGCCTGGGACTGAACATCTCCGTCCACGTTATGGAGGAACCTGGAGCAATCAGACTAGCAAACACATCACACACATCAGAAATCATGTAGAACAGATTTACATTCATACATTTGGCAGGTGATTTTCGCCAAAGCAACTTAAACTGCATTGAAGATACTGTACACATTTGATTAATTCATGCAGTTCAAGTAAATACATCCAATAACATTAATGTTAGAAAGTATGTAAAGTTTACAGATATATATAAAAAAGGAATGTATAAAGTTGTTTACTTTTATATTCAGTATATATTATTTTGTAAATATGTACACTGTTCTTCCTTTAAATGCACTTGATTATTTTTGGAATTTGACTGAGCACAAACATTTCATAATATTTTTGTCATCTCAATTTCTATAATAGAAAAAATGAAGATTTAAGTGTAATAGCATTAGTGTTCACCTGTACTGCTTGCGTTTGAAGGGCATGATCCCAGGACCCTCTACACGCAGATCTACATTCTCCAGATTGAACTTAAACGGGTTTGTGAAATCAACAGACACGTACATTTCCTCACTCACTCTTGGAGAACCAGTCACCTGCAGAGAGAGGTCACAAACACTACCAGTGGAGGACAGCAGACTCTTTTACATTCAAACTGGCAGACATTTTTATTAAAGCAACTTATAGTTTATTCAAATGAAAGATTTTGATAGTATATGGGTTCCCTGGGAATGTGTGTATTCTCAACCTAAATAAAAATTACTAAAAAAAAAAAAAAAAAAAATAATAATAATAATAGTAAATAATTTGTAAAATAACAATAAATACATTATATAAAATGACATTATATAAAATGCTAATTATATATGAGATCAGACTCTTTATATAAATACAATTGTATACAATGTTCAATAACATGTTTATATTTATTGAAGTCTTCCTATATTTTTGTATTTAATAAAATACTGACAAGTTTAACATTAAAATACTGACAAGTTTTTTTATTAACTTTCTTTGCCTGCTGAATCTCTTTAACCTAAAATAATCACTTAATGTAGCCCCTTTTTAAGTCAATATTTCAATATTTTAACAACACATTTACATATCAGTGTTTTTCTGTACAGCTTTTTCAGTTTCACCATCACGCCCATGGAAGCCCCGCTTTTAAAATAAATGGAGAGATAGAGTAATGTATAGTCTGACCTTCACAGTGAGTTTGGGGTTGTGCATCGAGATGACTTTCATGGCTGTAATGATCTGTCCCGTCTCTTTAATCTTCCCTGTAGCGATGAAGTGGATGTTTGCCTGTTCCACCAGTTTATGCATGTACTCCTCAGCTGGAACCAGCACTTTCTCATCCTTACCTATCATCACCAGCAGGGGGAGCATTAAATGCATGAAAATACTGTAGTTGCGGCAACATCATATTTTACACTCGCTCCTGCATCATTTACTCACTCTGCTGTGCATCCAGTTTGACTTTGAGAGTTTTAAACGCCACCTCAGCGCTCGGGACTCCGGTGTAATACACCACGGTCCCGGTGACGTACACATCAGCAGTGCGCCGCTGCTCACTGAGGTTCTTAAACTGCAGCGTCAGGTCAAAGTTGTCCCCTACACGAACGTCCAGATTGGGGATCTCCACCTCCACGTCGCTCTGAGGAAGAGAGGCTTTCTCTCTCTGACAGCCGAACTCCTCGGCCTTCTCCAGCACACGCCGCTCCTCCGGGGTCCCTGAGTCAGTAACCGTTTTAAATGAAGGCAGATCTTGGTTGTGTGATGCTTATATGTCCAACAGCAACTTCTCTCACCTTCAGGGAACTTGTAATGATCAGTGATGTCTCGACGTCCAGTGTGCAGCACAGCTTTGGTCAGCACCATGCGGCCCACGTGAGTGGGATTCACCTTTGCTACTTCCAGAGTGCCATCTTTTTGTCTTCGATAGAAAATCACGTCACTGTTCACCTGCAGAAATACATAGTAGAACTGAGATACACAGATATGTATTTGTTTCAAATTAAAAACCGAAAACCAAATTTTGAGTCAATCCTCAGATACCCAAACCTTGAAAACAGATGCATTTACTTTTTCTCCTGTTTGTTCTTAGTTTGTTTTAATTCATTTATATCATGGTGTATATTGTTTAGTGTTTTAGAGTGAATGTTTTATTTTGGTTTGCAATGAGGAGCTGAAATTTGGTAAGACAAGATAATTTGATCTGTACACCTTTTGGTACTCTGTGGTTGCATTAGACTTGAATAAAATAATCCAAAAAAGACCATTGTAATGATAATTGCATTATTACTTGCATTTCTGCATTTTTTTAGCAGGATAAAAATGACTTACATTTTTTTCTATACTGTTGGAAGTACTGTATATTTGATTTGACCATGAATAATAATAATAACAACATTTTGATTAATAATAGTAAAAACAACTGAAATAAAATTATTATTATTTATTTCATTAAATTAAAAAAAGTGTTAGAAATATTATAACATTCTAAAATAGTTTTACACAACATGACATAACTATAAAAAGCATATTTTGTATCAGATGTATTGAATAGTATCTATTATTATTGGTGTTGTTTTTGATGTTGTTATAGTAGATACTATGTAGGAAATACATATACATAAGATAATATTAGAAAATCATGACTTGTTTATCAATTTAACTTAACATTTACTCAAAGCTCTATTGTCTAGAGTTTTTTACCTCAGCGAACACAAAAGGGGCATCAAATGGGTAGCAGATCTGGCCGTGTTTTACAGCAGCTACCGATGCCGGTCCACACCGGAACATACCTGAAAGATGACCAGCCTCAGAAACAGAACAAAGATAGTCTGTGTGTGTGTGTGTGCGCGCGTGTCCTACCATCGCTCGTCTCCTGTGGCGTAGCATCCACAACCTGCCATCCTCCAAAACCAGGAGGAAGATCCGACCTCGCCATAAAGCACTCGTTCCAGCAATGATAATTCCTGCAGATGAAGATCAAGCAGATGAAGTCCTCTAATATGAAAGCTTTTTAAAAAGAGAATTAAAAAAATAAAAATAAAAGATAATTGTCACTTTAATTTTTTTTCTTTTTTTGAAAAATAAATAAAATTATATATAGATATACAATTCTTAAATATAAATTGTGATTATAAAATGCATATAAAATTTAAAAACGCACATGATTGTGAGACATAATAATATAAACAAACTTGCAACTGTGAGAATATATGTGTTTTATATGCTTTAAAATAATTGAAGCATGACCTCATGTTTCACAAACCAGATGGAGTCTTTGGTGCGGTTCCGGTCCAGTTTTCCGTTTTCATCCAGGATGATGTCCATCTTCAGGTTGCCGTCGTTGTCGTGAGCAGAGAAGAAGTTTGTCACGACCCTGGCGGGGATCCCGAGACAACGCAAGACTGTGGGGAAGGAGAAGTATGTGATCATGTGACCTATTGATGTAGATGAACATCTAGTCCTGGTTCTCACAGGTGTTGAAGACAGCGGCGTAGACCCAGCACTGGGCGTAGCAGACGGGCGTTCCCTTGCTGCCGGAGTAGTCCAGGAGGATCTCCACGCTGCCGGTCCAGGATGTCGGCGGGACACCGTATGTGTAATCACCACTCCAGTTCCCCACCAACACACCGTCATCATCACGAGAGTTCAGCTGGTAGAAACAGAGCAGAGTGAAGTCAACAGCAGCTTCATGACTGTTTCACCAACAGCACACGTGCTAACATCATGTGAAAAATTCAATGTGTGTTTTTAGACTTCAGTGCTTCAATTATGTGCGCACATAAACATACTATTCAAAAGTTGTAAATATTATATTTTTTAAACAGAAAATACTACACATATTGCAATAGACAAAGTTGTGGTGCAGTAATATTTCATGCTTTTAAAAAGAAACATTGTAACAGTTTTCTATTTGAATATATTTTTAAATATGATTGATTCCAGTGATGCAAATATGGATTTTCAGCATTATTACTCCAGTCTTCAGGGTCACATGATCCTTCAGAAATCATTCGTATATGCTGCTCAAGATTTTTTTGTTGAAGTAAAAGATCAGCAACTTTTTTTTTTTTTTCAATAGAAATCTTTTAAAGTAATACTAACACTAATAAAAAAGTCTCTGTTCTCACTTTTGATTAATTCATTGCTGAATAAGTTAGTAATTGTCTGTCAACATTTTTCATCCAAATCTGGCACAGTGAAGCTCAGTTCCTCATAAAAAAAATAAGTGAAGGGCAAAATAGGCATCAGAGTTTGTCTTAGTGTGGTTTCTCACCATGGCCGAAGCGACGCGGGTCACTTTAATAATATCCCCTCGGTTGGACAGCGGCATATCTGCTTTGTCCATAATGAACAGACAGGCATCCAGCACACCAAACTCAAACTAAAAACAAAAAATACAGCAAACTATTTTTTAATCCGCATATAGATTTAATATTTACAGTGCATGCTGATTTTTCATTACATTTAATACTTACCAAAACCCATTTTAATCACTAAAAATATTTATTAACACTTAGCAAACTTTAAAATTAATCAACTTATTTATGAAAGAACTTTTCTTCATAAATTATAATAATTAATCCACAAATAAAAGGTTAATTACCTCAGTTTGTGAGGGAACAGTGCCAAAATTATCCAAGATTATTTTTCGCTCACAAAAATGTGGTGCATAAGCACTGTTACATAAATAAATATAAAACCTTGGCTAACTGAACAAAATAAAATAATTGAATCCAAGATTTAATGATAATCCAGCATAATGAGAGATCTACAAGCAATTTTTGAAAGGCTGGTCATTTGTGCGACTGGCAGATGTGATGTACATTAAGTTCCTCTCACCTGTCCGTAGTTCCAGGCGCGCTCAGAAACATCGTCATACGCTCCATGATAGATGATGCCCAGCTCATTCAAAACACACTCTTCACGCTCCTCCTCATCATCCAGGAACACAGGATCAGCTTTGAAAATAACATCAGCTAGCATGTCAAATCTTTTTTCTCCATGCAATAGTCTGCATATCTTTAAGAAAGTATATATAATATAGGAGCTTTTCCCTTAGAAAGAGAAGAAGAGTCAGACCTGGTGACCACGGGTTGAAGAGGATGTAGATGTCAGTGCTCGGGTCCCTTCTGGTCCTGCGGATACCGTAGGGCGTCACAACACCAATATATATCATGTATTTTCCCACAATGCACTCTGGTGAAGTCGTGATGCCCATAGTGACGACATTGTCGCTGGTCTCTACGATCCGGCCTCTCCAAACACTCTGACGCTCCTCAGTGGGGAAAACGGGAATGTAGGTGCCCTTACTGTACTGAGGACTCGGACCTAGTGCACAACAACACAAGATTAATACTCATACTGTATACTGCTCACAAATCTGAGGCTGGTATGATTTTCTGATTAGCAGTGCTGCTTTTATTTGACGTCTAATAGCTGATTTGAAGCAATCTGTGTTGTAATATCTCAAACGAACACACTTTGAATTGGTAGTGTGTAGCACATTCTGTTCTGCACAGCTAGAACACAGCTTATGTTTGCATTGTCCGTTTGTAAACCCATTTTCCAGTAAAAAATGCAGATTATGCAACTTCATATGCTTTAGATCGCATGCTCAGTTTCCTTAAATATCAGTGCCCGAATGTGCATGTGCATTAACAACTGAATGTGGTACATATTATCAGGAAAACGAGAAGTGCACTAAAGGGAAGTGTGCCAACGAGAAGGGAAAGTGATGATAGCAGGATAATGGCATCTCTTGTGAAATTTTAATGTTGAAAACATGTTGAAAATGCATGCTGTATTACATTTATTGCTGTGCTGGACAATTTGCCTCTTTAAATAATTTTAGGTATTGCAAAAAGTGGAAAGCTGATAATTGAATAGAAGGAACATGTGGTGAGATTCAAAAACATCGAAAGACGTGGTTGACCAATTTGAGAAATGAAGTGGCATTTGATTTAGACTCAAATAATTCAGGCTTTCATAAATCAAACCCATGAAGAAGACTTAATCATTTCAGATAATAAATAAGAGACTCACCGATGACAAACTCCACTGCAAACTTGTCTTCGGACGGTTTGTAGGGCCGATTGAAGGTGATCTTGATCTGAAACTCCTGAGCGCGCCGCACGATGAGCGAGTCGCTGGAGTACAGGTGCGTGTGGTGCCCCTGTTTATTGATCTCTTGAGGTTTTTTGAGAACATCGACATCAAAGATATCCAGAAACTCTGAGGGACAGAGACATGACTGTCAACATAGCAAAGGCTCAGCTGTAAATTAGCCTGTTTTTACAATCAGTAATCAACAAAAACTCTTTTAATCTCTTTATCTCTGGAGGTTTGAAGGGAACTGGATGACGAAAGACAAGCTACAGTACAATTTCCTGCAATAAATGTTATCAATGGGAAAAGAGCTCTCGGTTATCTGGTGGACACAGTAAATATGGAGAAAGGGTCTTGAGAGATCAGGATACTTGTTCCAGCTTCTTGACTAGAGAAGACCGACTTAGCAAATAATTCAGTAAATAAAGCCTCTGTTTCTACTCCTGCAAACCCCAAACATATGGGTCACTCACATCGGTATCGGGTCAATCTATATTAATGACCTTAGTCACAGTGTTTGATAATTTCACTGTTGTTGTGCATGCAACATACAAACAATAAATTAAACATTTTCATTTGAAATATTTGTGTATATTGGATGGTTTTTATGTCATACTGCATTACATTTTAATCATCTACATATGGAAATGTGATTTAACTAAATGAGAATAGCACGCTTTCTGTGTATGAATTTAAATGCTTTGAGTAATTCTTCAATAACTTTTAATTACGTTTTGCAATTTTGCAAACTTTAATTACCAAAAACACCAGCATTAGTTTTAATAACAAAACATATAATGATGCAATCATTATGACATTCATTCTCATACTTGTCATTTTTTTTAATTAAAATGTTTATTTATTTATATTTAAATTAAGCTTATATTGAAATATTTCTCCTTTTTTAACTTTACACATGCTTGTATAACTCAAATGTTCTCTGATTTGGGACAAACTGAGTTCAGATTTAAACAATTTGTAAAAAAAAAAATAAAATAAATAAATATTATTATTATTATTAATAATATGGTTTATTGCAGTAAAATTAAGGCATCAAAACATGTATTTTTCATTACATGTTAAGTACTTAATTAATTAAGTACAATTTATAAAGGCACACCAAAAAGGAAAGATACGACCAGAATTTATTCTAAATAAATACTTACAATGACAAGATTGAAAAAAATGCCACACTATTGGCATATTGCAAGGCTGTAAATATTACATTTTTAATAAAACAAAATCATCCAAAAGAGACAAAAAGCTGAAATGTACACATTTTCTCTGTCTCACCCTTAAGCGGTGGTGGTCCTCGGGGCATTAACATGAAGGGTTCAAACTCCTCCACTTTCGTCTCCTGTTGATTGGAGGTGACTTTGGCTCCAGCGGTGCGTCCGCGGTGGGACACGCGTCTGTCGGGCACTGAGAGCGGTGGAGTAGACATAGCAGGTACTGGTGCGGTGACCACTTAAACTGCAGCGCTTGAGATGCTGAACTCAGAAACAACATACAGAGTCTTGTTTCCTTTACACATCTCTGCATTTTTAAAGTTCGGCTGCTACACGGGAATCTGTTTTGCATTGAAGATGTAGCACAGCATGCGCTCGAAGACAAACTCAAAGCATGTGCTGAAGCACAGTTTTACTGCAGGAATTTGCCTTTCTTCTGTTAATTTACTGCTGCGTGAACAATCCGATGTAGAAACGTAAGCTAGTGAGTAAGACACAGCACAGATTTCTGTGAGAGAGTTCTAGAGAGTTTGGTCTTCTTTATTTATTTAACTTTAAATATGTAAAACTATATGAAGCGTCCTGAAATTCCAATGAAACATTTGTGTTTCTGCCGGAGCCCTGCAGAGTTCAACTCCTACCCTAATTAAAACTCACCTGTCTGTAGCTTCCAAGTAACCATTCAGACCTTGATTAGCTCGTTCAGGTGTGTTTGATTAGGCTTGAAGCAAAACTCTGTAGGGCTGCGGCTCTCCAGGACCGACGTTCCCCCTCCCTGACCTAATACCTCTTTGGATATCTTAATACTTCGCAAGGAGATCAAAATATAATTTCCTGGCATTTTAATGTGGAAAACTTATTTTTATGATTGGCTACACAATGGCTGCTTTTACACTGTCACCACAGACACACAAACACCTGTGTGATGGATTACATAAGGGCGTCTCCTTGAATGAGGTGTGAAGTTTGAGGAGATGTTTGGCCCACAGGAGCAGTGAGTGACTCCAAGAGCACAGTGAGGTCTCTGTTCACGTTTAAAGCACTTAAAGACACAGCTGATCTCACTTTTCCACGCTTAACCACTGGAGAGGTGAACTAGATGGAAAACTATATTGCTGCATATGATGTCTATTAAGATTTTGTTTTCTGTGGTTTCCACATCAATATAAAACAGATGGTGGCACACATTAAAATAGTTATACTTTGCAAACTACACAGAAAGTTGGCTTTGCATGTAAACACTCACAGGCTTACTTTAAACAAACATGCATTTGCAAACACAAATCTGCACCAAAACATAAATACACAAATCACTTAAAATAACTGCAAAATTTAAAGACATTATCTTAATAACTTGTTCTTTGCAATTATCAGATGCCCCTCAACAAAATTTGGTTGATTTAAATTTGAATGTCCCAATAAGTATGCATTAAATCGATCCAAAGACATTTATAATGTTACAAAAGATTTCAACGTTTAGATTTTCTTGTGAACTTTCCATTCAAACAATCCTAAAAAGTTAAATCCATTATGGCTTCCACAAAAATAGGAGACAAAACAACTTTGTTTCAAACATTGATAATTATAGGAAATAATAATTATAATAAATTATATTTTAGCATATATTCAAATAGAAAACTGTTAAAATATATTGTAATAATATTTTACAATATTTTTTATTCTGCCTCAAACACATCTTTCAGTGTGAGTTTATACTATTAAACATGTTAAAGTGCACATACCTGGTTTATTTTGATAGAAAGGTGGCCCTGGTCTGCAGACACTGGAACCTGGAGTCTGGGAGAACGTCAGGACAGTTTCTGCCTTTATTTATATATAGGGCTGGAATAACCCTGTGTGTAAGAGCAGCGTCACACATCACGGTGGGCATGTCTGTGTATGCAGATTAGCTCTATAAAAGCAAGAGGGTGTGTATGTGTGATAATAGAGTGGAAGTGAAAACTACCACGTTTGTGTGGCTTGTGGTGAACAGCAATGTGGCCGAATAAAGACACAAGTGTGGAATGTGTCGAGTCCTTCTCTTCTGCATATGCAGGGCAAATTTAAAGTTATAGTTCATCCAAAAATGTAAATTTGCTGATAATGTGCTCGCACTCAGCCCATCGTACATGCAAATAAGTTTGTTTCATATCTAGAACAGATTTGGAGAAATGTAGCATTGCATCACTCGCTGACTGATGGATCCGCTGCAGTGAATGGGTGCCGTCAGAATGAGAGTGCAAGCTGCTGATAAAATAATCATGATAACCCACAACACTCCAGTCCACCAGTAAATGTCTCATGAAGCCAGAAGCTGCATGTTTGTATGAAACTAATCGTTTTAACTTTAAACCTTTGATTCTGGCCTAAATATGAGTTCAAAAAATAAAGCTTAACTCATTAAAGGATTGGTTACTTTACTTTTTGTACAGCTCTTAAAAACCATGATATGCATAAATGCACTGATTTAAAACATGCAATGTGGGATGCAAACATCAAGGTTTCTTTGTTTTTAGAAAGCTTGCATATAGCAAAACAATAACTTTCAAAATTGAATTATGAGTAAAATCGGCTCTGCCCTCTTTCCATGAAACTGACATCAAATCTGTCAAATTCTCTCGAATAACACTTCAGCTACTTTTGCCTCAATTACAGTGCTGACTGACCTTCTGCATATTCCATTTGATAGGCAGAATAAGTGGAAATAGAGGTTATTCCAGTGAAAACAGCCCACTCTTCTTTCTTCAGTAAGCTTGCGTTGCTGTAAAACATCCTTATTGATTTACATGAGAGGCAAAATATGTTGCATAAGATATTAATTTATCTTAAATGCATTTAGTCTTGTTCCACTCTTAAATCACTATTCATTGTATGGCACTGCAGATCATCTGGGCAGTTTGCGTCATTGCTTCAGGCGTTCTATATGGAAATACTGTGCTTCTCCAAAGTTTCTAAAGGAAAACATGATGTTTGGACCCCTTTAGATGCTTTGGGAGAGTATGAATCACAGGCATGAGCTCACCTTTAGATTGAGCAGAAGCACTGGAGAACAGGCAACTTTCTTTCACCGTGAACTTTAACGCAGAAGATGTAATGCCTTGGTACAATATGAGAGCTTGTCAAAGCAGATTAACAAGCAAGACGAATCTAGTTGCATAATACAGGTTGGACACAGTCTACAGCTTATAAATGGGCTTTTCATGAAAATGTTTGGTGGGACTAGTAGGCTATACGTACGTGTGTGTGTGTGTGTGTGTGTGTGTGTGTGTGTGTGACCCTGGACCACAAGTCTTAAGTCACTTGGGTATATTTGTACCAATAGCCAAAAATACATTGTATGGGTCAAAATTATCGATTTTGCTAGTAAAGATCATGTACTGTGAAGATAATTTAAAAATGTCCTATCATAAATATATTAAAACTTAATTTTTGATTATTAACCTACATTGCTAAGAACTTCATTTGAACAAATTTCAAGGCGATTTTCTCATTTTTTTGCATGCTTAGAGTCAAGATGTACAAATGGTTGTATCTCAAACAAATATTGTCCTATACATCAACGGGAAGCTTATTTATTCAGCTTTCATGATGTACAAATCTTAATTTAGAAAAATTTACACTTATGACTGGTTTTGTGGTTCAGGGTGACACACACACAAACACATACACACACACATAAATATATATATATATATATAGAATCACACATGACACACACACGCACAACATGTTTGCAAAAACTTTGGGAGGAGCACATACGAATGATTAACCACAGCTGACGCATCGTTCTCCAATCAGCCCACTAGCTTATTTCCCTATCAGAGCTAAGAGGTTTTCCTTTAATAGTGCAAACTCCCCTTCCTCTTTATCTTTGCTCTTTGCATCTCCCGCCGCCCCTTACTCTGCCGCAAATAAATAAATAAATAAAAACTGGAAATTGAGTGTGGGCGTCCAGCCAGAGGAGAACTGGCCCCAACTAGGCCAGATTTCTCTCAAGTTTTTTTCTCCATTCCCCCACCTGGAGTTTTGTTACTTGCCGTCGTCACCCCTGGCTTGCTTAGTTGGGACACATAATTTTTTAGTAATCGCCATCATATGGTTCATCATATAGAGACCGTCTTTGCGTTTAATAAACAGCTTCATCGTATTCATCCCATACTCCTATTTTGTTAAGGGTCATTGCTTCACTACAGCCTACATCACCGGTAGTGCTATTTAATAATCAATTAACTTATCTCACCTTCCTCACAGGGGAGGGGGCTTGAGGTCTGCCAAGCTGTCAGCCCACTCCCTTGACAGCACGCTTAATGTATTCGATTATTAATGAGGAAGTGGGAACTTGTGAAACATGTATGTGTGTGTGTGTGTGTGTGTGTGTTTCATCTGATCAAGATACTCCTCCTGATGCATTTGAAAAAAATTGACCTTCACGAGCACCAAATAATATTTAAAAACCATGCATCATGACATCAAGTATGTTAATGCACATATGTACGGTGTACATTTTAGGACATCCTCAGACCTCAGTCATAAAATGAAAAGGTGTCATGCCTCAAATAAAACGGCATCGTGACTTAGACTGAAATGCTTCAGGTCTCGGAAAAAACGATGTCCGGTGTCAGGTCATTGCATGTCAGGCATGAAAAAAAGTCATCAGGTGAAAAGGACTGGAGTGTGATGTGTTGCATTGGCCCGCCCCGTGTGACGCACACCGGTGTTTTCCTACCTCCCATTAAAAAATAGGTATTACAAATTAAAAACGACTAATTTTGTGTTTTATTAATGTGTACACCT
>JAUCMT010000160.1:15569920-15607563 GCA_032357475.1 Enteromius thamalakanensis | reverse complement strand
CTAAAATTCATTCCAGATACACAATATTACCATTTCTCTCAAACATTGTTCACAAATCAGTCTAAATGTGTGATAGTAAGCACTTCTGCTTTGCTGAGATAATCCATCCCACCTCACAGCTGTACCTTATACTGCCCACAATAAAAGGCCACCCTGGAATGTCCATTTTTGTCTCACAGCCAAATGCCACAGATGCCACAAACATTGAGGGAGCGTAAAATTGGCATGCTGACAGCAGGAATGTCAACCAGATATGTTGCTTGTGCATTGAATGTTCATTTCTCAACCATAAGCTGTCTCCAAAGGCGTTTTAGAGAATATGGCAGTACATCCAACCGGCCTCACAACTGCAGATCACCTGTAACCAATTTCTGCACAAACTGTCAGAAACCGCCTCAGGGAAGTTGCTTGTCGTCCTTATCGGGGTCTTGACCTGACTCCAGCTCGTCGCCGTAACAGACTTGAGTGGGCAAATGCTCACACAACTATAAAAATGTGGGAGGAAAATAGTACTTTAAGCAGCTTTACCAGGAAAATGAGCAACATTAAAATAATTCAAGGCAGTAAAAAAAGCACAATGTTTTTTAACATACCCCTATAACTCTGATCTTTACACAGAGTCTCCCGCACAAGAAAATCCTGACGTTATCATAAGCCTGTTGATGGCTCTGGGGCTGCCAACTCAATATCTGGTTAATCCAACATTTTCACTGTCATTCATTTCAAGCTATAGAAGCCTTTACTGCTGATTCGGAAGGCCTTAGGTTTTCTATGACCCTGGCAATACGATTGCTGAAATATGATTGGATACTATTGGAGATACACAATCATAGAAAAATGAAGTAAAACTAAGTCAGGGATTCTGATCATGTTTAGGCCAGCAGAGAAGGCTTTGCTGGTCCTGACAGCCCACCACTGCTAGAATCCTTTAAACCCTTTTTTTCCAAAAATGCTTGGAGCACTTCATGTTTACAGTTTGTTTTTTTCAAATTACATTTTTAAACCAAAGAAAAGTATTTGGTTCAAGTATTAGCACGTCATGTTTAAAGTTTTTTTTTTTTTAAATTACATTTTTAAACCAAAGAAAAGTACTGCAATTATCACCCAATACTTGCATTTATTTGCAACTGCAATTATGTTACAAATAATATCAATTTAGCCTGCGCTAAACATTTCTTATTCATTCTCTAATCCTCTTACAGTGAGTTCTATACACCGATAAGAAATACACATATAGAAATAAATGCCATTTTACTGTCAGTGAATTCACTTATGTGCAACACAGAATACAATCCTTACACTAATCACCATATTAAGAGTTTTTATCATTTTCGTTTGTTAGCACTGAGCTGGTGAAGCAGTGTCTCTAATAACATTCTCTAATAACGCTCAAGATGGGTACGCCTTGGTCGAGTACCATGTAAAAAGCCCTATCAGCTAATTGACTCACATTGAAATAATATCCAACTTGGTAATACTTTTGCCTCTTTGAACGCTATGGTCTGTCATTAACAACAACAGCAAAACATTTTTTGGCAACAACAGTCCCATAAAAAATTTGTTATACTTGCATGCATTTTAGTGAACTTTGTCCCCATGTTACCTTATTGCCACAGCAACAATGAATTAAAATTGGATATTCAGACCCATGAAACTATTTGGAGGTAAAGCAAGGATTCCGCGGGCGAAGGTCAGAGGCATTTCAAACTAATATTAACATCAGTGATGGCAAATAAACCGTATAATTACAAACCTCTTACGAATGCAAATCCATCGTAAACAGTGCCATGACAACACATTACCCCTTCATTTCCAGGTTTGTGTATCCACAGAGAGTTAATATTAGCTTCTGGAGAAGCTAATGGTCCATCTCTGTTTATATACTTTGTATGGAGAGGGAGGTTTTTGCTAATTGTCTCTGTTGTTGGCACAATATCAGACCAGGACTCTTTCCAGCTGAAGCCGATGGTTCAGCCAGTGGTAAAGAGATGTACAAAAAGAGAATAAAATAAAGAATAAAAAGAACACTTAATCTTGAACCTCCACAAAAGATAGTTTTTTGCAGCAAGGGTGTGCAACATTTGAGTTCAATGGACTTCTATTGTAAGAATGCCGAAATTAGGAAGCTCTTCAAATGGACTTCTTTAGGGAATATTTCACTCTGTATCTGTGTGATCTGACCTCTGCCATGCTTTCAGAGAGTTCTTTTGAGGTTTTCAATTGAAGAACTGGTCCAAATTCTTTGGAAGGATATGAATTAAACCCCTTCTGTCCTTCTGCCAAGCACATGACCCTCTCTTCTCCAGGGAAATGGCTTACTGGCTGGACTTCCCACAGTGGAATCTCATGTTTATCAATGATCTACTCAAAGGCTGGATGATAAAATAAATGTCTCTATTACATGATTTGCATTTTTATATATGCAGTGGGGGTCATTAGGGCAGACTTTTGAAGTTTTTTTTTTTTTTATAATATGTATAAAAAAAATAAAAAAAAAAGATTAAGATTAAGATTAATTATAAATTAATACACTGCTCAAAAAATAAAAGGGGACACTAAAATAACATCCTACAGTAGATCTGAATGAATTACTGTAAATATTATTAAATACTATTACACTACATACTCTTTGTGCTAACAGCAAAATCACACAAAAATCTTCAATGGAAATTTATTTCCCCATTGAGGGCTGGATTTGGAGTCACACTCAAAATTAAAGTGGAAAAACATGCTACAAGCTGATCCAACTTTGATGAAATCTCCTTAAAACAAGTCCAAATGAGGCTCAGTAGTGTGTGTGGCCTCCATGTGCCTGTATGACCTCCCTACAACACCTGGACATGCTCCTGATGAGGAGGTCTTCTGATGGATCTCCTCCCAGACCTGGACTAAAGCATCCGCCAACTCCTGGACAGTCTGTGGTGCAAAGTGGCGTTGGTGGATGGAGCGAGACATGATGTTCCAGATGTGGTAATTGGATTCAGGACTGGGGAACGGCCGGGCCAATCTATAGCATCAATGCCTTCGTCTTGCAGGAACTGCTGACACACTCCAGTCACATGAGGTCTAGCATTATCTTGCATTAGGAGGAACCCAAGGCCAACCGCACTGGCATACGGTCTCACAAGGGGTCTGAGAATCTCATCTCGATACCTAATGGTAGACAAACTACCTCTGGCGAGCACATGCGGCCCTCTGAAGTAAAGCCACCTCACACCATTACTGACGCACAGCCAAACCGGTCATGCTGGAGGATGTTGCAGGCAGCACAACGTTCTCCACGGCGTCTCCAGACTCACATGTGCTCAGTGTGAACCTGCTTTCATCTGTGAAAAGCACAGGGCGCCAGCGGAGAATTTGGTAATCTTGGTGTTCTCTGGCAAATGCCAAACGTCCTGCACGCTGTTGGGCTGTAAGCACACGTCGAGCCCTCATGGAGTCTGTTTCTGACCGTTTGAGCAGACACATGCACATTGTGGCCTGCTGGAGATCATTTTGCAGGGCTCTGGCAGTGCTGTTCCTTGTTCCTCCTTTCACAAAGGCGAAGGTAGCGGTCCTACTGCTGGGTTGTTGCCCTCCTACAACCTCCTCCACATCTCCTGATGTACTGACCTGTCTCCTGGTTGTGCCTTCATGCTCCAGACACTACGCTGACAGTTATGCTGTTGAGCAAATGGACAACAGGTCTGTGAAATTGATTGTCAATCACTATTGCTTCCTAAGTGGGAATTTGATTTCACAGAAGTGTGATTGACTTGGAGTTACATTGTGTTGTTTAAGTGTTCCCTTTATTTTTTTGAGCAGTATTCATTAATGCTTGCATATTCGGGTGTTTCCTCAGTACTGGTTCTTGAAAAGATTTTAACTTTTTTCCTTTTTGTTACGCAAGACATTTTCATTTTTTTACTTTTATTTATCTACAAAAGCTTGTTATATTTATATTATAATGATTTAAACTCATCTCAGACACAGACTTTCAATCTTAAAACCTATTGTGTAAAAGAATTATATTGAACTTTTTAAGTTCTTAAGTTTGTGTCATTTCCATAACCATCAGTTCTCCCATGATAGATGGATATATGGATGACAGAATGTCAAGAACTTGATAAATACATAGTTTACAGGAATCAAGATAGTTCTCTTGTGATGGAATTTTCTCAAGACATTTTTTTTTAACTATTTCTCCCCTTAAAATGGCCATGAGCAATTACGAAATTTGTAAGATTAGTAAAAGTCTTAAAGAGTTTTTTCCACTAGAGCAGAAACAGCTGCAGTGTCTGGTGTCCTCTGGTGACAGACTTCTTCCAAAGATCCAGTCCTAAATCAAGCACTTCTCTAATGTTCATTTCTCTCTTCCCCTGCTGACTCCCCCAGAAATGATAGTATTTACTTGCTTTCAGAGCCTTCTCTAACCTGCTATATCCATCTCTGAGATATACCATCTGATGTCACCCATGTAACTCATTGAACCTATCCTGTAAAAAATGAGCGGCTTTGCATTGAAGATGAAAGCGCTGACGTCTGCCTGCTGTTCAGATGAGAGGGGTTTTAATGTGCTCAAACCAAGTTACAAATCTTCAGAGACAAGCGCAGCCACAGAATATTAACGGACAGTGGGGGAGGCAGAAAAACTTTGACGCAAGCAGGTGTTAGCTAAACAGTTTGCGGTTTTTCTTAGTATTACTGCAAAAAGTTAGTTTTTTTGGAAAGTGTCAGGCGTTGTTGTAGATTATTAAAAAGTTGGACCGTCCTACATTAAAATAGGTTTTTGTTTGGTTCCCTGTACAAACACTTTTCAACGTGTGATCCACACTTTTACTGTTATCACACCTGAGAATATAGGTTCATGTCACCCTATAGCAAAATGGAGGAAAATGTGAATGTGTTAGTTTTCAAATTTCATCAGAATGGAATAAAACATGTTCTACGTGTTTACTGTATTGCAGTAGAAAAGAAGGCTCCTTTGAACTGCCTTTTCCTTCCAATTATTTATACAGTTAATTATTAAAGATTATTGGCTAATACTTTTAAAGTCATAAAATTTAACAAAAATCTGTTTGCTTAGCAACCAACTTCAACTGCAATTAATGTGCTAAAGGCGGTTCTCATAAAAAAATTGTTAGATTTTGTTGATGCTGTACTGGTTGTTTAAAGTCATTAACACACAACTAAATCAAAGTTCAGAGTGGCTTTCACACCAGAGGAACCTTTTCATAGTTTCTAGAACTATTGGCAAAACTACTGTATCTGATTTCAGGTTTGTTCGCATCACTGGAAGTAGGAATGAATTTAGTTCTAGGAATTACGTTTGGGGCAGGGATAGGCAAGTTCACTAGTAGTTCCTATAGAACTGTTTTAGGCCCTACGCTGTAGAACGGCTCTCCAAGACCGAACTTGCCTACCCCTGGTTTACCCTTAAATTAGCCCTTTCTTCAGAGTAGGGCCAAAAACAGTTCTATAGGAACTAGTAACATAAGTTTATGATGATTGACCAAATGCATACAAAACGCTGGCAACCTGGCCTTTTATAAAAAGCCATGCAAATACATTTACTTCACAAATACAGAAAACATGTCACATAATGTCACATTCAGTTTCGCAGGCGATTCATTTCTGATACTATTTGCGATATGGCTCTGGGTATTAACTGCTGCTACATTTGAAAACAGGTGATGGAAATTTACTGCTAATCAAAAAACGGCTTTACTGACAAGATGAGCATATATTGTGCGATATATTTCCCAGCCCTGTGATATGTAACACAGAAAGCTGTCAAAGGAGATCGAGTCAGATTTTCATGCCTATTTAGTCATGTAAATTGTGCGTTTACATTTCATCTTCATTGTCATGATGCACAACAAAAACAGCTCTGATCACAGCATCCTCCTTTACCAGTTGTTGACGTTAGTAAATGGAGAGGTTTTTTTTTTTTTTTCAAATTCAGAGTTGCTTCTTCCTGTGCAAATGCAACTAGGAAAAAAATAAATAAATAAAAAACTTGCCTAAGGGGAAACACCATGCTTGCTAGTTCCTAGAACAATACAGTGCGGAAGTGTAAAGGTTTGGCTGCTTAAAATGCCCATGTTATGATTATAAAAAATGCATCAGTTTAACTTAAAGTCTAATTAATTTAATTAAAGTCATGACCCTGACTACAGCATTTTAAGTCGACATTTGCAGTTCAGGTGAGGGGAAAAAAAAACGTTGAATATGACGCGTTCTATACTTGTATGGAAAATCAAATCACTCAATATTTTCAAATGATTTATTGCTTTTTCAAATAATATAAAAAGTATATTGTTACATTTAAATAAAATTTCTCATTTATTCACCCTCATGTCATTCCAAACCTGTATGCAAAACAAAAATATTTTTGCTAAAACTCCTCTCACTGACTGAGAAAAACAGTCATACAGGTTTGGAAGGACGTGGGTGTCTAAATGATGGTAAAATTTCATTTTGGGGGAACTACCCTTTTAACATTCTGTCATGAGGCAAACCGTTTAGAAAATGGAAGCTTTTGCTTCAAAGCATGCATGATTTGACCAATTACGATTTCAAAACAACTAGCTCAGAAACATTTTAGTCCAAAATCTTTGAATGAAAAATTGGTTGTCATGCTGACTGTGGAGCAGATCGTGATACCTGAATTGTTTATTGTAATGGCGCCTTCTTGTGTTGTGATGCTCCGTGTCACTTTCGTTTCCGGTTCTTTTCCTCTCTACGTGCAGATGTTCAAGCAACAGATGCTCTCACTCTGATTTCATGCTTACCACAACCCCACAAGGATGAAATCCCCGAGCAGTCACGGCCAGCAACTACTATGGTGAATAAAAGTCATTTTGGCTGTCTGCGGGTAAATATCTATTGTGAGTGGTGTGCTTTTAATGTGTCGCTCCCGGCAACAGAGTGAGATGTGGCTCCTGAGCTACGTGTTCAGAAAGACAAGCAAGTCTGATTAGAAAAAAATAATTCAATGGATGTTAAACAGAAGAAAAGAAAGAAAACTAAGCAAAATATGAATCTTATAAACATGGTAAAGGTCAAAGCATTGTTGAACTTTCTGAAATCTGCTGATCTTTCAAATAACTGATTAAAGGCTGCTGCCCCTGTTTGGAGATTTCTGTAGCATTCTGGTCTGGGGTTTATTCTAATCTCTAAACTTACTTAGTTCTGCAAGTAACAAACAGCTTAGAAAATGCTAAATTCCTCTTTAAGTCATTTAGTTTTTTTTCATTTATTTATCATAACAGATTAGCATAAATTTAACATTACTTGATCTTCAGTGGAATGGGTGCCACCAGAATGAAAGTATAAAAGGATTAAAACACCACACTAATCCACAAGTAATGCGAACAACTCTTGTCCATCACTTAATGTATTTTATTGTAAAAAAGAGTCAGTGTGTAATAAATTCAAAGCATTTAAAAAGCATGCCAAAATATGATTGCATATTCCATAACACTCCATCCAGTGAAATGTAGCCTACATGTACTGCATGCAACCATATAACGCTGTTTGTCTTCTCGCATCAAAATCCACTACATATTTGTTTTTCAGTGGCAGATCTGTGAATAGTCTGCTCCTGACTCTAATTAAACTTTTTTTTTTTTCTCAATACAAAATGGACAAGAATTTTTGTTCAGAAGATGACTTTTGTTTGTTTTTGTTTGGTTACTTGTGGATTTTTGTGATGTTCTTAGCAGCTGTTTGGACTCTCATTTTGACAGCACCCATTCACCGCGGAGAATCTATTTATGCAAAGGTGATGTAATTCTAAATTCTGAATGGCCTGAGAACAAGCAAGTTTAAGGGATAGTTAGTTGACCCCAAAATTAACCTGTTATTCATTTACTTTCTTCTGTGAAACACAGAATCAGATATTTTAAACAATGTGTCTACCGTTTTGTCAGTGGATTTCAAAGCAACACTGGACCCCCATCAAAAAGCAAAATGCTGTCAAATATTTCCAGGTTTGGAATTATGGGGAGGTTGACATGAAGATGACCGAATTTCAATTTCATAGTATCTTGCATGTAAAATGTGGCACACACAGAGTCCTGTGACATGCCTGTCCCTCATTTGGCACTATCTGATCAGATGAATCATCTGGGGGTCACACTTCATAAATCAGAACAATGGCTTTTATTAAATCCGGCTCTTTCACTCTGATCTCTTGCCCTCTCTTACACACACACAAGGTACATCAGGGAAGGGAGCTCATTGTCTTTGAGTGTCACACTTCTGCGTTGCTGTGCTATCATCGCCAGCATGTATCAGTCACGGTAATGACAACAATGATGATTGAATCAGTTTGTAATTATGGATACGTGCCGCTTGTCTCCTTACTCCTACACGGATAAATCAGAAATGCTTGAAGGAGCAGCGAGAGCCAGGAACGTGCTGCACCTTATATCCAAAAAAAGACTGCATGCAGAATAAATATTCTTAATTGGAGGAAGACGACAGCAGCAGACGTCTTTCTGTGTAACCTCATTTGAGCTCATGGTGCTTGTGTTTGCTCATTTAGTGTAACCTGATAAAAAGAGCTCTCAGGTGTTCCTGTTGAACAGTGTGCTCACGTCCTGAAACAAAAAACCCAATCGAGCAGAACATAAAGCATTGAAGTGACTTCAGATACTTGGTAAATATATTTAATGGGGATGCGTGACTGTTCCAAAAGGTAGGCAGCAAAATTGTGCTGCTTAGGGTGATCACGTTGACCAAATGCTAAAGCACCACTGCATGCGACCTCTGCAAAACATTCCCAGAATGCAGTGCAATGAGTGCACTCTCAATTCTTATTCATGAGTGGTCTTGACAAAAATAAAAATGTGCGCAATACTGTACATAATCTGTAAGATTGGTTAAAATTTCTGTGAGTGACGGTTTACTTTATCCCCATTTGTTGTGAAACTTGCAATTATAGCCCATTATTAGAAAAGACAATTTGCAAAAAAATCATAAAAAAGCTGGGTCACAAATGATTCACGTGAACAGACACATTTGGGGGTGCAATCCCATTAAAAGCAACATAAATGTTAATCAGATGTTGGACGTAAATGACTACTGCTTTGTTCAGTATTACATCTAACAACAAAACACTTTAATCACTTAGGAGTACTTCTTGTCCACATCTCGGACTGAAGACATCTAGCTCAAGGCAGATCTGAGATAAGACACCAGTCAGAAAAGCTGCTGTCAATCAAACTACTGTGGGAGGGGCTTGTCTATGACATCACCCAGACAGGCATCAGAGATCAGTTTGATTTGAGAAAGGGGTAAATATTTTAGTAGAGATAGATATATATATATAAAAAAATATATATAAAATATATATAAAAATAAATATATAAGAAATAAATAAGAGCTTTTTTATTATTATTAACTTGATCAAGTGAAAGTACAGTCGTGGCCAAAAGTATTGGCAGTAATAAGTCTTTTGCATAATTTGCAGTTAATTTGAAGTTGTTGTTGTTTTTTTTTATGTGGTGTTCATTCACATTTTTTTCTATATTATCCCTGACAATACTTACAGTACAATACAATAATAACAATGTAAATGAACACAAAAAAAAAAAAAAAAAAAAAAAACAGTACTTTTGGCCAATAATATACAGACATTTAACAAATTAATGTTGTTCTGTTGAACTTTCTTTTAAAAGTCGATCACAGTTCTTTTCAAAAACGTGAAAAGCTGTCGTAGCAGCACAACTGCTTTTACATTTATGAAGAAAAATCAGCTTACTGCATTAGAATAATGTATAAGAGCATCATGTGATGCTGAAGTTTTTAGCATGATGTTTCTAGAATATAGTTTTTAGAATGATGTTGCTAGCAGTTAAAACGGCACTTTAGTGCTTTAGTCGTTTTGATGGTCTGGTTTATAAAAACCGTAATTTGGATCAGTTACCTAAAAATATAGCAACCTGGGTCAGACCAGTCTGAAGATCTAACCCGAGGTTGGTCGCGGTAGCTTAAATAGCTCTAGTAGCAGATACATTTTAAAATTAAGTCACAGAAGATGTAGAGGAACTAGCATTTAAGTAAGTAATGTTGTGAAGTAACTAGTAACTATAATAATATGGAAAAGCGTACATTTTGCAGATAGAATTATTGCATTATATTGATTCTCTCAGTACAAAAAAAAAAAAAGACCTCAACACTGCCGTGTATGTATTTGACTTTACATAATGTACTATATAGAGAAAGAGAGAAATTACAATTAACATCAAGGTACACAAGACAATTAATGATTATAATACAACACTTCTTGTACGTCACTATTAAATGCTATTGAGCGTTTGTAATATCTTCTGACTGCAATCCAGTGTGGATATTGTTTCACTTTCTTTGAGAAACTAACTGAACAGTGTCAGTATATTCAAATAAAAAACTTTGGTAAATTTGTAAAAGTTTCACAATACTGTACTAAATTTCACTAAAGCCCACTTGTTTTGTCTGTGTGGCCCATTAAACCCACATAAAAGGTCTTATGCATTCACAAAGAGATTGATCTGTGCTATAATTATGAATGCATCTGAACAAATCTGTTACTATACACACATTGACAAGTTCCCAACACCTCTGCACAAATCCGAGACACTCTAATTGGTCATACCTCCTCCTGTCTGGGATCAATAATTAATGTATCTGAGCTAATAATAAGCCTAATTTGGGTGGAGTGCAGTATGGTTTCAGATGAAATGATGATATGTACACTAATGGCAAGGAGGTCCTTGAAGTATTTCAAAGACCAGTCTCTCTGAGCCGGAAGAAAGACATGAAAATCTCAACGGCAGCTGTACTAAAGACTCTGATATCTCTCTTTGCCCTCTTCAAATGAGTCGTAGCATTCCTGTTTATATAACACTAAAACCACACAGAAATTAGTACATTTATTAGTCACAGACTAACATATAAAGGATCTGGTAACTAGGTGTACACTGTATGCATCTCTTGAATGGACAGCTCACGCAAAAATGAATTAAATTCATGAATGAATTAAATTGCTGTCATCATTTACTCGCCCTGATTTAGTTTCAAACCCATATGTCTTTCTTACATCCATAAAACGCCAAAGGAGATTTTTTAAAGAAGATCTGAGGTGCTCGCTTTCACAATAATGAAAGTGAATGGGGGACCAGAGGCTACAAAAACATCATAAAAGCATCATAAAAGTAATGATGAATCTTGTGACTTCATCAGTAGTAGTCACCATTCACTTTATTGAAAAGAGCAGCTTGATACCTCCTTTTGTGTTTTATAGAAGAAAGAAGGGATTTCAGAAGATTTCCTTTTGGAGGTCAACTATCCCCCTTTAACACAGAGTAATGAATTTTTAAATCTGCTTTCTCTCTGTAAAGCGTCAAAAGGAGGCTGTCAGCTTTGTGCTAACAAACCCGTTTAGATCTCAGAGCGCAATGAATTATATATATGAATTATATTTTCCCATTTACATCATATTCCAATAAAAGCATCATCTTAATAGGGATGAAAGTATGACTTTGTCCATCCCCTTTGTTGGCTGAAATGAAAACGCATACGGTAATGTGTAATTTGGCATGCATTGGTAACAGTAAATATGTATGACAACCAACTTCAATATGTTCTTATACAAGAGACAAAAAAAAAAAATCTTATCTTAACTTAACTTAAACTTGTCTTACTTGATAAACTAGTGATCATTTTGCTTTAAATTTTTGTTGACATAAATTTCTTATTAGCTGTTCAAAGCCTTGAAGCCTGGGCAGTAAAGCATCCGAATGTTGCATCTGCTCTGTTTTATCCACTGCGTTTTAATGTTTTAAGAGAGCCAAACGGGTACATGACTAACAACACCCTATGTAACTCTCACATGATATCATGTGGATGTTTTTATAAGGTAAGTGAGGAAGGTTGACAGGGATGTCAAGAACAATATTTCAGATCTAGAAGCAGCAATAGTGCCCTCTGCTGGTGAAACAACCCCACTGAAAGCACATAAAATGTTCAGGGAGAGACAGAAATAATGTAAACACTCATTATTATTATAGGGGTTAGTTGACTACAGTTGACTACAGAGAAATAAAAACATTGTAAATATCTTTTATTTGTCTTTTCTCCTTGTCTGCATTCTCTATTTTGCATCTCATTGCAGTATACATTTTGTTTATTTGTAAACCTTGGGTAAAATGGTTGACTTGTCAGAAAATGGTCAAATCAAGCAAGTCTGTTTACCAGGAGCCTCTTTAAACTCAACAGGCTTTACACATATTGCTGTATACATAGTACAGACTTCAATGGAGAAACAGTGGATGAAGACCAAAACCCAATAACAAAAACCATTGAACGTGGTTTAACATTAAGGAAGACCATGTCCACAGAAACATGTCTTAAACTCATCTTTAAGACCCTGTTTCCTTAAAACCCAAACATAGAGAGCTTCACAATCCACCTGAAAGAGCCGCAATAGCTATAACCTTAAAATCACAGACACAACACGCAAATGCTATCACCAACGACACCAAGATGAACTTTTTTAAAAATGTATCTGTAATTCGAAAGATGCATGAATCGAATAAAAGAAATAAGATTTAAGACATAAATGGTCAATGGTAATGAAACACCTTAACAGACTGATATTGTCAGTTTTCTGAATGTTCACATTAATTTCTCCAATCCCTTTAAATTAATGATCAATTTAATGTCAAATCATTTATTTGTATGGTGTCACATTGTCCAGTGGCATGTTTACAGACCACATAGACAGACATAGTTTAGCATAGAAGGTGGCAATTAAAGGTGAAAGCAGGTGAAGTGCCTACTAATGGAATTAAGAGGATCTAGAATGTTCGGTTTTGTCTAAAATTTCTGGATCAGCCTTCTCTCCCTGAGCAGATTCTGATCTGCGATTTAACAGAGAACAATAAAGCATCTGGTTGTCATAAAGTCCCTTTTTATGCGGCTGTTTCGCAGTCACTCATTGTGCCTGGTAATTCCAGCAAATTATCCATCAACCATCCACTCCGAGAGAGTATGATATATTGTTCCCATGTAGCAATTCAAGAGCACTGAACTGCAGAAACTTACTTTTAAAGTAATCATTGCAAAACCAAGCTGTGAGGATGCCACAAATCGGGGTTGCTTGTGCCTTTCTGAATGCAATGCTAAATGAACGTGTGTATGTGTAGGCGGGTGTGTGTATGGCTGATTGTGTTTGTTGTGGTGGCTGTCTTGCTCATGGACTGACGCTACTGCAGGTGTGTGTGAGGAACAAGTGAGACTCAAGCAGAAGGATGATGTGATCACACTCACCGTGCCCAGCAGGGGTGCGGAAGTCCGGCACTGGCAACATGCTTGTGACATGTGACGGACAGGAGGGGGTTTTCACTGCACATCCCAGTGCCAGGAACATGTGCCAGGCAGAGGACGGCAGGCAGCACCGCTTGTGCCAAACTGTCTCTCCACGAACAAGGTGCAGGACTGGAGGACAAAGTGATGATCACAATTAGGGCCCAGTAAAAATAATAATTTTCTAATCTTTCACTCATTTCTCAAAATGGCAAGATCAATCTCTCACTCTTTTGATTATTTGAAGGTACACTCCACTTTTTTTGGAAATAAAAACTTACCCAGAGTTAATAAGTTGAGTTTTACTGTTTTGGAATCCATTCTGGGTCTGGTGATAGCACTTTTAACAAAGCTTAGCATGGATAATAAAATCTGATTAGATATCAGTTGGTATTTTTCCTATTTAAAACTTGACTCTTCTTACTGTCAAGTTACATCGTGTACTAAAACCAATGGAAAATAAAATGTTTTTAGGCCGATTTGGCTAGGATCTATACTCTCATTCTGGCGTAATTGTAATCTAGGAACTTTGCTGCTGTAACATGGCAACAGTAGGCGTAATAATATCAAGCAGTAATGAGAGTATAATACCTAGCAATATCAGCATAGAAACTTTTCATTTTCCATTGGTCTTAGTATGTAACTTGATGGTAAGAAGACGCAACTTCCCGTTAGTCTTACTATAGAAGTGTCCAGTTTAAAGAAGGAACAATATTGAAACACTTTGATCATTTTGAATTAAATGGTTCTGGTCTAATCAGATTCCATAATCTATGCCAGGGATTCCCAGATCTTACCCTGGAGGTCCAACACTCTGCAGAGTTTAGCTCTAACTCTAATCAAACACATCTGAAAATGTTAATCAGTGTCTTAAGGATCGTTAGAAAAATCAAAGGCAGGTGAGTTTTTCAGGGTTAGAGCTAAACTCTGCAGTGCATTCAGTGGAACTCCAGGTTGAGATTTGAGAAACCCTGATCTATGCTACACTATGCTAAATGTGCTATCGGCAGAACCAGAGAACAGCTGAATAGAAACTCAACTTATTAACTCTAAAGTTGGAGAAAGTGCCTATTACTAACAAAAGTAAAGAACTTGTGATGAAGTGATGAACTTCATTCACTTGACTGCATAGTTTGAGGCCCTGCTTATAATTGATGAAATTAAAATTCAAAACCAAATTTGTGACACAAGCAATGAATTCTTTGCACAGGAAAGAAGACCAAAAGCCATTTTTAATGGATGTCAGTGGAAGAGAGGTTTCACAATGATATGCTTACAATAAAACGCTTTTGGGGGAAAGGTTTATCATTTTCTAAATCAACAGCCTATCTTCCAATTTTTAATGAGTTTGTCATCATCATTAAACTTTTGTTTTGGATTAAACTCTAAGAGAAATTAGAAATTATTATTATTTCAAAAAGTAAGAATTGGCTTACAGTACTTTCATTTCTATGGTATCAACAAACTGTTGCAGAAATCTGATGAATTCAGTGACATATAGGTTATGAGGATCGCATGATCCAAGTTGTTGATGATGCTTTCTGGATGTGTCTTTGCTTTCTGTTTTTGTAATAAACTGTCCTCATGCGATGCACGCAAAAAAAACAAATATAGAGCACAACCAAATTACTTATTTCAATTAGTATTATTAATGACTTGTGAGTCAGTTCTTTTTAATGAATAAAACAGCACAACCAAATAAATTTGTCAGTGTCCAAAATTTGCTTATATATTTTAATTCTATACTGTACTCACGTCATAAAGATTTTGGACATTTAGTAAATCAATAAGCCCTGGTTATATCAGAAACTGTGTTGTATCCTAGTGAGAATTTATTTTGCATGTAGCAGTCTGAGTTTGTTTTGTTCTTTGTTTCTTTGTATTTGATTTATCCTCTGTGTCATGAGATGTTTGTTTTTGTTTCCATGTGCTCTGTCTCTCCCCATGTGCTCCTTGACCTAGTTTCGTTAATTGTGTATTTAGTTCAGGTGTGTCTTGTCATCAGTGTGTGTATAAAACCCATGTCTTTTGAGTTCCTAATCGTTCGTCAACCCTAATGTTACGCTTGTCTCTGTGTGTGATAATTTGTAAAGTTTTTGGATACTGCTCCCTGTTTTTGTTTATATTATTAAAAGTCTTTTGTTTTATACTTCTGATTCCTCGTGCTCCTTCATCTGCCAGGACAAGCATGTTACAGCAGGTAGAAAGTAAAATGGACATTCTGTCTGAAATACAGTATAACTAAATTAATGACCCAGTCCTAATTGTGGTCTTCAAAATATTAATTTGTAAGCAAATTAATTTACAAAAAGCATTTATCAAAACAAAACAACAACGGGACAGATTTTCAATTCTTCATCTAGATGATGAACACAACCTTGAATGTCTCTTGTGCAAATTACTAAATATTTGACAAATGAAGAACACCAGTGATAATGAGGTGACATATAGCTCACCTTGAAGGAGAGAGAATGGTCTTTTCTTGTCACTTTATAGAATAAAAGCAGCATTTTTTCCCCCATCAACAGACATATTATATGGTGTCACTTATGAATCACTATTTAATATAAAGAGCACTGTTGCTTTTGCAATTGGGTGTTGACAGGGTGACAAAAATAAGCCAAGCACATGCTCCACTTGTGTCTTTAAGAGCCATTTCACTTGTTTTAAAGTGGAGTTTGTCTAGTGCAAAAAAGGGACACCAGAGAATGCAGCCCTAAAGCACGTACCGTGTTCTCATTACTGCTAACAGCCTTGACTCTGCTTTCCCATTATGGAGAATTGCGTACAATTGTATCAACTATTGGTCACACAAGGCAGAGCAGACTCTGTCCCTTGATCTCATTTGGGGAGTATTTTCTACTTTACTATTTATGGATTTATCCTAAATGTCTAGTGACAAATCAGTCCAACTGATTAATGCCGGTTTGGTATGATCTAGCTGGTAGGCATAGTTTTGGTGACCCTGGTATACTGCAGTTTTCAATAAATTGGTAGCATATTTGGCGAAACCTGTTGCCATGCATCTTAAAATAATGTGATTTGAATAATGTTACTGTCATCTTTGCTTGTGTTGGAAAATAACATCTTGACTCTTGCATGTCTCTTTTTACTAGTGTAGAGCAGCGGTTCTCAATTCCAGTCCTCGCGTAACTTAAACCTGCTCTGCATATTTTGCATGTCTCTCTTAAAGGCCGTACACGGTGCAAATTCGGACAGTCGGAAGACCATATGGCCACGCACACAAGTCACGCTTTCAACCGACAGCTCCCGAAGTTTTATGTTAAAAAATGATTTATCTTTTTATTAAAAATGCAAAATTATTCTTTGCCAGCAGGAAGTGCTTTAAGCCCGAAAGGCGGAGGTTTCCCGGTAACTGCTGTAGCCAAAGCAGCTCTGAGCTTACAAACGCTGCCTTATATGCAGGATGAAATGAAAATCACATTTTCTACAGACATTCTTCATCAGAAATACAGTGATATAAAAACACTCGTGCACCTGATGAAACCGTCTATATGTTCACTTCGAACTTGAATTATGGCGGAATATCCTGTGTCCACTTTGCAGGGCACTTACGTTCTAATAGAACAAATGTATGAAGCTATAAGAGAAACATAATAAATCTGCAGAACGGGGGTACATGAGGACTGAAATTGAGAACTGCTAGTATTTAACATAATTTTATCAATTTATCAAATGTTCTTGCTGAATACAAAGTTTTATTATATGACAGACTGTAAATGAACTTTTGTAATTCCTATTTACAAACTCTCTACTTGGTGTTAAACAGACATATCATCACCTTTTTTTATCCTCCACTTTTCCCCTCTTGTCTTCCTACCCCATCCCTCTCTCCGGTTGCAGGCTGGGAATATGAATAACCTGACTGGCAGTAGGCGTTCTGCTTGGCTGACAGCTGTCATGAACACACAGGATGAATGGAGAGAGACGGAGAGGGATGAGTCTGTCAGTTCCCCTCCCTCACACCCTTCCCTCCTTCTCTCGAGGCATTTCACTCCTTTAAGCAGTTGTATAATGAAGAGCTTCCTCTTGCGGTCCTTTCCGTTTAACACAGGGCACTGGAGCAGGCAGTGTGGGCCACCGAGTTTCTCGGTCTTGTGCAGACCATATACTGCAACACTGTTGCATCTCTAGCTAGGGACGGCACTTTAGGGTCACTCCCCTAAATTACTTGGTCTCTGTGGCTTTGTCAACACTGTTAAGGTCAGACCTATCAACATTAAATCAACCAATGTGTTAGTTTGGTGCAGGACTGTATGTTTGTCTCACAGATGAAAAGAGTGTTTGGGAAACAATTGCATTTGATTATACTGTGGGGACAGCAGGAAGCTGGGGTAGTGTTTGGTTGTTTAGTAGGGTCCAGTTAGCCAATTGTTTGGATTGTTCTCAAAGGAATCATCCAAAAATGAAAATTGTGTTGTCTTTACTTACTTACCTTGTGTGGTTCCAAGCCTGGCTTTCTTTATTCTGTGGAACATAAAAGATACTTAGAAATCTTTTAAACAGCAATAGAAACAGACATTTTTCAATTTCAAATAAATGTTTTTCCTTTGAAGTTTCTTTTCATCATAGAATCCTGAAAAAATATTTTGGTTTTCACAAAAATGCTAAACAGCACAACTGTTAAGAGTAAGAAATATTTCTTGCGCACAAAATCAGCATATTAGAATAATTTATGAAAAATCATGTGATTATGCAAACTGGAGTAATTAAAAATGCAGCTTTGCATGAATATTCTAATAATAGTTCAGTTTTTCCTGTTCTTTTGTTTAAATAAATGTAGCCTTGGAGGGCATAAGAGACTTTCCTGACTTATAGACCTACACTTTTGAATGGTAGAGTATGTTCGTACCGATCAATCCAGATTTTAATTTTCAGATCACATTCTTCCTGGAAGCTACCACTGAGATGAATGGTAACGGTTAGCTTTCCTCCATGGAACTCTAAGGGTCACACTTCATATATAAATGGCTTGAAAAGGCTCATGGGACAGGTTGATGGTTTGGTGCAGTTGGAAGCTGAAACGGCTATGGGAATTCTTTCCGAACATGCCCCGTGTGTATGGGCCATGAAAACTAATTAATCCAGATAGTCTGGTAAATGTCACAGGCAGACATATGGAGCAACGGAGGGATCCACGGAGCCCCGTCCTCCTCATAAATTACCAAGGCCGCTGAGTAAGATGCTCCAGCACTGCCCCAAAGAGATAGGGGCCCGTACATTTGATTTTCCCCCACTTAATCTAAGCTAACCATCTGTGAAAGAGGGGAGATGTGGCACTCCAGCCAAATGGGCTGACTTCATAATCAGGAGGTCCTTCCAATTATTGCTTAATGTACCACGATATTATAGTGCGTGCCATTCTGTCCGGGCAGCTTTACATTTTAGTTTCCCCGGCATCCATATCACCGTTACAGTGAGCAAGCTCACGGTCATCCTCATTAGCCGGCTGGTTGGGTCCTAGACGATAAAACCAGTGTAAAGAGCTCTCTGGAAAGCCTCTGCTTGCCTCTGTGCAGCAAAATGGTTTCCTCTTGAAACCAGTGTAAATTGCGTTCTGCATTCTGGGTGACTTCACGGTGCAACTTACGGATCTGCCATTTAAAGCAAATGGCGTAGTCATAAAGTCAAGGCAAAATTTTGAAAGCGCACAAATCTGCAAATAGGATAGCTGCAAGAGATGACTACCGGTTCATGTGAAGTGTCAGAATTCTTTTATTAAACAATTCCTTGAATTGTGTGCAAACCTATTGGTTGATCTCTCTTGTAATATATTAATATTTAGAGTAGGCATGGGTTGGAGGGTTTTGCCGTTTCTCAACTCATCTTATATTATCCCTCTCTTCAACTCTGTTGCTCTCTTCATTTCTCCTTTCTTGTGACTCCAGTGTCTTTTAAGGAGTGCAGTCATGCAAGGATCCATTAGGCAAAAACCAATTTCACACAGAGCCAATTTCATAAATATTGAAAGTGAGCCCACCCTCAGCCCTGCTTGAGTGGCTTTAGAGGGATATACAAAACCATCAACAACAGGCCCGGCTTTAGCACCCCTTTCCACTCACGCATTTTATTAAGCTTCACTCAACAGATTACAAAAGCTCACCCCACAACAGCAAGATGCCAAGCCTAACTGATTGGCTGCTACATCCACATTTTTTCCTGCACAGAGAAAGTTTTTTGCTTACCATGTAGACATTAGTTTATTAGGGTTAAAGGAGGTATAAAGTAAAATGAGGAGCCCAAAATGATCTGAAAATACTGTACCCCAAAGAATGAGTGTACTACAGAACCTTAATATTAAGAGTTCAGATGCTGCCTCCAAGTGTTTATTTATTTTTTATAATTTTTATCAGGTATTGTCATCAGGTGAAATAACTGATCAGAAAAATGCACACTGGACATACAGTACAGTGGGTTTAAACTCAATAATAGCTAAATAATAACTAAACCGAAACTAAAAAACTAAAAGAAACAAACAAATAAGCATATATTGCACCTTAAACATTTGTCCTGAGATCTTTTCATATCTCTCAGAGAATTAATATTTTAAATTATATCTTAAATTAAGATGTGAAGTTTAGTGTGTGTTTGTTAAAAAAAGATGCGACGTGAGAGAGCAGGGAGTTCAGTGCTGTCAGAAAGAAACTTAGAAAGAGACTGAGATAACAGGAGAGAAAAACACAACATAGCGAAGAGAATTGGATGTGGGCTGATGTTTAACTAAAAGTCACAGAGGAAAAGTAATCAGCCTGCAAGCATCTTGTTTCTCTCTCTAAAAATGTCTAGCAAAATGAAAACATGCAAATGAAGACATTACTGTAAACACACTGGAGTTTGTAGAAAACATTTCAGAACACAAGCGTCATTTGATCTGATTATATGTTCGTAAGCCATCAAATACATTCTTATGTAATGGAGAAATGAGCAGAATAAGATGATCATTAGAAAGACTTTGCAGAATAAACACGATGAAATGATGCAACTGTAGGGAATCACTGAACTTATCAATTCGTAGCAGCAAGTTAAGAGGTGTGTTCACAATGGAGTACTTCAGGGATCAGTACTAGGACTTTTCACACTCTACATGTAAATACATAAAAGTCACTTGACTTGATCTCTAAAAGTCCACTGCAGCTATGTAAACTTTTTAGACTGTTTAAAAACCCAGCATTTTATAGCCTACACAAGGAGCCTCAAGCCAAGCAATATGGGTTTTTACAGTGAGAGATTCTGTCCTGCGTTTGTTCTCCCCAGCTTTTAATATTTAATTACATCTAAGAGAAAGATATTGCAACTAAGGAAAGAGATGAAAAAAAAAAAGTTTACCTTCATTTAAAGACAACAGTGAAAGAATAAAAAAGAGATCTTAGGAGTGTATGTCTTGAGGCAGGGGTTCCCACACCTGACTGGTACTAGGAAACGGCTCTTGAGAATCTTGTAGTTCAGATATGGATTATCCGCCTTGGTCTATTAGCAGTTCATCATGTGCCACAGTTATAGGAAAACAGCCTGCAGAGAAGAACAGGTGAGAAAAGGAGAGCACTTCTGCTCTCCATACCTACAGTATAAGCCATGATTTAAAGGGTTATTTCACCCCAAAATGAAAATTCTGTCATTAGTTACTCATCCTCGTGTCGTTCCAAACCTTTAAGACTTTGTTCATCTTCAGAGCACAAATTAAGATATTTTGGATTAAAACTGAGAGCCTCCATAGACAGCAACACAACTGAAATTATCCCAAATCCAGAAACCGTAGTAAATACATTGATAAAACAGGATGTGACATCAGTAGCTATGAGATTACTTTTTTTTGCACAAAGATGTCAAAACAAAAAAAAAACGTACACAACCATTTATTTCCCCTGAGTTACGTCTTTCGTAATCGTTAGTAATCGTTAGAGACGTCTTTCGTTATTGGTAAGTATTGCAACGCAAGACATAAACACACGCTTTAGTGTATTTCACATAACCCACGGTTGTTTAGGCCTAGGGGAAAGCATGATACTTTCTATAATGGCGGAAAATTCAGGGGAGAAAAAAAGATAGACTATGTTACTTTGTTTTCTTTGCGCAAAAAAAAGTATTGTCCTAGCGTCGCAAAACTAAAGTTGAGTCACATGGACTGTTTTACCAATGTTTTACTATGTTTCTGGACCTGGGAACATTCAGTTGTGTTGCTGTCTGTGGAGGGACAGATGTTTTCCTAATCTCATCAAAAATATCTTAATTTGTGTGGAGAAAAACAAAGGTCTTATGGGTTTGGAACGACATGAGTAATTAATGACAGAATGTTAATTTTGGGGTGAACTAACTAGAGAAACAGAAATGCTCTTATAATACCTTTTTTTTTAATCTTGATAGTGTACTTTTGGGCATTAAACAGAAAATTATTGTAAGTAACACAATTTTGGAACACTGTGAGAATTAGTAAATGATTAAAAATCAATTTAAAAGCTACTCTGTTAAGAAAATCAATCCATTTTCAGGGCCCTGTGCTTTGTTGAAACTTACTTTAAGCACACATTTGAGTTAAATTGTCTTACTGTTGTTGGAATGCAAATCACTTCTCTTAGTTATGTTTAAAATTTGTATTTTCCTAAAACAAGAGAAGTAATACTACAGTACATGCAGTTTTGTCATTTGAAATGCAGAGTGGCTCATTTTTTCTTCCTTTTTTTCCCCAGTCTTCACAGAAAAAATGGCAGGGAAATTGTTGAGTTACATTTCTGGCTTTCTGAGACAAGGTATGACTAATTAGGGTTTTATATTCTTCATAAGAGACAGTAATTTTGAACAGTAATTTCAGATAAGAGCACATAAAAAATAAGAAGTGAATTAAAAAGCGGACAAGTATGAAACCAAGCTGTGAGCAGCATCAATTTACAATAACAGACATAAATGGCTTGTCTTTGTGTGCAACACATTGGCTTCTGCAGTGATTTAAGCATGCTCGTATACAGCTGTTACTTGCTTGTTTGTCTACATCAGCATATATTGTGGGAAATAATGCACAGGATAAAATATGTGTTTGACGTTCACTTTCTAGACTGATTGCTTTTATTGAAGCTACATTATAAGAAACCTGTTATATTGTCTGACAAAATAGGGTACTTTGAAAGGCAACACAAAAACAAATTGATCATCAAATTGTATTTCTATACGACACCAGGTGAGCATATACTTCTATGCGCTTTAGATCAGTGGTTCTACACTCATAATTTGATCTGATTAGATGTTTAGATGCATTGAATTATTTACAATTAGCATTGTGTAGAAGAATGTACAGTATTGTAGAGCTGCAACATACTATCAAAATAGAAGGGTCTAACTACACCCAGCAAAGTAAACTAAAATCTTCAGTAATTACTGAAGCCTCTGGTAAGCTGGTAGATGTCATCTTATTAAAACTGCAGGATAGGAATCTGCAGCAGAGTGGAAAAGGAATTTCCATTCCCTCTGTGCTCTGCTGGATGCAAATCTGGCCAGATCACGATGTATGTGATGCAGAAGAGGAATTGCTTGGATGGCAGTGTATGGCTAAAGTATGGTAATGTCTCCTACTGTATGTAAACCAAAAGTAATTTTACATTTACCAAAATTGCTCTCATTTTGCACTGTTCCATTATTGACCACCTGTTGGACCAGATTCTACCAGTCAAAAGTTTTGCAACACATGCTTTATTATTACTTTTTTCCATTATGTCCGAGACAAGACCAATATATTATATTATATTATATTATTATAATCATGCACAATGTTCAAAAGAAGAATGAATATAAGATCAAGCATAAAAAGGTGAAGAAACTGGGGAAAAAAGTGAGCATCCTATTATGAGAAATTTAGCCCATGCATATTAACGGCCTGGAGTTCTTTCAGTGTAATGACAACCATCATGGTAATGTCATGATTTGAACATGGAAGGCATTCTTTAATTTCCCTATAGAAATTTGACATCGCCCTTTCCCAACATCTCATCTTCTAATCAAATCCAGAATAATGACCTAACTATTCAGATGGCACTTAAAAACACCATCATTTATCTGTTAACCTCTCCTGAAGATACCCGCACGCACCTCACAGGACAGCACACACCGTGCCTCATCCCTGCTCCATGGATAATTCATTAGCACAGCATGAGAAACCAATGTCAATTAGCAGGCCGTTTTTTTTCTTTCTTGAGCACACAGCAGGCCTCCTTCAGCCCAGGCAGGTGCTGTGCATTATTCAGTATGCCTGAGTCTGCAGACTCGATCAGCACAGGGACAGAGACAACTGCAGCTGCCCGGCCTTCTCTGAGATCCTTTGAGAGACGGCTGAAGGTTAGATCACCATCGTCATGACACTTTCCTTAATGAGCTTCAGCTCAATTTGTTCCCACCTGCAGTGAGGCAGCAAGAGTGGCATCACCAGCTTTACTCATCCGTACTAAAAGAGGGTTAAAAATGGCAAAAAAGCGATGCAATTACAGTCATGTTGGGTTTCTTTTTTTTTTCTACAGACTTTCTCAAGCAGTGATAAACCACTGATTTCAGGCTATTCAACTATAGAAAGTATAGGGACTACAAAGCAAGACCACTTTAAGCTAAACGACACTCAATTCACAGTATACATTATTCTTTTATAGATTATTGTATGTATTTTGGTAATGCCTACTTTACAGATTTATGGTACTTCATGGCATTTTTTCTTTGTTGAAACTATACAGTTCCAAAAAATCATCTTGGTATTGTTTTTAGAGTGTAAATGGACCCAAGCGATATCAATTAAAGTGGACTTTAAATTAGATGTTAAGTGTGATATATGATACTAATTTGACTCAAGTGCAGTAACTGTGAAAAGAGTTTAAAAGGAGAATTGCTCTTTGAGCAAACTGTTGCATTTCAATCATACACTGAGTGTATGTGTGTGACATATATATCTATATATATCTAAATATAGCTAATAGCTTGTCAAGACATAAAAAAAAAAAATTAAATCCATGAAATTAATTTATGAAAGTTAAGGGACATACTTCACAGATTAAATGGAAATATTAGTTACATGGCTTATGTATTATCCAAATTACCCAAACTGCAGCATGCAAAGAATGTCAAATATAGATGAAATATGCCTGTGGCGTAAACAGATGAATGGCAGTGCAATCTCCATTCTGAGGCAAAGTCTACATTCCATGTGCAATTGGAGCACATTTAATAACAAACACATTCACATACATACCCCCACAGGTCTAGCTATATAGAGCAAGTCTCTTATTAATCTTTGGCTTCTAAGTGCAATATCTTGGGGCTTTACTGATAGCCTGTGTGGACATTTTACATGATGTCTTTGGCTCCCTCTGAAAATGAAAAAGCTTTTAGGTTACATATAGCACGTACAGTGGGATCAACATCAACGTAGTACCATTCTAATCAATGTTACTCTGCTTTTTTATAATATAATGGTACACTGCCAACCCTCAGAGAGTTAGAAGCAACTCGGTTTCTATTCCCTTAAAAGTGCACCGCTCTCCTGATGGCCTTATTTAAGTTTCTTAAACAGTAACCTCTACCCTATCAAATTTCAACATTTAATTTTCCCAGCTAAATTCAATCAAACGTTCAGCCTTGTGTGACTAGCTAATCATGACCCCCTGGAAGCTCGGCATACAGCGCTCTAATCTCGGAGGTCCTCACCGAAAGGCAGCACTAAAACTCATTCATGTATAATTAAAAGTTCTCACCGCAAACGGAATATCAAGGCATGTCTGAATCCTCTGAGAGATTTCGCATGGCAGGGAAAATATCACGCGCGCCGTAATGTGTCGTGGTAATTACGTTCGGCAGCTTTTCTCGCCTCTGTTCTCCCTCTATCGCTTTTCATTTTCGAGTGGTAATAATATGAAGAGGGTTAAGGATCCATTTTGACACTGTTGTCAGCAACGATGTACCAAGTGTCCCTCAGGGTCCACAAGTCATTACTCTATACGCCCATTCTGCGACAGTAAAGCTGCTGAACAACAGCCAGAGGCGATATAACATTTATGCGGGCAAAAAGGCGTCTTATTTGTCACATATGGCCTGTTCGGTTCTCCTTATTCACCAGAAAGTAAGCACACGCTATTTATGGTAGTTTTAGTCAGCTGGACTATTCTATAGCACTTTTTTTTTTAAACTAATAAAAGTAATAGCTTCGCCCTGAGTCTGGCAACCTGAGAGACGCTTATTAGCATATTATCCCTTCGTGGGCTCATTTTATAGACAAATTCTGGCTAATGCCGCGAGTTTTCTCTAGGATGTATTGAAATTAGATAGGCCTATTAGGTGCAGGCTGAGATAGTTTGAGTTGAACTTGTTTTCGAGGCTGTAGACTATTCCTCATGGGCTCTATAACGACAAGACGCATTGTCCCGTCCTTTAGTCTTAATGGATGTAGACAGGCCTGTGAAAAAGGATGCTATCTTTGCAGTCCTGCCATCTGTAAAGAACTTAATCAGAGGCCCTGACTAAAACAAATTAACCTCCATTTGCTTAAAGAACACTGCAAGACCCCTTCAAAGTTTTTACAAGGTAAACAGAGCACTTTTCACTTTAGGCAAATTTGGATCATTTGATTCTTTGGAGAATTACCTTCAGTTGCTGTGTGGCTGCTCTGTTCTCTAACCCAGAGCACATAAGAACTTAGCCTGAGGCAGAATCTTGAGCAAGTCTAAACCTGCACTAATGACTGAACACGAAATGCTCTGCCTTTACCACATGTTCTGAGCAAGTCAATCCAAACCTAGTTTTATAGGCTGCATGAAACCAAAATTAAAATAGAGTAATTTACTCACCCTTGTGTTTCAGACATGTACAGTATGACTGTCCATATTCTGTGAAACTACAAAAACAGATATACTGTTATGTTTGGGTGAATTAGCCCTCTAATTTATAAATGAAATTATGGATTATGAATCATAATGCCTTGTTGAAATTAGTAATGTTAATTATGCACCTAAGAAAAAAAACATTAACCAAGATGAATAAATGCTGTAAATGTACTGTCTATTGTGATGTGTTATATTCCAGTAATTAAAGTATAGAAACCGTTTGCATAATACATACAAAAAAATATATTTTTCCACAAATCAAGGTGTTTCCAGAAGTAATGTCACCACATTAAAAAGGGCAATATGACATTTAAATAAAGGTTTAAATGATGTATAAGTGATAAACATAATGTGTGTGCAGAACAATAATAGGTGGCCATGTGCTTGATGTTTCTATTACTGGCATAATCACCTTAAAGAAGTCGAAAGTAATATAGTAAATATTAATAAGCCTGATCATGGTGTTTAAGAACATTCAATCAACTAACACATACATATTATTAGATTTATCTTGTGTACAGCTGCTTAAAAAAGCTTGAGCATTTGAATTTCAAAGATAAAAACATAAATGATATTTTGTAGAATCGGTACAGCTATCATTTTGATAACTGTATACATTCTACTCTTTTCAGGCTAATTTAATTCAAATAATCTTTGCTTTGTTCAATGGTTAACTACCTTCCACATTACAGTCCTGCAGATTTTCACTGACAATCAGAACAGAAAATGGAATTTAAAACAAAAAAAGAAAGAGAGATTGTGCCTGGAACTGATAATGAACAAACACAAATAACACCTGTTGGCAGTGCTGCATGTTTAGACTGCACACAACCTGCATTAGGATGCCTGTTTCATCAATGTATTCTACAACACAGAAAAATAACTCCAGGTTTTCATCCATTTGTCATCCATTTGAGCAGATGTACAGCACAGAGCTGTTTTGATCCAACAGCTGCAAAATAGCATCAGGGTCAAAATGGGCACATTCAGCATAATGCCTTAACATGCCCTGCTGTAAATGAATGGCCATTAGCCAATACAAAATGGCTTAAATATGAACTCTATCACTGCCACATGGGTGCCCCCTCATCTGGCTGACATAAGGTGCCATCTGCCTGTTGGTGTTTCAAAAGCCTGTGTGCCAGTGATTTCTGTTGATCTAATGAACCCAGAGGTACTGTCTTAAACAGAGACCCTTGAATCTTGGAACTTGTGGCATATATATATATATACTACTCTACTTTCTACTTTTGTATATAGTATATATATATATACTACTCTACTTTCTGTTTGTCCACAGTACAAAAACGTTCTCATATGCTACTACTGTTTTTTCCCCCATTTTGGGTTTAGTTTCTTCATTTCTGCAATCTCTTCTCGTTATGAGCTGTGACATGCTGGGTACTTAGCTCCCACACAAACACAGATGTGTTGGGATTTAATTATGGCATCAATATCTAGACCACTAGATAATGTGCAACACTCTAGTGGGCTGTTTGGTCATAATATTAGCTTTTTCCAATTAGCGTAGAGTTTAAGTGATGTTTAAGTGATAAACATAATGTGTGTGCAGAGTAATACTAATAGGTGGCCAAGTGCTTGATATTTCTATTACTGGCAGGCTAATAACGCTGAATGAGGAATCTACCAAGAACCTTCAAATGTTTCACTCATGAATGACAGTTTGAGGTTAGCGTAAATGGATAAAAAAAACATTGCACCAATTAAGAAGCTGCTATAAATGTACTACTTTTAAATCCATTAATTTATCTTTTTCCCATTTGTGAATTTCCAGTAAGATGAAACATTTCAAATTAAAGCAGGAAATAAAAGGCTATGAAATGGTGCATAAATATTTTGGGGTCTTTTATTAGATACTCCATCTCACTAAACATGTTAATTATAAATGACCTGTTCTTGAAGATCTGCTCTAGCGTAAAATAACTTTCTGTGATGTTTGTTCCGATTTATTGGGGAAAGTCAAGACATTTCCTCCCATCTCACGCTGGTAAGAGGCACAAACATGGATACATTCATAGAAATCATTATCTTTTTGTGTAATCACATGCATATCTGCTACTGTGTGCTGAGAGTAGCAGTTTCTGGTTCTTTGGTTCATTGAACAGACAGTGCTGAGTGTTAAAAACACCCAGAAAGCTTCAACACTGTCTCACACATGCCACATTCAGCCTAATATGTTTTAAATATCAAGTAATATTGTTATGGTTAATGATAGCTAGCTAGTCTTGGGCTACTACTGTTTTTTTACCAATAAATATGGACCTTGAATATTCACAGTTCAAGAAAAATGGATATACATTTATAAATAACTGTAACTGTGAAATAGCAGGGCTCAACAATAAAGATCGATCAGTATGGTTCACAGAGGTTGATATAAATGTACAGTTTTTAACACATATTTTACATAAAATATATACAAATGTATTTAAAATATTAATATACTGCATATTAATACAATACATTTTATAATTGTATAAATATTATAAATATACAACACAACTATAACAGTACACAGGAATAACTTTGGAATAATTGTTTCTGTATTAGACTAACTAAAAACATTGACAGCCAATCAGAATCATCCTGCTTTAAAGAGCTTGAGCAATTACAACAGCAGATGATAGAAATTCAGCATGTGCTTATAATAAACAATGTTATTATGGGTTGATTATGGTGTGAGTGGGCCTTTACAGTTGAGCCCTGTCTAGTTAAATTCATGACCAGTAAAACCAGTGGTAACTGTTTAGTAGGCCCCCAATAGACTAACTTTTGTTAGTCACATGTTTTAGAGGTCAGCCATGCAGCAGAGCTCTCCGACAGTCTGGGCTCACGTTGGCGGTAGTGGAACAGGCTGGTGGCGTCTAAATCACTGGAATACCTGATGGCTTCTGCAAACAGCTTTGCAACCTGCAGAAAGAGAAACGGGTGTTTAATTCTTACCACAAAAATGATTTCTGATGAATTTAGGAGAGCAGGCCTAACCTGGAAGTTTGTTACAAGTGGTATTCCGTAATCCACCGCCATTCTGCGAATCTGAAAGTTGTCCTTAAGAAACTTGGTGTTGTTGTTAGGTAAGTTGACCACAAGGTCAATGTGTCCTCCACTGATAAGGCTATTTAGAACAGATCCATTAAAAACCTTTTACAAACTTCAAAAAGTACACTTAGTAAAAATAACTTTAGATTTTCGTGTGTGTGCACATGACTTTAAACATATTTAAAAGTGCTATACATTATTGATTCGCCTCTATACAAGTATCAAAAATGTTAATCATCAGCTCAAAAATTCAAACCAGCCACCAAACTGTGAACCCAAATCTCAATAATGTAAGTTAAGCTGTGTTAAAAGCGCCCACTGATTAGTGATATGTCTGATCAGCTAAATCTGTGATCCAACTTTAGTAAACATCTCTTATTACAACAAAATAGCGCAATAAGACTGCAACTCTTAAGGGTGGCAGACATACTTGAAGTATGTCAGCATGCAGTGTCTAGAATGCGCTTTTCATGAAGGCATTTTGCTACAACAGAGTCGTGCACCAGAGCAGAACTCTAACATAAGTGACACAAAAGACGCTTGAATGCTTCAAAGGTGACTGGATCCTCTGCTGATAGACTTGATAGGGTCTCACGACAGCAGATCAGTGACTGTCACAGCTAAATGTTTTTAGTAAACAAAGCCAACAATCATGGCAGCATGCAGCATTAGAAATGTGTACTGTAGTACTACTATAACACAGTTATAGTTTTAGTTAAAATTTCATTGAAATTTATTGAAATCATTCAAAAAACACTTTAACATTTTAAAAAGTGACAAGGACATTCAGTTTCTATTTCAACTAAATGCTGTTTTTTTAACTTAAGATTCATCATTCAAGTGTATCACTGTTTCCACAAAATATATAGCACTACACATTTTCAACATTTATAATAAGAAGAAATTAAAATATTAGCATATTCTGAAGGATCATGTGACACTAAAGACTGATAACAACTGCTGTAGGCTTTCAGGTTTGTCATCACAGGGATACATTACGTAAGGTATAAAACACTTAAAATTGTAATAATATTTCCCAATATTAGTAATTCGCTGTATTTTTTATTAAATAAATACAGGGTTTGAGAGACATTTAAAAAAAACAAAAACTAAAAAAAACCTACCAACCTAAAATATTTTGCACAATGAGCGTCATCACAAATGGCCAAAACTATTAGTTACAGTTTTCTTTTTATTTGGAAGGAAATTAAAATGTGAACAATTATTAAATATGTATTATTTACTAATGCACTTTTTTTGATTAACCATGTATTTGTTTTGCAATTTATGATAAGACATTTTATTTATATAGACCTTTATTAATGAACATTTTAAAATATGTATTTTTAATATTTAAAGCAATTGAGAGTACTCACCTGCTGATGCTGGGTAAGGTTGTATTTTTGCTTTCATGGCTCGGCCAAGCAACAGGGACTGTTGGAACATCATTAGCGTTGAGCCAAGCTGATGTACCCTCTGTGGCATAGAGCTAAAGACATAAATACAAAACAGAAGCAGACTTATCCAAGATGTAATTCAGCCAAGAAAAAGAACTACCAGAGCCTCTGCAGCTGATTTAAACTCTAACTCAAACCCAATGAAGTGGATGGAAATAACTCACCTTAAAGCCCTCCTCATGAAGCTGATGAGCAGTGGACAGGAAGTTAGGCCTGAATGAATGCTGGAGGCAAAAACGTAAAATAACAACTGAGAAGGAAGAATGAAAAAGATAGCCGGACAGAAAAAACACTTCAAAGCCAAAAGGTCAGGCAGTCTGTGTGGATGGATACAGATCAGGAGACTATTTCTAGAAGAAAAGTCTTCCTCTAAGCACTTCCAGATCAATAGCGCAGCTCTGTGTTCATGGAGACTTAACCACGGGCTGGTAATCAGGCTTTAAAAAGCATGTCAGATCTGCAGTCCCCAGGTACGGCCATCAGGCAGGTAGCTTCTACAGAACCGGGGGTTTGTTTCGAATGGGAATTTCATGCTCCCATTCATAGCCGAGACTCCATTAGAACACAGTGATGTCTGAGCATCGTCAATGACCCTGACAAGATATTTGATTTCCACACTGGGAGTGGGCATGAATCGTAAACATCTGAGAGAGCACAGAAGAAAATATAAGAGGGCACGTCGATGATGATATTACATTGAAACATAAAACAAAGCCTCTGAATTCCTGTGTTATAGTCAAGGCTTAAAATGATGTGTGAACATCACAGTTACACCAAAATCATTTTGCCCATAGAAAACCATTTGAGAAAACAGATGAGAAAGTGCTTTGTATCTGAAGCACGTAAAAATGTCTTTTTAAAGCCTGTTTTATACATATTGTGTGTGCAGCATGAGGTTGTAGCATTTCATGAAGTAATTTTATCCTGTGAATATATGTGATGGTATTCACCCCTTCGTGATGGTTATATATTTATGTGCAGCTAGGGAGATTTACGTGAAAAAAAATGCAGCTTTTTTATTATTTTAGTAGTTTTTTCATGAATAATTATTCATTTTGGAGATTTTAAATGAGGAAAAAAGTTGGGTCAAGTAGTGTGCTGAATATGTGCATAATATACATTCAGATGAATGGCCTGTCACGACTGATTAATTGCTGATCATGGTTGTTTGATCCAAGAGCAATTATTTAAGATAATCTCAGTAACTGTCCCGTTTAAATCTAAAAATGTCATTTCATTCAAAAAAAAAGAAGGTTTTCTAAGTTTAATTAAACAGCATTATATTACAGTATAATATTTTATTGTGCATTGTGTTATATTATGTTATATTATATTATATTATTTGCCTTACTGTACATGACTTCAAAATACTATAGTAAGAAACTAACAGAATTTTTACATGTCAATTCTTAAGCCCATTAAAGTGCACTAAACCTCGTATTATAATGTGTATCATTTTGAGGAAATCATAACTTGTAACATAAAACCTGCTCTTGTTCATTTTCTACTGAGTAAATCTGAGAGGATGTGATACAGACGGTCCTCTGAGATTAAATCCTTAAGGAATAGAACAAAAAAAAGTTTCTCCCTCACTTGTATCCCAATAAGAATCCCCTTCTGGGGAAGCTTGAATCCTGTAGAGAGCATGGCCTTCAGGAAGGCAGAGTAGATGTTTGGTCCAAAGCAAGCCACCTGCAGAGAGAAAAGACAAGAGACAAAAAACAGTAGCATGAAAGAAATCTTTAAGATCATGAGCAAATCTGCAAATATTCATCACAGCACACAGAAACTCCTGGATAAATTATTCATTTATCTCCATTAGTACAATATTTAAAGCCAAGGTGAAATAAATCAAACATATTAAAGATGTTGCTGAATGAAGGTAGACTGGTGTGATATTACAATTATGAAAAAAACGGACAGAATGGGGCCATCATCAAATCTGGGGTGTAGATATTGTACTTCCTGTTCTAATGCTGGAAATCAGTGCTGCACGATAAAAATGCTTCTCTTGCTTCATTGTCCTCCGGGCTGGTTTCTATGGTATTCTCGTTGCCAGGGAGAGCAGGTAAACTGGCCCGCGTGGAAACATAAAAATACCCTTTGCTGGATTTGGACATGAAAACTACATGCATCCATGAGAGTCACTAAACTAATAAGGCTACAATGGGTAAACAATATGTAAATATTTATCCCAGACGGTGGGAATGCTCCCCAGCAACCTGAGATGAAAACACAAGCTGGGGACACCTCAGATTTGATGACAGATGCAACGGTAATCAATGTGCCTGAAGCAGCTCTGTACTGTACCTCTCCAGTGGAAGCCATCTCACAGCGCAGGACAGGGTCAGCTTCTCTCAGGCGAGGCCAGGAAAACATAGGAGCCTAAAAAAAGAGTATAAACATATTTAATTTCAAATAGAGGTCTTTCAATTTATTTACTTTTAATGGCTGAAGCATATTCTTTGCCATTCGAAAGTTTCTAATTTATTTTAAAACATGTCTTTTATCAGGGCGCCATTTATTTAATTATAATAACTAAATTCTGATATATTATTACAGTTTAAAATGACTTACCTATCCATCTATCTATAGGTAGGTAGGTAAGTAGATACAGTAGCTAGCTACGGTACCTTTACAAAAAAAAAGTAAACGTTTTTGTCATTTATTTTATTATTATTATAATAATCATCTTACCTACCCCAAACTCTTTAAAATAATATATACACACAAGCACACAAATTATAACAAAATTATAAATTATGTAAACAAATACAATGTCCAACAATTGATTTATTATACTGCTGTAGCATCTAACCATTTAGAATGATTTTGCTATACATGTAGAACTGCAAAAGAAACCGTTTGCTCTATATTTATGCAACTTAGGAGATGCAGGCTTCCATTTATTTAGAAAAGCCATCTGATACAAATGCTGTTTACTTCCTGACACTTATCTGTGAAGCATTATTCCACAGTGCTTATCACGCATCCTGGGAACAAGAAAGCGAGAAAATGTATACGGGCCTAATGAAAGTCTAATGTGACTATTTTTAATATAGGGTTAATGGTTTCAAGAGCATTTGACATGTTAGGGTGGTTCTCACCAATCAAATGATATTATACCAGAACTTCTCATATGAAAGTGTATGAGAAAACGATAAACCTGCTACACCACTGCCACCCACAGGCCAAAACATAAGCAGACCTGAATCATCCACAGCGGGGAAATTCAAAACATTACTGTGTGGAAGAGACAACAAACCCAAAGGACACAATAAAATGATGTACAGTAAACTCAGGTAAACAACCTAACGTTTCAAATAAGAAAAACAGATATTTCAATGAGAAAAGTGCCGGATGAATTTGGATACTGCTACTGAATGTCGGTTTATAGAACATGGTGGGACTGTTAAAGTGAAATGTTTTGGACTGGACTAACAGGGGAGTTGACTTCTATTCAAGCAGTTTCCGAGTGACGGGGCAAGCAGATTACCCTGTGAGAAGTGACGTCCTTATCTCTCCAATTAAAAGCAGACAGCTCCTATTATTTGCAGGACGCAGATTAACACGCCACCCCGGCCTCCACCAGTGCCACCAGGGGGAACTCATCCTTGAAGTCATCTAATCAGCCCTGGATAAGCCAGCCTCACTTACGTATGTAAATGTGAGAGAAGGCCGCACCAGTGGGAATAAACACAAGCAGCTTTGATTCATTCTGGTATGGAAGCACTGTTGGCTGTTAATGTGGCAGGAATCCCAGTGGGCACCTCCACCAGGGTGAACTGTGGAAGTGAAGGACACTACTACTTCCACTACTACTATTATTCCAAACCGGACACCATTCCAAAGCCAGTCATAGCAGATATATTATTTACTGCTGAACCCCCTGAGGATTCACACAACCCTGTGAGGAGAATCCCAGAACATGAAAAAGCCAAGATTTTTATTGAGCTTTCTTTAAAGGCTAGCAGTTGGCATGGAAACCAGGCCTTCCCGGTCCCGATGGGTCACTGCCTGTATTGCAAAAGGAAAATTGCAAATATTGTAACCAGCAATCATATCGCATAATGCCAGGAGAGAGCTTTAGAAATCAATGAGCAAATTTGTATTGGATCTTTAGAGAGATATCTGGATTATCTTAGCGTACCGGTTTCACAAAAACATGGTTAACGTGAGGAGCAGATTCCTGGACAAAGATAACAAGCATTATCATGAAACACATGGAAGTGTGCCCATGCTCTCTGAAAAACTCTTACATGCTCTTCATCCAGCAGCCGTTTGTAGCTGAGGAAGGCAGTACAGACTTCACATTTGGGACTTGTTAGGCAGGAAGAGCACTGTTTCTGAGACGCAACCCAGCTTGACAAAAGCAGAGGAAACATAAAACAGGATAAAGTACCAATGTGAACCCTGTCATATTCATTTATATTTTCCTGACTACTACTCTGAAAGAATTCAACTCTGTGGTCAATTCATTTAAGGTCCATTTATCTTTACCACTGATTTTTACCTTTTTTTGGTGCCACAGATCTTTTCACTCTCAACATGTTTGAAAGGGAAAACATGATAAATATACACTACTTTTAAATGTTTTGGGTCTGTAAGATTTTGAAATGTTTTTAACAAAGCCTCTTATGCTTACCATCATGTCTTTGACAAATTATGACAGAATTAAATATTATTGCAGTTTAGCATCTGTTTATGTTTTAATGTATTTAACATTTTTCTCAATCACTTTGGTGCATTTGTCATATTTATATGACATATCCATATCCATATTTGCATAGAAGTATTACATCTTTTCTCAATTGCTTTGGCACATTTTTCGAAATAGTCTTATCATTCTCTCAACTGTGAGTGCAAATATCACAACTGTTTGCTGGAACTTCAGAACTTTATTGCATGTCTGCAAAATGTAGTTACTTCCTTAAAACATTTTATTCATGCTTCAAAACTTAGTTATCTTGTCATTTCATAGTTATTTCGATTTGGCCCAGGCCACCAAAATATAAAGTATTTATGTTATCATCTTGTTCCCTGTCTGTCAGTCACTATGACATTATGTCGTGACGACAGACTGGGATCATTACTTGGGAGCCCTGATTTGCTCTGATAAGAGCACCAATCAGAATTGGCTAGTCGAATTTGCATGCTGAGCCACTCCCACGGGGAGTGGGTGTAAATAGGGCTGCAGGTGCATCCAGACCTTGCTTCGGAGCGGAGAGCTGTATTAGATGCAGTTCTCTTCTGACGCAGTACTTAAAGAGAAACTTCAAGGAAGCAGACGCTTTTCAGTGTGGTGTTACAACGCATTCAACGGAGTTCTTGTGTGTATCCAGCAATTCCCTTGGGCATTTCACAAAAGAGCAGTTTCTAACACGGTTGGCAGTCGTCTTTTTTAAGATGCCGTTCCAGCCGTGTCCTTCTGGTTGTGGTCACAATCGCTGCCTTCAGTGTCTGGGGATCCGGCACGCTGAAGACGCTTTCGTGAAGGGTTCATGTTCTCATTGCAAGGACATGCCCCTGACAGTGCTGCGGTCTCGCCTCTTTCTTCTCCGGGGGAGTGCGAGTGAATCGACATCTGCTTCCTGTGTTGAGTTCGCTGCTCCTGGCAATAACTCCAAAGCGAAGGCAGGTGCCGATTCGAGGAATGTAAAAGTTTTCCCGCGAGGAACATCCTCAAGGGCCTCTCACGCCTCTCGCAGGGACTGCCCCGTGCAGTTTACCGCTGATTTGTCTGGACCGCCTTCGGGTGGCCCTCACATTTCATTCGGTGGACCGTCGGATGATCGTATGTCGATCACAGCATCGGGGCATGGGTTTTCCTCTGGCAAGGTTGAAGATTCGGCCGACTGCCGCCTTCGGGTGCTGCAGCTCAAGCCGAGTTCGACTCGGAGATGATTTCCATGCTCGCTCGGGCAGCCGCAGCGCAGAAGGGCGGCACCATCCCCATGTCAAGGCCCAGCGCTAGGCCCTCCAATAAGACAGCAAAGCGGACCTGAGACGGGCGGCCTGGGGAGGTGAGAGACTTGTTCTTGTTCTCACCCCAAAGTGTCGTCGCACATTCAGGCCCTGGAAAGACCCTGTATTTTTGCGGGCTGGAGGCTCCTGAGCCAGGTGTCCCGGCACACTGTCGTCACGACAGATGCTTCCAGTGTGCTCTGGCATCGTATGATCATGTCGCATGATCCAGCTCGCTCGCCATCTCGCCCGCCATCTCCTCCAATACTACGTGAGTATAAGAGGGCACGAGCGCAGTGCACATGCAGCTTTTTGCTTCAGAGCCTACACAGTTCTGAGCTGAAGGAGACCCCCCTCAATTGTGTTTTGGAGAACTACAGAGTGGAGCGTCCTGATTTCAAGAGTTCCTGCTATCTTCCAGCTCTCTCGTCTGACAACGTTTTCTGGGCGGCTGTCAGCAGATCCTGTGGGCTCGTGGGCTTTTTAAAGGCCGGCTGTGCCAGTCATCTTGCATATCCAGCAGGCAAAGACCTCTGAGCACACGGAGTTGCCTGGGTATTCCCTGGGCAAACCAGGAGAAAAAGAGCAAACGTCCTCCGGAATGTCAATCTGACCAACTTTCGTCTATGCTCCTCCGCACCACGGCAGGAATCGTTTTGGAGGTGCCCCGTGCACCCTCAGCCCTTCGCGGCTGGATGATTGGTTTCTGGGAGTCAAAGGGAGCACTCTCTCTCCCAGTGCCTTTCTTCCCGAAGGTGCACGAGGCTCACCAGGTCATGGCGGGTCCCGTACTCGATGGCAGTGCAGCCAGGGGGTACGTGGTAATCCTTCAGGTAGAGCGTGCGGTCATGGTACACTGTGTACGACATCTCTGGCTGAACCTGGCGCAGGTGCCGGATTCCAAGAAGGCTCGGCCTATTTGGCGACACTGTCAAGAACATGGCCCAGGAGTTCTCGGCAGTCCAGA
>JAUCMT010000160.1:15554715-15569820 GCA_032357475.1 Enteromius thamalakanensis | reverse complement strand
CTCTCTTTTCCGGGGGAGTGCGAGTGAATCGACATCTGCTTCCTGTGTTGAGTTCGCTGCTCCTGGAAATAACTCCAAAGCGAAAGCAGGTGCCGATTCGATGAATGTAAAAGTTTTCCCACCAGGTACATCCTCACTGGCCTCTCACACCTCTCGCAGGGACTGCCCCGTGCAGTTTACCGGTGATTTGTCTGGACGCCTTCGGGTGGCCCTCACATTTCATACGGTGGACCGTCGGATGATCGTATGTCGATCACAGCATCGGGGCATGGGTTTTCATCTGGCGAGGTTGAAGATTCGGCCGACTGCCGCCTTCTGGTGCTGCAGCTCAATCTGAGTTCGACTCAGAGATGATTTCCATGCTCGCTCGGGCAGCCGAGACCATCGGGCTGGCTGGAGGTGTCAAAACCTCCCAGCCCTGAGTGCTCTCGGCTGGATGATTTGCTTCTGGGGTCAGGCCGTGGTTCTCAGCCGCGTTTGGCCCCGGTTCCTTTCTTCCCCGAGGTGCATGAGGAGGTGACGAAATCGTGGGGGGCTCCTTTTACAGCCAGAACCGTCTCCCTCCTCCGACCTTACTACCCTCAATGGTGGTGCAGCCAAGGGGTACAAGGGCATTCCCCAGAGTCTGTACCAGTGCACCAGTGCCCTGGCTGAAATGAAGGACACCGAGAAAGTTTGCTTCCTCGATGCCCCGATCACTCAGACTGGCCTATTCGGCAACACTGTAGAGAACTTCGCTCAGCAGCCTTGGTCTGCTCGTCGCCGAGGACCCCCCGTACTGTGGCGGATGATGTCAAGGCTGCAGCGCAGAAGGGTGGCACCATCCCCATCTTCAGCGAGCGCTAAGCCCTCCAAGAAGACAGCAAAGCGGACCTGAGACGGGCGGCCTGGGGTGGTGAGAGACTTGTTTTTGTTCTCACCCCAAAGTGTCGCCATTCAGTCCCTGGAAAGACCGTGTATTTTTGCGGGCTGGAGTGCCCCTGAGCCAGGTGTCCCGGCACACTGTCGTCACGACATGCTTCCAGTGTGGGCTGGCATATACGATCATGTCGCATGAGCCAGCTCGCTCGCCATCTCCTCCAATACTACGTGAGTATAAGAGGGCACGAGCGCAGTGCACATGCAGCTTTTTGCTTTAGAGCCTACACCGTTCTGAGCTGAAAGAGACCCCCTCGATTTTGTTTTGAAGAACTACTGGAGCGTCCTGATTTCAAGAGTTCTTGCTATCTTCCTGCTCTCTCGTCTGACAAAGTTTTCTGGGCGGCTGTCAGCACATCATGCTGGTGGCTGGTGGCCTTTTTAAAGGCCGGCTGTGCCAGTTATCTTGCATATCCAGCAGGCAAAGACCTCTGAGCACACGGAGTTGCCTGGGTGTTCCCTGGGCAAACCAGGAGAAAAAGAGCAAACGTCCTCCGGAATGTCAATCCGACCAACTTTCGGCTATGCTCCTCCGCACCACGGCAGGAATTGTTTTGGAGGTGATCCTTCAGGTAGAGTGTGCGGTCATGGTACACTGTGTACGACATCTCTGGCTGAACCTGGCGCAGGTGCCGGATGCCGAGAAGGCTCGGCCTATTTGGCGACACTGTCGAGAACATGGCCCAGGAGTTCTCGTCAGTCCAGAAGCAGACAGAGGCGATGTCCCACATCCTGCCTCGGAGGGCCAGCCGGTTCCCGAGCGTACAGCCTCCGCCAGCTCGTCAGCGAGGGCGTCACCCCATGCACCCAGCACATCTGCTCCGACCCCCGCCGAGGTACACGATGCCCAACGGGCTGCCCGTCGTCGAGCCGTCTGGTGCTCTGGGACTGGTCAGAAACACCCGCAGAAGTCCGAAGCGTTCCTGAGACAGGTAACCCTGGGGGACACCCAACACCTTCACCAGGTTTTACGACCTCTGCATAGAGGCCGTGTCCTCCCGCATCTTCACTGAAGACTGCAGGTAAGCGGGAGAACGTCTGGTGCCAGCTTTGATCCGTGCGCCTTATCTCTGTGTTCCCTTAACCAGGTGAATCTGAGCCCTGCTGTCGACACTAGAGCTCTGACTGTGTTCCTACTGGGTCTCCTTCACCCAGGAGGTTGTGGCTACAAATCTCAACATTCCACAGTAAGCCAGAAGGCTGTGTTTCCCTTCAAGTATATCCATACTCTTATTGATATATTGAATTTCCTGAATTCCACATGCAAGAACTGTGTGTTAAGTCATCTGCTCCGCTCCCTCAACTACTTGCTTCAGTACAACTGGCAGCCCAATCGGAGCCCCAGGGTGTTGTGTAAGGTTACATGCAGACTCTACGCTGACAAACTTGAAAAAGTATCTCGCCTGCCGGTGAGAGATCTCTGCGTAATGTGGCCTCAAGGGTCGTGGCCTGTTCCATAGGTGTTCCCATATGTTACGTCGAAGTGATTCAACTGAATGGGTGACATGTAGGTTACGAACGTAACCCACGTTTCCTGAAGGAGGAAACGGAGACGTTACACTTTCGTGACACGACTCTGAGGATGCGCTGGCGCCGACACAGCTCTTCAGTGAAACCTGCATGTGCCCTGCGCTCGTGCCCTCTTATACTCATTAATTCATGTTCATGAAGTGGACTCGAGTGCACGCCTATATTCATTGGGAAACCGTGTTGTGCTGCTCTATTGTTTTTGTGGAAACCATTAAACTTTTTTTCCCCAATTCTTGGAATATATATTTCAAAAGAACAGAGTTTATTTTAAATTGAAATAATGTTATGAACATGTTTACTGTGACTTGAATAATGATTTATGCGAATGCTAAATAAAAGCAAAATATGCACTTGAATTATATTATATCATAGTATATCATATTTTGTTTTTCCAATTGCTTTCGTTGGCGTTTAGGAAAAGAAACAACTGACTTGTAAATGTGATTTCATTCATGGCAGCTTTTTCTTATGGGAAACTGAAAAAAAAGGTCACAAAAAATGCATTTGAAAAATGGAGAGAGAATGAATCTTTAATCTTGCAAGAGAGTGTAAATCCCCTATACGTCTCTCTCCAACAGAAACATCCAGTTAACTATTTAAAATTCCTCTCAGCACTAAATGAGGTATTTAAAACTTTGAGATTGGCAGGAGACAGGGATTATTCCCTTGTGATTGGCTCCTCTTTGCGGCTATTGCGCTGAAACTCCTTGATCATTTCACAGGAAATGACTTTGGGAGAATAGAGACACCATTCAGGCGGCAAGTGTCTTAGACTCACGTAACTACTTTGACTCCTGAACCTGTGATACAAAAATGCACTCTAGTAATTTAATTGTAAAATCAATCACTTTTAAAGCTGATTAACTGACTTGTTTTATTAAGTTGTAACTAGTGACCTAAAAAGTAAAAAACAAATAAACCTTTGAACAGCATGTGGTAATATTATGCCGGAAATACGCATTACTGTTTTTTTGAAAGACATTAATACCTTTATTTAGTAAGGTTGGATTTATCTGCTGATTAAAAGTGACAGTAAAGAGGTATAATACAAAAGATTTCTGTTTCAAATAATCCTGTAATTTAAACAATTTATCCCATGAATCCTAAAAAAACTATAAAAATTTACATATTTATTTTATGTTTCATTTGTAATTTGTATCAGTCTATACACAAATTATTCCTTTGATTCATTGACATTGACATAAACTACAATAAGATGCATGTGCATAGCTCTAACACGCACTTACTTTTAATTAACACACATAAATACCTTAATGCCGACGTAGTCGACTGGAATGATTGGGTTTAATAGGGAGGGCAGATGAGATTCGTCTATTGGCTCTCCCACCATGACCCTGGTAGCCACATCGATGAAGTCCACACCAATAGATTTAGAGACGAAAGGAAAAGATCGAGATGCACGCAGGTTACACTCGATCACCTGAGACAGAAACATACAGTCCTGAGCAACCAGCAGACATATTCTACAAATTACAAACATAAAGCTGAAAAAAAAAATTCAACAGCTTAGCATGATTAATTTCTTTCTTACTATCGTCCAATGTTTTTTAAGCAGAAAGCATAATTTACAGAGTAAATAAAGAAGACGTAATGGAAAGTAGTTTCTAATGATAATTCTGGATCAAAAATATTTCTAAATGTTGTCTGTTCACTGGCCATGAAAAAGTAATGTTCAAATTCATATCTTTTAAAGTCACAGACACATTTTTTCATGATGCACCAATAACATACCATTACATTGTTGCCCTTCACCAAAAATTGAGTGTTAAATGGCCCTGAAATCTCAAACGCCTTAGCAATTTTCTGTGTAGCAGTCTTCACCTAAAATAAAAAAATACATAATAAAAATATATAAATAAAAACTACAAGTAATCACTCAAAGTCCTTACGTACGCACAGTCTAAAAACTTCAATCACAGTCCGAGTTATGCATGTCCTCTCAAATATATAGCAATCAAATGTACATTTTGGGAAGCGCAGAAAGTTTAATATCAACATCCGAGGCAGCTGAAAAGAGGAGACTTTGATGGACTGCTGGTCCCTCTAACTTTGCTGGGAGTAAACGCGTTTTGTCAGATGTGTTTTAAGAGATGGATTTCACAAACACAGACTATTTTTGACAGTCGACTTTGATTTAGCTCAAAGGAAAATGAAGTGTCACATCTGTGGTTCACAAAATACACAATCAAGACCACACTGAAAGAAATTTAAAATTAAAAATGACACCAGCGTATGCTTTGTGTAGCCAGATTCGATTTTTCCTGCACAAATTAGGTGTCACAGAAAGATTTTATTTTTAATTTAATTTTTTTTTGTTTCAGCAATATGTTCTTCATGAGAACAGAATCACCACAGTCTTTTTAAGGAAACATTTGATGCAAAGCATTATTGTACAACAAATAGAAAAAAAAAGATGTGTTAAAAATGGAAAGCAAAACAAAAATGAGATGTCTCCCTGGATAAGGTGCGCAACAGCTTCACACAGCAAGCTTTGTTGAATAAAAATAAGGTTGAGACCTTCTCTAGAGCTCCCTGGCTGATGGTCTGGGTGGGCAGCATTAGTGTGGCGTCTCCTGAGTGCACTCCTGCATCCTCCACATGCTCTGTGATAGCATGAGCCAGCACCTGTAAGCACAACCGTACTTAAAACAGCTATTTAGCTATCATTAATTTTAGCTCATTTTACGTATGTATTTTTCTAATGAAGGATGGGTTAGTGGGCTTGGTTTACCAACCATCAACTGACTGCAGTGGTTGCAACTTGATACATTTGATAAGTGGCTTTATTACTTTTGTTGATGGTACTAGCCATTGAGTATTTTTATTCCAAAACAAAGTAGGAGTTTATGAATATTACCATGACACTAGCAATGACCTTAACGCTGAACTCCCAGTCACTTAAACACTAAGAAATAGACTCTCTAGAAGTGATAGCAATCCTTAAGAGCTGGGACTAAAACGGGTCATTTAATTGTTCCTTTTAGCAAACATCAATTTCATGGGCTAACACTCATGTAATATATTTTATGCAGAAAATTCTCGATGTGATTTAATAACTGATCACACACTGGAAATAAAAAAAAACCTCAGTTTAGGTGTGAGAAGTCAGATTGTTTGTTTAAGACAGAAGGGATAGTTTAACCACAAATGTTAATTTTCTCATTTATTCACCTTAACTTTACTGCTGACAGTAGTCATTGATTTCCACATTATTTCTTCCGTCCTCCGGAGGACAATGGCTAACATCAAGTGTTTGATTATCGACATTTTTCAAAATAAAGAAACTCAGATTTGGAACAACATCAATTTAAGGAAATGATAACATACTATTAACTATGACTTTTGCCTCAATAAACTCCTAATTACTGCTTATTCATAGTATGATTAAAGCAATAGTTCACCCAAAAACTTACTCAACATCATGTTGTTCCAAAGCTGTAAGTTTCTTTTTTTATGTAGAACAAAAAAGAAGATATTCTAAACAATGCTGGTAATCAAACAGTTGTTGTTCCCCATTGACTTCCATAGTATGGAAAAACATTTTTATTTTTATATTTTATGCATTTAACATTTTTATAAGTCAATGAGGACCTACAACTGCTTGATTAGCATGCTTCAAAATATCTATTTTTACATTCAACAAAAAAAAAGAAACTCATACAGGTTTAGATCAACATGAGGCTGAATAAAAAATGACAATTTTAGTTGCCATTTTTGGGTGAATTATCCCTTTAAGGGAAGTAGAATATGACTATGAATAATATGTGCTTTCTAAGTACTAAGAAACAGCGAATATGCTAAGTAATATGCATACTAAAAAGCAAATAGTTAACAGTGATAATTGGTCCCTAAACTAAATGTTAGCCAAATTTCCTTTTTGGGTGAAATATTCAGTGCAAAAACTTTACTTAACACAATAATTATGAGATAAAGCTGTGATAAAAAAATATATATAAGGAGCATACTTAAACGCATTTTTCTTTTGGAGTGAAGTAGACTGAGCCATATATTTTTTTTTGAAGGTCTTTTTGGTTGTCTTCATTTTATGTGAGGGAGTGAGGAATATCATAACACTCTCAAAAATCGTACACAACAAATTGTATCCTCTAAATAATCAAACCACCTCAACATGGATCTTCGCTTGGGATGGTTTCTATCAAAATCTAGTGTTCCATATTTAACATTAAGATTTCCATTTAGTGCCTGATATAGTTTTTTTTATTCCTTTTACCCATTTTCTGTAAGAAAATTATTCTAGCATCTCTCACCTTGCCCATTCTAGCCACTGCATCCACCTCCACTTCTCTGGCACCTCGGACAAATTTAGTGATGACCACAGGATGATCCTGTTCCCAAGAAAATGCTGTAAATAACAATGTTGCTAAAAAAAAGAGTCTCTTAAAAACACTGCAAAGAGCATCTAAAATGCTGTATTGAAAAGCTGATTCAAAGGGCCTTTCAAGGCTATAGCTGCACATTTATAAGTGTTGTTAAGTGTAACAAGTGCAAAGTGAAGTGCTTCCCAGAATTGTTAACCATCTCTTAAACCCATACCAACCTAAGCCTCATGCAGTATGACAAGGTCATTCTGTTACTCAAGTGAATACAATTACAATGCTTTGTAGGACTAAAGTAAACCCTTCCACCCAGCACCCACCCATCTCTCATATCCATTAGCCATTTGACTAGCTTTATAAAACAACCTGACATACCGTACACTTATATATACATTTGTGGGAAGTTAAGCTTAGGCTTTTAGATTTTCATTGAATGAGGTACAGATAAAAATATTGAATATTTCAGCCTTCAACACTTTTGCGTGGCAGTTATTGATACACTGGAAGGATGGCCCTATCGGCTTTGAATAACACAGAAATGTATTAAATTTAAAAATATATTTAAAATGATTACTGTTTCACTGTGTTTTTGAACAAATAAATGCAGCCTGAGTAAGCAAGCTTTTCACAAACATAATCATCTTCCAGTTACCAAACTTAAGAGTATGGAGAGATGGACTAATGCTAAATGAGTGCCTGAACAGCTCAAGGCTGTTCATTTTACTAGAGCCATAAAAAGGCTTCACAACTCTCTATAAATCTATATATATATCATTGATCTGCATTGTTATAGGGCTGTGGCGTAAAAGACCTCATGTAATCACTGTTGGAGCTCTGTGGCTTTTAGTCCAGAACTGTTCGCATAGAGGCCATCTATATCCTAGTGAAAAATTTATAATAAATAATTAATAGTCTGACTTTTGCCAAAATGGATTATAAAATTGGATAAATTAGCACAAGCATTGCTTAAATGATGAGGCATTAAAGACATTTCAAATATAAAGTTTATAGTCATTCTTTGGCAGAGGTTCACCTTGATTTGGTTTGAAGTAGAAAACAACATTTTGATTTTATGAAAGTATTGCCGTGTGCTACAAAACTTCAGTAGCTCTCTATATCCTGTAGCTACAAGTCTGAATAACTTACAAGCTTGACAATATAAAAACTAATTAAATGCATTTTTGAATTTCATTTTAAATTCCTTCTAGTGACGGTAATTAAAAAAGTATGGTAAAAAAATTCAATATCTTTCCTTATGTATTTGAGAATGGCTCAATGATGGCAATGGTAAAATGGCTTTGCTGGACTGAGGAAAACTACTGCACTCTTTAAGTGAAAAACTGTAAGGGGCAGCAGGAACAAGAGATGAAAATCAATACTGGCCCTGAGGTACAGAAAAACTGGAGCTGCTGGAAATGTGCTTGGCCTGTTTTCAAAAAATAAAAAGCTCTTTAGGGCATATTTTCCTAAAGGGTGTGCAAAGATGGGATGAAATTTAATTTTAAGAACTTCATTCATTTGTGATAATGGCTAAAAAGCCTGCATGTTACATAATTCATATCTGAGCTGTTGCATGATTCATGTGGCAAAACCAACACGCTTCATTGTAAGTTATGCTGCAACCGGGACCAAATGGTTAAATGTGCAGGTCTCACCTGTGACACCTGCGTGGCTTCCTCCAGGAAACGCTTCATTTCATCTTCACCGTATGCCACATTCATGGCTGAGCCACTGGAAACAGAAAGATTCCCATCATTCATCATCTCTGACATTTAAACGAGCCCATCAGGAGACAAAAACATGACTCAAACCTAACAGACGGGAAGTTATGTAGAGTTGTGTAAATGAAGAAAGGAAGAGAGAAAAAGTAAAGTAGAGAAATATATTTGGGTCAGCTGTTCCTTGAGGCGATCAGCACTGAATGTGTTTCATATAGAGAGAAAAAACACTGATTTTCTTGGTGATTTTAATGGCATCAGCCCTGCAGCTAATATTTGTGGTGTAGTCAGATGTTTAACATCTATAGAAAGGAAACCACACCTGATTAAATGACCATCAACATATACTGACCATCAACATATACTGTTTATATATGTGGACATGTCCACAATTTTGGGTTGTGTGTGTAAGACTTTTATTAAGCCAAAAAGTTAGTTTTAAACTCTGGTTGCATCCCTTTACACGATTTAACTGACACTGAGCAATATGTTTCACTAAACCATCAAAATACAGTAAACACAGAGAGACAAGTGGGAAATATACTAAGACAGCCGTAAGCTCTCTTCAGTATGAACTGCTCCACGGTCCAGATGAACTGGCAGTGTTTCTGTCAGGTTCTGTGTCAGAGCTGCAGTCCCTGTGAGTCTGAGCCTCAGGCACGGGTTTAGGCAATATAACGATGCCAAACCACAGCTGGCACCAAACACCCACAGAAACACAGAGCAGGACTCAACACAGAGGTCTCAACTGAGAAGCTAAGTGGTGATGGAGTCACACGGAGCAGTAAATATTTAAAAAAAAAAAAGCCTGGTTTTGGCAGCTGGATTTTCTTGAAAAATAAAAGCAAATTACTGTCTCTGCAAGAGACTGTATTGTATGTGGGTGTTAATTTATACCATAAAAAGGTATAAAGATTTTAATAGTGATAAATGTGCCAAAGCCCTTTGCATTCATTTAGCTTTTTCTATGTTTTCAGTTTAGTTACAAGATAGAAATTTGTGCTCTGCACCTTCCACTGATATCTATTAGCTTCACACTTGCCACAATATGAGTCTCTGGGTTTTGACTGCGGCAGTTCCCTGAGAGAAAAAAAAAAAAACAACGCCTAATCTTCTCTCAAAACAGACAGTAAGCTTTCAGGCAACATCTAATGAGGACAAATAGAAAAGTGCTCCATTGAATGAAAGTGCTTTTATGATTGAGATGTGTATTGGTTAATGGTTAAAAGCAGATTTTTTAGCTATAACTGTGTGCCCTCTTGCTGCGCAGAGGACTGGGTGCCTGGTTTAAAAGGAACCTAATTTGCTCATCATGGCACTCAGAACAGATGCCTGCTGTCTGATTTTGTGCAAATTAGCTGTTCAAGTCCTGCCAGTCTGAGAGTCTTATAATGCAGGTGAATTGCATCTTACCCAAGATTTCTACAGGCCCTCATTGAGAAGCCTGAATTAACATTTCTCTTCTCCTGAAAAATCGGCAGTTGACTGCTTTATACTTACTAATGTCTACTTTCATTTGATTAAGGGCAGTGAACCTGGGAGAGCTAGTAATGGAATCAAAAATGAAAACTTTCATGCTGTTGTTTCAAACAAGTATGCTGTTTTTTGTTTAGTTTTTTTCCCCATACATTTTTCGTTAAATTGCATTCATCATTATTGTTGTTATTGTTAATATTAGTTAATTAATTCACTGAAAATGATTCCCTATTGGAGCTGTAAGCCGGTTGACACTTTTTTTCCATAGTCAACTTTAGATATTCTACTAACAGTAAGTCACTTGGAACTATACTGTATGTCAACTAGCAGTCATTAGAGTATTAGTAGACTGTCTGCTTAACATCTTCTAACACTTTATTTTGATGGGTCCACAACATCCAACATACTGACTATCAGGAACTTTCTGTAGTCTGTTTGCACGTTAGTAGTTGTCTAAAGTGGACTATCAATATAAAAAAAATCAATTTGTTTACTAACTCACTGATCCAACTGCAGTAGTTTTCAGTCACTGGAGTTTATTTGTAATTAACTGTGATCACATTTTTGTCTTTTCAGCACACAAAAGCCAAAATTATACCAAAGCATCTGTGTGATCTGTGAGGGGTCAATTCTGAAACAGATCTTTGTGCTGTGCTCATGTCCTGTATTCACCAATCCCCTTGTACTCACCTCAGAACATAAGATGGCCGCAGGAGGCAAGGGTAGCCTACAGTACTGGCAAAAGAAACAGCGTCTTCCTAAAAAAAAAAACCAGAAAGTTACACATCTCTTTGCAATCAGCTGCATGGCATCAGTTAGTTTGTACTGCAGATGAGGTCAGGCTTCTTCTGCTCTTTTCTCATGGCTGACCACATATATTCACCTTACTTTTAATGCTTTGTGAACTTGCTACTTCACAGATAAAAACAGTAAGAGTTAAGAATGAACAAGTGTGTATCAGAGCAAACTGTTATTAGTGGAATTATCTTTTGCTAAATTGGAGAAAAACTGCCTCCATAAGTACATCAAAATTCACCCAAAATAGCATTATATTGTACAAATCTAACATTACAATTAAATTCTGATGTTCCTAAAAAGAACACTATTTTGTGTATTTGGTGTAATGCAATCTGTTTATGTGGTTTTAGGTGCAAAAACACATTGTTTTCCACATTCTGTACATTTTTGTTTCTCCTTTGAACCCTACCTCCTGAAACATGTAAATTTGTACAAAGCCTATCGTTCTAAAAAAGCGTGATGTGCTATGATTGGCCAGCTATCCATTGCACTGTGAATGGGCAAATACCACATGTGGCAGAAATGTTATGCCCCTTATCATAACATGATACTGCCTCCCGGCACTATGATACCAAAACAATAAAACACATTACAAACGAGGCATTGCGGATATATCTGATTTACAAAGCCTCAAAATAATGGCCAAGTGATTGAGCATGTTACCAAATTACCAAGCTTGTAAGAGCCAGGATAAATTTTTAAAAAAACTCTGTTTCATCTGAAAAAACAAAGTCATACACACCTAGGATGGCTTCAGAGTGGCAATTTTAATTTTTTGGTGAACTAGTCTTGGACAAAAATGCATGTCCGGGCTGTTTTAATTGAAAGAAGTTTGTACAGACTGATCTTAAAATATGTCAGTTCCATTGATTTCTCTCAAAATGTCTTTGTCTTTTTTTTCTTCTCCAATATAATTTGATAGAAAGAAAACCCATTGACTTTAGGACAATTGAAGCAGAAATAAAAAATACTTGTTTCTGGGTTTTATGATTCATTTAGAAATGTAGGTTTGGAATGACACAGCAATGCTGATTTTTTTATTTTTTTTTAGTGAACTATCTCTTTAACAAAGTGGGAAATGCTCTGTGACATAACGAAGCAACCATATCCTTTCTCCTCACCTTTCCTAAGCACTGGACACCTAGCAAGAAACAGCACAGTGTGTGAAACCACAGAATCCCAAAAGATTCAGCTGATCTTTACTGCCTTTCTGGCTTGTTTCAACAACAGGGAGACCATTAAAATGCTGGATGTACCCTCAGCAACAAGACGGAGACCAGCGGAGGGTGAGTGGGCAGCGCCGTGGGGCAGAATGCCCTCTTTCTCCCCACTTCATCACACCGACTTCAGCTCTTCGCTTCCATGGCCCGCGGCAAGAAGGCTGAATGTAGCTAACGGACGAGCGAGCATGCTTCCAGTCAACATGTTTCAGCACTTCTAATGTTTGCTGTTTGAAAGCACTCTGACACCTCTGGAGTATTGGGGTGAATGCAGCATTTGTAAAAGTGAAATGCAAGTCTGGAAATGTAACTATATTGGACTAACATCTGCATGGCCACACGGATGGACGATTTCTAAAAGCCTAGAATGAATGCAGCAATAAATGATTAATTAAACAAGAAAATGCATAAGTCAAGCGGGTGATGTTCACTATTACAGCAAAATCACATCTATATTACTCAACTGACCCAAATCAACAAACTCCAGCAAATCCTGTCTCTTTTATCCTCAAACATGCGAATCATCAAGATGCGTGGCGTACAGAATAATTATTTTGTGGTTTAATTAAAAGCATTTAAAATTAAGAACGAGTAACAACACCCCTTTCATCTCTCCAGAAATAAACCACAGATGAAGTGTGTTTGAAGTGAAACTGGCCTTACCAGTGAGCTGAGAGCTCTCCACGGGGCCTGGCCTACACCCAGATCATCCAGTATGGAGGAGAATACAGATCTCTCTTCTGCACGATCAATCTGAAAAGGACTGGTTCCCAGAATCTTCACCCCGTTCAGGTGCAGGGGCATGGCCAGATTATTGGGGATCTGCCCACCCACAGATACTATACAGCCGGTGCAGCCCTGTGGAGAGATGGAAATCTCTGAAGTCCTAGTCAAAAAAACACTTAATGATTCCTGATCCACACTGTAATGTATGCTGGTCAAAAACAGCCAACATAAATAGAAAGAAACGTCTGACTGGAATTTAAAGTGACCATAAAGTGAATAATAAAGAGGCACAAATAGGAAAGAGAAAAAAAAACTAATTAAAATATTCAAATAAAGGTTTTTGTGAGAAACTGAGAAAATATAAAACTTGACTAGAAAAATATGTTTATTTTAAAGATGTCAACCAAGTTTGAATTTATTTGATCACAAATACAGTAAAAACAACATATTTCTGTGGTGTTTTTGATGCAATTTTTATTGCATTTTATATTAATATGCATATTATATTGTATGTTTATATGAAACAATTATATCTACTTCTCAGAAATAAACACGACAGCCTTACAAATATTAAATACATTATATTCTTAATATTTTTATTTATTACTTATTGATACTGTATACTTATTCCGAATTAATAACAGTCTGAGTAATTCATAATCCGTAAAGTCTCATGCATCAGCTATTGTGACTATTTGGGGTATGCCCTTGCCAAAATGTGCTGAGCTTGAAAAGGGGTTAAAATAAAGCTGAATTTCAGGAGTCATTACTTTAGTATTTGATGTGACTTGACACTTTAGAAATTATTTGAATAAATTTTTGGTGCTTAAGAAACATTTCTGCAAGTATTATTGCAATTAACAACAGTAATGCAGCTTAGAGTTCAAAAGATTTGAAATATGAATTTTAATTATAACAATGCAACTGATTTTACTGTCACTATCCATTAGTTTTATGCATCCTCACTGGATTAAAACATCTATTTTTAGTGGTGTAGTGTACACCTACGGATGTATCTATACAATTTATATGGTCCAAACCAGACTACAAAGGCATTGATTCACCACTGAAAATGACTACTGTATTTCGAAAATCTTACAGGTCAAATAATAACAGGTCAAACAGTTTTTACAGCCAAAAAAATCTTCACATTTAAGCTTTAAATATTATGCATTAAATGCATATCCTGTCCTGTTTTACAAACCAAGCTAAAATTAGAGTCTAAATTGTCTGTAATAACCTACACCATGACAAAATTACTTTCAACAGGCATTCATGAAATATTCCTATAAAACCCAATTATTCCTTTCAGTAAACATACATCTAGCAAATGACAAGTGCTTTTTATAATTACACAGTTTCAACTCTACAATTTAACATATGACTGATTGTATCTGTCCATGACCAAAGACTACAAATAGTGCTACTTATGAATTCAATAAAGCATGCTTCATCCTCTAATATGACAGAAAATTAGTCTTAAGCAAAAAAGGTTTTAATCAGAGCACTGTTTTGACAGAAATTACTATAATCACTTCTCATTCATTGCATGAATTCACAATGATTTTCTGTTCCACTCGTTATAGGCATTGCTCAATCTCATCCACTGATGTTTCTGTCTTTCTCTCTCTTTCAAGAATAAGCTGTGGTTCCAGTAGCCGACTCCAGAACATAAAAGGGCATTATTTTATTTTATATTTTGTCATATACCTTCTGATCCATTCATCACATTCCGAATCTGATGGCAAGAACATGTACCCGCGCTTCACCATTCATATACGGTTCCCTCCAGGTTTATCAGAGCACGCTAACGTGATGGTAATAAACCGCTACACAGCACCTGGGAATTTATTACAACAAACACTTGAACAGCCCATGCTTTAATCACCACTTTAACTAGCTTATAATGTGTCTGAATGGAAAAGTCAATGGCTGTTAGAGAGGTCAGGTTTTGCATCATCAGTGAAGACTTTAGTGGCTCCATCTCTATAAAGGGAATATAAATAAGCTCACCACGTACTGCTTAGATGCTTAGAGGCATTTCCTGGTTAGTCTCTGGAGATAACGGCTTCTAGGTCTGAAGATGCATAAAAACTGCTTGTTGAACATTCTCACAATATAAATTTTAACCTTTTCACCAAGAGGTCATTAAGTGATGGTATATGATTCTGTAGCAGTATGATTTCAACTTTTTTTAACAATTTTTTTTTAAGTTAAAGTTTGAGCAATGCCTATAACAATGCCTATATTGAGCAATGCCTATAACGAGTGGAACAGAAAATCATTCGTCAGCTGAAGAAGTTTAATCTGCCACAAGAGCTGCTGGTACAGTTCTACACAGCAATCATTGAATCTATCCTC
>JAUCMT010000160.1:15531395-15554615 GCA_032357475.1 Enteromius thamalakanensis | reverse complement strand
CTGTTGCACTGCAAAGCTTTGTCACAAAAACAAATTCCTCGTATGTGTAAACATACCTGGCAATAAAGCCCATTCTGCAAATAACTTGGTTTCAGGAGGATCGCTGAACTAGAAATCACACACAGCTGACAGCTCGTTATCTAATCATCCCTTGTTTGTTCGCGTCCAAACAAATCTCTCCCCTTAACTATAAATTCTTCCAGCTTTCATTTCCCCGCATCTCGCTTTTGTGCATCCCTCCTCCTCCCCTTCTCCACCCTTTTTCTTTAAAATCTCACGCCTTTCCGGGGGGGCAGACGGTGCACGAGCCGAACGCCAAACTCTTGCCCACGCAAGGGTTTCATCAACTAGGGTTCGGAGTTCGGAGTTCTCCCGGCTTGCTCCCCAGTCAGTTCGCCAAATTCGCTTCTATTTTTATTATAAGGAAAGCGTGAACTCTTGAAATTGCAGAAAACCCTGTAAAAACTGCTCTTCACATAATACCAAAAATTACCAATCACAGAAGTTTACGTTACCGTGGAAACAGAAACTGCTGGAAAATAGCTCGGCAGCGACTGCTCATTCCCAGAAATCTTTTTAAATGCCAGGACTGCCGAGCATGAATCATATATAAAATATCACAATTAATCACAAATGTACATTTTTTTCATTTTCACGCAACCTTAAAATGGTTAGTGTTAATAACATAAAAGCATTGATAGTATACTGTAGTATCTATCATATTGTATTTCTGAAGCTGCATTCTGTAACATATCAGCATTTGCGGCAGCAATAACAGATAATATTAATAATAATTATGAACATAGCATATTTTTCAGTTTTTTTTTAAACATTTAACACTTATAATCAAATGCTGTAATGTGGCGATTCCTTTTGAAATGCCGATGGAGAAAACTTTCAATTTCACGAAGCAACACAGCTGAAAACGTGTGCCATCACTCTTGTGCTTGAATATTACTTTTTCAAAATGTGATGAGATTTTAAAGTACCAGTCTAGGCATTAAAGAATTCATATGCAGAGGAATCACATGATGTTGTTTGTATAGCACACTGCTGCATAAACAGTCTAACGCTGGCAGCAGCAGCAGTGGAGTTAGTCCTGCTGTGATATTCATATTAAGACCAGTCGGTTCTTGTCTACAGTCACACATTGTTGAACATCAAAGAAGAAAATGAGGAATGGCTCGCATTTTACAGACTGTCTTCTTCGGGTTTTACAAAGGACACAGTTACTTTTTCAACAGCACAAAAAAAAAAAAACACATTAACTTTTATATACTTTCAGACACAAGATAACAAGAGAGATTGGAACATTGTATTACACAAGTTATTTCTTATGATGCAGGGGACAAAATGGAAGAAAATCTATTTCCACAGCTCAAAAATGGTAGCAGGCAGCAAGATAAGATTAGGAAAAATTTTTGGGAAGCAACTGTGACGTTATACTAAATCTGTTTTTGTTCACCAATATATACGCTTCATATTAGGCTTTACAGTGCCTGTAATATAATTGCAAAAATACTATTTTCCCTACAGTAACGTCAAAATATAACTCTACTTAAATAATTATCCACCAAACCAGTGTTACTAAAAATATCTAAAAACAGTTTTAAAATATTAATATTCCAAAAATGAATGCTAAAATTATTTTTTTAAAAAGTAAGTATTAAAGTATCTGGTATCTAACTAAGTACCAAAACTACAAATATAAAAATGGAAGAATTGTAAATATTAAGAAATATTTTAATACCAAATAATAGTAACAGTGTAACACTATCCTAGTAAAAAAACATATATAATAAAATGTATTTGAACTACATTTACTTTGTGCTAAGTGTACTACACATTTACATTTGTATGTGATAATAAAAAAATTGGCCTACTTATGGTCTGTTAATTTAATTTAATTTACCTAATTTTGTGCTTAATGCACATCAAAAGCAGTGCTGAGGTCCAACTAAAGATGTCCTGAAGTATATTTGATTGTGCTAAAGTGGAACTATTGCAAGTATACTTCAGATATACATAAAATATATATATATATATATAAAATATAAATATAAATATGTTGCATTTAAAGACTGATATTATACAGAGATAATGCAATCCTTCTTAATAGTGATATTACAACACATTTTATGTACATTATTAAGAAATGTGGATTGTGAAATGAAGAAATACTGCAAATAATGTTTATATCAGTAAGTCTTAAGTGATATGTCAATAAAAATGTTACTGGATTTGAAGTATACACTGTACTGCTGCACCAAACGCGGCCTGTCTTGTTCTATTTTGTATGCTTTTTTATGGTTTTCCCCTAGTATACTACCAAAATTTTAAAAAAGAAAAAACAAAAACGGACTTTTCTCCATCTACAGCAAGCCTTTGTAAGCAATAGATTTTTAAACCACTCAATGGTGATACAAACCGGGCTTTGCCAAGCTGTGCAAGCTAAACCAAATGTCTTTACAAAGTTACTTTTTCAAGATGTTTTTTTAAATGCCAGCAAAAGACAATTCAAATAATTACATTTACTGGTGATAATAAATCGCAATACACTAGCTCAACCAATCAGATTTCAGATCAAGATCTTTCCACTTTATAATACAATTATAACGGGACCCTGTCATAATGTCCTTGTCAAATATGAAAGTGAATAATACCTTTCCGTTACTTAAAGGCACCAGGTGCACAGGCTGAACTTTGACCTCTCACCTCCTGCTGTGTGATGTCCAGGATGCGCTCCAGGGTTAACTCCTCAAAGTACAGACGATCACACTCATCAAAGTCCGTACTGACCGTCTCTGGGTTATGGTTCACCACCACTGTACGCTTGCCCATCTGTCTAAGGGCACGAATGCTTGACACCGCACACCAGTCAAACTCCACACTGCTGCCTGTGAGGGAGTAGAGCGAAACGTTGCCCTGACCCACTCTTTCACTAATTGCTCATTAAAACTAATGAAGGCAATACATGAATGGGTTATGAAATAAAAATCAGAGGATGATTAGGTAAAAAAAATTTAACTCACCAATGTGATACGGACCACAACCCACAATCATGATACCATGATCCTTAAAATCTAAGTCATGCTCCTGTTAGAAGGACAAAAAAAAAATTTGTTCATCCTCACACATATACCACAAGCTTTAATCTTCATAATGAAGTGTAAAAAGTAATTTTATGTCACGTCATGTCATGAGCGTCAACTTCCACAATGCATTTCAAAATGTATTAATTTATTAATACTATAATTAGAATTATTTATTAAAATTATTTTATTTACAGATTTTTTGTTTTGCTTTAATTTGTATTTATACCACAATCTCCAATTATCTTACTGAATTAAAAAAAAAATTATTCTGTTTCCTTTTTTTTAAATCCAATTTCTTCCTTTTAAAGTTACATATTTATTTATTAAATCCACCTTGTTTATTTTTGTTTTGTGCATTTAGGTACTCCAATTGTATACTCATATTATCTAGAAAAATATTGTGAAAAAGAATAGACATGGAACCGGACAAAATGCACAATGCTTCAACCATCAAAGACCCTACATAAAGGTTGGACAGAGTGGTTTACCTGACCATGGTAAGTGCAATACAAATAATTGGTGGCTGCAGGGTATTCAGCAGCAAGTGTATCTATCTGAAAGTAAGCACAAAACATTTATCATGAAGCACAGGCCATTATACTCATAAACAGATATTTTTTGCAATTGGTTCAAACCTGTTTGACCCAAGGTTTTATGTTCTGGTTGAGCCTGAGCACTCGAGCTTCTTCCTCTGAGATGTTCAGAGCCTGGCCAACCTGTCTGTCTGAGAAACCGTCCCTCTTGGCCTTCAAAAGTAGCTCTCTCGGCACTGTGGCGCTGAGGGTGGAAAATGGATTAAGAAACTCACAAACAGAATGCGCATTGCAGAATATTAACTATTTATTTATCTGTACTGCTTGGTTACATAGCATTTTCTAGGCTGGTTTTTATTTTTATTTATTTATTTATTTTAGTAAATACATGGAAAATCATTAGAGGAAAAATGTTTTTAGGATAAATAGCAAACTGTGGACCTTTGATCATTAGAAGGTTCAAGCTTCAGTGTACATAGGAGGAAAAAAAATCTCAAAAAAGGAGAAAAAAAATCCCAGCTAAAGATGCTTAATATATATTTTTAAATCAATAAAACATTTGAACAAAGATCAAAGAGAACTGGAATCCAAACTTTGGATTTTTCTTCCTTAACATTCATGTTTTATAAGCTCTGTATAGACATAAAACAATTCAGGTGATTGAAACTCTTTGATCTATTCATGAAAAAAATGCTCTAAAATCTCTTTAATGCATTTTCAAAAGAATGTATACAGAAAGTCCTCATTATATATACTGGTCCAGGTTTAAATCTGACTCTTAACAAAGTAAAGAGCATTAAAACCAGCAGGAGTGTGTGACAGTAAAGTGTCAGTCGAAATGGACAGAGACAACCAGTCTTCACTATTCCACGCACCAAATGTGAGACTGCATTCCATACTGTGCTTAAAGAGGTCAGCACACCTGAAAGTAGTCTATTTAAATATCAGGGTGGTAACTAATAACCCGAAGGTTCAATCTTGGATTTTTAAGTCCTGAACAACAGAAAGAGCTAAGACCTTAGACCAAAGTTACTCAAGTTCAGTGCCTGAGTGTGCTGCACTTAAACCACATAAAATGTGACGGTATATGCTACCGTTTTGATTAAACAAAATGAAGTTAAGCTCTTGAATTGATGAAGAAAAAAAAGCATGATGTGACAACATGGTTTATTTGGGTTTTTCAAGTGCTGAGCGAGTGCTTTATAAGAATATTGCTTGGATGAACCTGAGAAAAGTACTGGGAATTGGTTGTCAGGAACAACTAGTTAATTATGCACTTCAGTGGTCATTTAACAAAAATATATGACCGCACCTGAATTCCACCTAACCAATCAGAATCGAGATCCTGTATTGTAAGGCATAAAGTTACACAATGGTTTTGTATGATATTTTGATACTTGAGAAACCGTATGTAAGAAATGGCCAAAACTGGTACTTCAATCACTTTCAAAATACTGTTGAGCTGTGCCTCCCCTCCCCCTCCCCGTTGACTAGAAGCTGCAGGATCCAGGAATGATGAGTCACTGTAATTTCCCAAACAGTTTATTACATTTTCAATTCGATGACCCACCTCCTCCTTACGTTACTATGCATGAACATTCACAACTTTGTTCGACTGTAGTGAATATTTGAAATGCCCATTTATAAATATAAGTAAATTATAAATCTTACCTGTCCAAGAGAATACTGTAGTGAATATTTGAAATGCCCATTTATAAATATAAGTAAATTATGAATCTTACCTGTCCAAGAGAATATTGACAACACTGGCGTCTGTTTTCAAGTTCTTCTCTGCTTTTATCCATCTCCATCCTACAAACGCTTTTCCAATGCAGACCCTTATCTTATTTCGCACTTTGTCACGCAGTTTTTCGTATTCATAGTGAGGTCTTTTAGGTTTCGTACTCAAAATGTTAGACTTTTTTTTTGTAACTGTTGCAGCCGATATTGTCAGCAATATTGTCACACCGTCACACTCATCTGATCCCGGATTAGATCACATTGTCCGCTCACAATCACCTAATTATTGACACCTGCCTCCAATCACCTATCATCAAATAGTCTTTGGCTGAGCTTGAGGTCCTGGAACTTACGCTCAGATACCCACCTGCCTTCTCTGCCTACCTGCAATATTCCTGTGGACTCTAAAAAAGGATTCCTGTCAGTCTGTGTCTCACCCACCTGCCCTTAAGACTCTTATCTCTCCTGAATTGAACTCTGGACTATACCAATTTGGAAATACTTACCCTAGTTACTCACCTTTATTCACTTACCTGCACCGAACTTCAAAGCTTGTGGGTTGTGGGTTTATTTTATTCCTGTAAATAAAAATACTCACCTTTGAAAACGTACCTCCTCTATCTCTGTGTCTGACTGAGCGTGACAGAAGCTCAGCCCTTCAAAACTATGGCAGCGGACTCTTTAACCACACTCGCTCAAGTTTTAACTGAGGTATGCTCACACACTCCTTCAACCAGTCCGGTGGCAAGTCCTACCGCGTTTGTGGGAGATAGCGCCTTATGGAGTGGATTTTTGCTCCAATGCTCACTCTATATCGGGGCACAACCCCGCCTCTTTCCCACCAATCGCACAAATATCTCTTTTATAATCACCTTGCTATCTGGATGGACCTTACAATGGGCAAATGCATTATGGGCTTCGGAGAGCACTTCACTATCTTCCATGGATCTCTTCCTACAGCAGTTTCGACTCGTTTTCGGGCCAATCTGTTACCGCCCTTACCGTGCCTGAGGAGCTCCTCCGTATACTACAAGGAGACAGGTTTCGCCGTGGTCTAAACCTTCAATTTCGTTCCCAAATGTCTGGAACCGTTCTTAAAACGAGCTCTCACCATTTCACAACACTTGACAGCGTGTGCTGACACTTCCAGTCCTAAATTCCAAAGAGGAGCCCATGCAAACCAATTCGTACCACCTCACGCCACAGGAACTGTACTATGGTGATCCGGGCCATCAACTGCAGCAATGCCCGAGTCGACCTCCCAAGACAACGGTGAGTGTGGCACACCTGTTTAATAATGACTATATAATTCCTTTAATGGATGCCATGATTGTGTTTAACACACACCTTTCTCCTGTGAAAGCACTGGTTGATTCTGGAGCGGCCGGAAATTTTATATCTTCCCGCTGTGTGGAGACTCTAAACCTTTCCACACTAAAAAGCCCTTCCACATATCGAATCACCACCATACAGGGGAAAGCCCTTGATGCACGTCTGATCACTCACTGCACACCTGCACTCACCCTTCGCATTGGCTGTCTACATGAGGAAGGTATAACCTTCCTGGTTCTACCTGATGCTTCCGTGGACATACTATTGGGCCGACCATGGCTGGAAACTCATGACCCAAGAAGTCACTGGAGTAAAGGTGAAGTGCTAAAATGGGGCGACCGCTGTTTCAATGATTGTTTGCCATCTCTTTCCCAACAGAGCTTACCGTGTCTGTCTACCTCCACTGAGAGTCTTGAGGTGGCCACAAAAGTCCATAATCCAATGGAATACACACACTATCAAAATGTGTTCAGTAAGCAAGCTGCCACCAAGCTACCGCCACATCGACCCTGGGACTGCACAATAGACCTTCTACCGAACACCACCTTACCTAAAGGTCATGTATATCCTCTCTCACTACCCGAACAGGCAGCTATGAAGAATTACTTTGCGGAAACACTGAGGCAGGGTTTTATTCGTCCTTCAACCTCTCCAGCCGCCTCTAGTTTCTTTTCCGAAGAAAGATGGAGGGCTTCGCCCTTGTATTGATTACAGTGTCCTGAACAATAACACCGTAAAATTTGCATATCCCCTTCCATTAGTCCCTGCCACACTAGAGGAGCTCAGACAAGTGAAGGTGTTCAGTAAATTGGATTTGCGTAGTGCCTACAATTTAATCTGTATTAGAAAAGGTGATGAATGGAAGACGGCTTTTGTCACCCCCAGTGGCCACTACAAATATTGCGCTGTGCCATATGGCCTATCGAACTCACCAGCAGTGTTTCAAAATTTTATGAACGAGATCTTGAGACATGCTCCATGTGTTTGTAATCATCTATATCGATGACATATTAATCTATTCACCAGATCTCACATCTCACATGCCCACCAGGTACTTCAGCGCCTTCGGGAACATCAACTCTCCTTAAAGAAGAGAAATGTGAGTTCCACCTGTCACGTGTACACTTCCTCAGATATTTCATTTCCCCAGACGGGATCGAAATGGACCACAAGAAAGTCTCCGCCGAGGCAAACTGGCCCGTTCCCACGACAGTCAAGGAACTGCAACAGTTCCTTGGCTTTGCCAACTTTTACCAGCGTTTTATTTCTGGTTATAGTTTGATTTCCTCTGCACTCACTTTTCTACTCAAAGGGACCAAGAAGAAAATTCAGTGGACACCCGCAGCCCAGGGGGCATTATCACCCTGAAAAAGGCGTTCTGCACTGCACCGATCCTTCATCACCCAGACCCTAACTCACGCTTTGTGGTAGAAGTGGATGCTGCAACTACAGGGGTTGGGGCAATGTTGTCTCAATGGAGCGGTAACCCAGCAGTTTTTCATCCCTGTGCTTACTTTTCTAGAAAATTGTCTGCATCGGAACAAAACTATGACATGGCAACCGGGAGCTGTTGGCGATCAAACTTGCACTTGAGGAATGGCGTCACTGGCTGGAGGGAGCAAAAGAACCATTCCAAGTCATTACCGACCATAAGAACCTACAGTACCTTCGTGAGGCGAAGCGCCTAAATCCAAGGCAAGCAGGGTGGCCCAAAATGACTCAGGATGTGCGACGCTATGTAAAGGGCTGCACCCTCTGTGCAATCACCAACACAGCTAGACACCTACCAGAGGGTAAGCTCGTCCCTTTACCTATCCCTCGAAGGCCATGGTCCCATATAGGAATAGACTTACCCGAATCAGATGGTTTCACCACAGTCCTAGTTGTGGTAGACAGATTTTCTAAGGCCTGTAAACTGATTCCCCTCTCGGGCTTACCTACTGCATTAACCACTGCCAAATTGCTCTTTTCCCAAGTCTTCAGGCACTTTGGTATCCGGGAGGACATCGTCTCGGACCGGGGAACACAGTTTACATCAGGTGTCTTGAAGGAGTTCTTCCGGCTCCTGGGGGTGTCTATCAGCCTATCGTCCGGATATCACCCACAGACAAATAGCCAAACAGAGTGAAAAATTCAGGAATCAGCTGGTACCGGCAAACGTACTGTCACGACCACCAAGAATCCTGGAGCCAATACTTACCCTGGGCGGAGCATGCGCAAAATTCCTTAAGGCAAGAAACAACCGGACTAACTCCCTTTCAGTGTGTTTTAGGGTTCCAGTCGCCGCTCTTTCCTTGGGACGGTGAGCCCTCTACCGTTCCAGCGGTCGATTATTGGTTCAGAGAGAGGGAACAGGTATGGGACTCGGCGCACATTCACCTGCAAAGGGCAGTGAGAAGACACCGGGCACAGGCTGACACACGTCGAGCACCCACACCAGAATACCAACCTGGCGAACTAGTATGGCTATCAACCAGAGATATTAACCTTCGAATACCATGTCGCAAATTAAGCCCCCGATACATCGGACCTTTTCCTGTCGCTCGTCAAATCAACGACGTCACCTATCAGCTCCAGCTCCCACCACAATACAGAATTGCACCCACCTTCCACGTCTCTCTCCTCAAACATCATATCAACCCTCTATTTCCTCCTCCTGCAGACAACCCGGAACCCTGCCTACTTGTTATATTCCTGTGGACTCTAAAGAAGGATTCCTGTCAGTCTGCCTTTAAGACTGAGTATTACTCTACTCTCTACTGAATTGAACTGTGGACCATACCAATTTGGAAATACTTACCTGAGTTACTCACCTTTATTCACTTACCTGCACCAAACTTCAAAGCTTGTGTGTTACTTCCTGAAAATAAAAATACGCACCTTTGAAAACGTACCTCCTCGGTCTCTGTCTCTGAGCGTGACATATATGAGTACTTGAAATTAACATGTTTTCTTAATGCCTGTTGAATATAACAGAGACATAATTTATGATTATTACAATACATTTCTTACATACGTTTCCTTTAAGATAATTTGAATTGCAGCATTATTTTATACCTATTTTATTTATCCCAAATTCTCATATAATGCATCTGGACAGACATTTTTATTTCTTTTGTAATACAGCGATTTTTAAAGTTTTTCAAGCAATACAATGAATACTTATCACAATATCAATTTAATACCTATAGAACGAATCAATTTAATAATTTATTTATTTCAAAGTAATTTAATTAATCTAAGTATTGCACTAATAACGATGACTGCAATGCAATGCAAAGACATTAAATGCATTAAAATTAAATTAATAATAGGGACATGACCTTGACAAGTAATATTATATTTACCCCCTTGTACTTTAATACACACAATACATACAAGTTCTCTCAAATAATGTAAAAAAATTTAAAATACAGCAAAAAGTGGTAATTAACTTCTTAATTTTGCTGCCTTGTACAATCAAAGTTTGATGGTCAGGTAGTGTGTATTTCTGTCTATTAAAGGAATAGTTCACCCAAAAATGAAAATCCGAAAGCCATTTTAGGTTTACAAGTATACAACTTTATTCTTTCAGACAAACATGACACATGCTGCATTCATTCTTACAGTGAAATACTCTGCCATCTTTTCTTAACTTTCTTAACAGGATACATTTTTTAAAACTCTGACTGTGTTCGTCTGAAAGAAAAAAACTACATACACCTAAGGGGCTTAGGGTGAGTAAATTCTGGGGTAATTTTCATTTTTGGTTAAAATGTTTTCTTTAATATCAGCTATGAGTGTCTGAATGTAATAGTTACTCTCTTACCTGTTATGCTGACCCAGGAGCTGCTCCATCGCAGTAATGTGCTTCAGTTTGTGTAGGAACCATTTGTCTATGGCAGTGAGGTCATGGATTTGATCAACGGTCACACCACTGTGAAGGGCCTTGAGAAACAAAACAATCAACATAATACCGCAAATCAGCATACGATACTATAAATGGCATGAGCAGAAACAGGCTTTTCTAATAAATGATTGTGATCTACAAGAAATTGTTGGGTCATTGTTAAATGAGAAATAATGGCTCTTGATTGTTGGCTGTTAGCCTGTGGTGTCCCTTGAATACTGAGCAGAGCCCAATGAGCTGTAACTGGCTGTTGCCGTAGTGCTGTGGGGGGGGGGGGGGGGATATGGGGCTCCGGGCCAATCAGGACACAGCACTTAATAGCCTGTCTGCTTAATAGGAGGCATAACCTGCTCTGAATGAAATGATGTGCCTGGAGACTAACATCAAACTCCAGTACTACAAGCGAGACCAACCTTGAGAGTTATTGATGTCTCATGTCTTGATAGGATTTGCCCTATTATTCCTTAATAAATCTGCCAACATCAACCTGTTCATTTGACACTCGCATGACACAATTTTTGATGAAAAGTAGGCTGTTTTCTCTCTAGGCAGACAGGTCATTTTCATTTTTAATGAATGCCCAAGAGATACGGAGGGGTTTAAGCTGAAGGGGTTTATTTTGCAATAATGCAATAATTTGCAATTATTAATACGTTTAGCTAAAACAGGACACAAGATTGCATTACAAAATTAATACATTAATAATATAAACCTTTCAATAGTGTTGGGTCAAAAAAATTTATGTCTTTTTAAAGTATTTTTAATGTTTCTGTTTTTTAAAGTACTGTTACAACATTACATTTTAATCATCTATTTTTAATATACTTTAAAATATAATTTATTTCTGTAATGGTCAAGCTGAATTTTCATCTGCTGTTACGTGTACCTTTTCCACGAAACATTTTTTCCAATAACTAATAATTTATAGATATTGTTACAGCAATTCTGATAAATTTAATGCATTGTTGCTGAATAAAAGATAAAAGCATATACGCTGTCTTACCTGAACACAAAGGGTCAGGACTAATAAAAACTGGTGTCTCATTGATTCATAAAGCATGAGCCTGAATTAAACATGGCTGTATATTGATTCGAACACAATCAGAATCTATCACCTAGACTCTAATGCACTTCTCTTAATGTTCTGGGTTAGACACCTGGGCAAGGGAGAAAATACGAGTACTTGAAGGCAGAGAGAGCTCTTGCTGAAGGTCTCTCTGCTCTGCCCAGGCTCTTTTCAGAGGCAGACGCGGTACAAAGCCGTCCACTGAGGGGTGGCACATACGCAAAGCTTTCTGGATGCTCTCCTCAAAGGTTCGGCCAACTGCCATGACCTGTGAGGGAAGGAAAATAGAGGAAACAGTCTACTGCTGTAAATCAACAGCACCAAATTAATTGTGATACAAACAAAAAATAAAATTGGCAACGAAGAATCAAAATCATAATTTGCTTCTGGATTAGTTTTAATCTGTGTTAGAAAGCGGCAGTGTTGGGTCGCCATGGCAACTCGCACCTCTCCAACACTCTTCATGGCACTGCCGATCTCCCTAGACATCCCGTGGAAGCGATCCAGATCCCAACGAGGTATTTTGGTGACAATATAATCCAAACTGGGCTCAAAACAGGCCGTGGTCTGCTCTGACACTGCATTCTTTATGTCTGGCAAAGGGATGCCAAGTGCTAGTTTAGCAGCTACAAATGCTAGGGGATACCTAGTGAGAAATAGTCAGAAATGTTATGATGAACAAAGATTTTTAAAAAAGAACAATAGTAACTGTAACCTTACATGTGTCTCCTCCTGAGTTTCAGAAATATCTCAACAATTCTATCATCCATTTATAACCTCATCTCATCATTATAATTACATCTCAAATGTGATTACTTGTATTTTTCCTCAATAATTTAATAGACTTCTAAGAAATTGAAAAACAAAATAATCTTAGTATCTAAATGAATCAACTTGTGTAGAATTTCTTGCATTTTCCTCATTTCAGAAAGAGTAATAAATTGCCCTTAGCGCAGTTTAAAGAACAATGTATTCCATAAAAGCCCTCTATAATGATAAAAAAAAACAATAATTTCCCCACAAGGTATTAAAACTATTTTTGCCTCTTCACACTGATCTTTTTATAAGACAACAAAATCTGTTCTGTTTATTCCACACAATTTGTTTGTCTTCTTACAGAGCGTGTGGCATCATTTCCTTCAAAGGATATGGATTCATTTCACACTGAACAGACAGAGTGGTGGGTGGGTGTTTTTAGAGTCTGGCTCTCAACATACACAGAACTTTGGCTGCAGTCAGTTCTCAATATTTTTGTGATGAAAAACGCAAAACCAATGATGGTGTGAAACTGACACCTTTAGCTGATCAAAGAGAAACGTCTGTTTTAAAGGTAAAATTCTAACCAAGCCAAAGAATTTACTCCTGTTTTGATACAGCATTAAATACACTCAAATACAAAGCAGTGAAGTCCCAAAAAACTTAACTAAGCAGCTATATACGCATGCCTATATACAATGCTTCAAAATTACTGACATATTATGATCTCACCCTGTGGCTTTGGACGCCAGTGCTGAGCTTCTGGAGAGGCGGGCGTTCACCTCAATGATACAGTACTCCAGAGAGGACGGATGCAGGGCATATTGGATATTGCACTCTCCCACAATACCCAGGTGACGCACTACTTTAATAGCGGTCTCTCTCAGCATGTGGTATTCCTCATTGGACAGAGTCTGGCTGGGTGCAACCACGATGGAGTCACCTTTGGGAAGACCAACAAGGGCTATTAACCGAAGCTCTCAAGGATTTAACAATGCATGTCCTTATGCGATGTGACTGGTGTTTAAATTCACATTGCGCTATGGGTTATGAATATGGATGTGTGTATGCAGGGATTCATGTCAAAGATGAAAAGGAGACACCTTTTGAAAATCTCTTGAAAATTACACATAAATACATTTATAAAAAATATATAATTTTTTATTAAATTTCAAAGAAAAAAAATCATTCACAACAACAGTTTTGATGCATTAAAACTGTAACTTAAAAAAGTAACTTAATGCAACGTTGAGGTAAAAAGTAATAAAATGCTTTCTTTTCAACCCTAAACATCAACATTTTTTAAACAATTCTTTTTTTTTTATTATTATTATTATTATTATTATCAATATCACTGGAGTTTTCTGAATGAAAAATGAATTCCATTTAACAATCTAACCTTATAATAGGTTATATTAATATACTATGATTTTATTAAAGACCTAAATGTAAAAATATTTTACTTTTAGAGTAATATAACTTACTCACTTTTTCAAAAAAGTAATACAAGTAACTTTGTTTACTTATTTATTAACTGACATGTCTCTAGACCTCAAGTTGGGAGAAATACAGAGGCATTGTGCGTAGTGTGTGAATACAGTGTAGTTCTAGACTAAATGTGCATTAATTCATCTTACTCTCAGAAAACAGATTTGGTATTCATCAAAGTGAATTAAAATAAACTCAGAGCATAACACCACTAAACTGCAAGCAAGATTATGTTCTACACAGATAGTATGTTACCTGTATGGATGCCCAGAGGGTCAAAGTTCTCCATATTGCAGACAGTGACACAGTTATCAGCAACATCTCTAACCACCTCATATTCCACTTCCTTCCAGCCCAGCAGGGACTTTTCCACCAGGATCTGGCTGCTCATGGCCAAGGCCTGTAACAGAACAGAGCATAAGTGATTGGACCTAACACACTTTCATCATGCCAAACCATCAGGAAAGCAGCCATATCAAGAGGAATCAAATATTCCTTGATCTTCTAGAGATAAAAGAGTGTGCTATGAATACATACCTTAGCCTTCAGATCTCAAATTCATACCCAGTGCAAAAAAGAGCATTTATTGAGACTTAAAGCTACAAAAATGCGAGTTATTGATGCATGAAGCACTTAAAAATTCTTGGACAGCTTCTTTAAAAGGTAAAAAAATATATATAATTGTTTTTTTTACAAAAAAACAGTTAAATTGATGGGTCACACTTTATATTAAGTGGCCCTAATACCTGTATACTTACATAGTAATGTAATGTATGTAACCACAGTGTAAGTAGTATCTACAGCTCTAATTTTTCTACACACATGTAACAACCCTCAGAATGGTGTGTGTAAGTACAAATGTGTAAAAGAAAATTGATAACAATATTTTTTTTACTTGACCAAGTACTCACGTAAGAGGACTTATATAAATACATTTTGTAACTTCAGCATAAGACTAATTGGAAGAGGGGTTTGATCCAGTTTATATGTATAGCCAATTTATATGTATAGCCTAATTAACTGGCCGCTGCTGTGTAACATCAAAGTGATTACATGGTAAATCAATAGAAATTGTCTATTTAATATAAAGTGTATGTATAAACACATCTAGTTACTTTGCCAGTACACAGGTACTGTGGACGCTTATATAAAGTGGGACTAAAATATTTGGCCTTTGGGGGAAAAGAAATACAAAAAAATATTTATAGTGTATATAAAATATTTAAACTATATATCAAACATTAAACAACAGTTAATCAGCATTAATTATATGAATTAACATCATGTTATTTCATGTTTTACAGTGTTTACCTTGCGAGCAGTGTCCTCTAGCTTTTCTTTATTAGCACAGATGCCTGAGCCAAGGCCACCCAGGGCATAAGCTGATCTCAACATGACAGGGTAGCCAATATCATCTGCTGCCTTCAAAGCATCTGCCACCTTCCAGACAAAAACGGCCATCAGTACATAATCACCAACAAAAATATGCTAAAACAGTGTCCAAACGTAGCATCTAGAATGAAAGGTTTTCGAAAACACAACTCTTTGAGCAGTGCCACATGTTGGAAATATCCATCTCACCATTTTAACAGCAATACTAGGAGCAATCTTTTCATTGATCTCCATTAGTTTATCTGAAAATAGTTGCCTGTCTTCAGTGGCCATGATGGAGTCCACAGGTGTGCCCAAAACTTGTACTCCATATTTCTGCAGGACGCCACTCTGAAAGAGCTCCACCCCTGACACAATGGACAGGAATGTATTGCACCATCAACCAAGCCTTTCAGTGTTACTGAATTTGGTCAAGTTTGATGATGAATGCTCACCGCAGTTGAGAGCTGTTTGTCCTCCCATCGAGAGCAGGATGCCGTCTGGTCGCTCTACTTTGATCACCTCCGTTACAAACTCAGGAGTGATGGGCAGGAAATACACAGAGTCTGCCTGCTTGGTGCCAACCTCGTTTGTCTGTACCGAGGCAATGTTGGGGTTAATCAGCACAGTTTGTAGGTTTTCCTCCTGTAGACAGAAACAAGAAATAAGAAACACTGCTGTGAGCAAGAGCACCTATACTGTTGCTTCAAGTAGGTTATGGTATACAATACGATTCTGGAAAATTTACAACATTTTCTGGAAAATGTTACAATTAAAAATATGTCAATAAATAATAATAACAACAAACTAAATTAAAGATATTTGAAAAAGTAAACTACATAGTGTGCATAGTATGTTATTGGTAAAAATATTTAGAACTAAAGCCAAAATAAATTACACAAATAAAAACTTAAAATGAAAAAAATATATATTATAGTAACTTTTTAACATAACAAAATGACTAAAACTGAAAGTAAAACTAAAATTAAAAATTATAATATACAAATAAAAAATTTAAAAATATTAAATACTTATAGTATAAAATTTTAAGAGAGATTTTTTTTTCTTTGATTAAAATAAAAATGTTACGTACTATACGTCACAAACAGGCCTTAAGTTTTCCCTGCTGTTGTGTTTTGGATGTTTAACGTGCTAGTGTCCTAACTAGCTTAACCACAAGACATCCAATGTTAACTAGCTTTATCGCACAGACATTTTTGCTGATGAACTACAGATAACACATAAGCAACAAACTAGCATACTACTCACCAAATTGAATCTGCATAGAAATTTATCCTAAGGCCTAAATCTTTTTTGTCAACAAAATGTGCTAATAAAGAACCATTTGGTGCTAATGGTTAAAAAAAAACTCAGGGATGTCTGTCGAAAAATGGTACTTGGATGATTGGATTTGATCAAAGGTGGTACGAAGAGGACTGACCAAATTTCTGAAAAGAGGCACAACTAGCAGAGACTAACAAAACTTCTCACCTTCATAGCTTTTACAGCCTGGGATCCCGAGTAATCAAACTCTCCCGCCTGACCGATCGACAGGCCTCCAGATCCCAGCACCAGCACTTTGGACACCTGGGAAAAACAAACGTGTACCTATAACACTGTGCAGACAGGATTTCCAACTTATGTAGTTTGTCTCCCCCACCTGGATTCTTTGAGGAACAGCAGGTTTCTTTGGCATCACAGATGTGATGCTCCCTTCCTTCCCATTCCTTATCAGAGAGATGAAAGCATCAAACAGGAACTATAAAAGATAATTGAAGAAAGTGCTCAAGTACACTGGTTGGTTTTTAATGAAAATAATCAGCACCCTGCTGTGTAGGGCAGCCATTTATGAATCCCTACAGAGGATTCAGAACAACATGATCAAGAGAGAACATTCAGCCATGAAAAACAGAAAGATCAGACTCTTCACGATCCACTGACAGTGCTGATGTACCTCTGTGTCTGTGGGTCCTCCTTTGGCCTCGGGGTGGAACTGAGCTGTGAAAACTGGCTTGGTATTATGCATAATGCCCTGAAAGAGAACAAGAAAAGAAAACGGTGCTTTCCACCCAGATTTCACTAAAAACAAAACAAAGGTTTTTACAAATAAAATTTCCTTGAAGGGTTCATTAGGAATAACCATCAAACCAAAGTTTAGTTATGTTATTTTAACAGCAAAATACATTACTAAATAATCTTACAGTCTGCATTGCCAAAATTATTTAGAAAAGCCAACTTAAATAATCCACATTTTTACCCATATTCCATGAAAGAGAGAAAGCCTGGAATGACATGAGGGTGTTAAAATTTTGAAAAATGATATCCAGACCTCATTGGTTCCATCATTTGCGTTGATGAAGAGAGGACTCCAGCCTGGAGGAAGGGACTCGCTGTCTATGCCATACCCATGATTCTGAGCTGTAATGAAAGCTTGGCCCGTCATCACGTTCACAACTGGCTGGTTTTGGCCTCTGTACAAAATGAAAAAAAAAATGTATTAATCACAAATGTGACTAATGACAAAACTAAAGACACAAATTACAAAGGTTTACCCTGCTGTTGTGTTTTATGATGTTGCTATAAAGAACATTATTTTGTATATTTGGTGCAATGCAATGTGTTTATGTGGTTTAAGGTTCGAAAAACATTCCAGAAACGGGTCGATTTGTACAAAGCTCATTGTTCATAAAAGCGAGGTATGTTTTGATTGGCCAAATACCTCTTGCATTGGCCAAATGCCCCTCACCATAACTTGATGCCAGCGTTATGACAGAGAAACTATTGCTATGATACAAAAGCCATAACAAATTACAAATGCACTTTACAGCTACTTTGCACAGCCAGCATAGGCTGATCTGCAGGTTTTCGGAATCAGTCCTCCGTAAACGCACTGAACACACTCTAATATTTGGGTTGCACTGTTCTGGAACAGTGTTGTAAATACAACCTCCCTTGGAGGCACTAACAAAGTGGTTTCACTTTTACAGCGACATCTCCGGAACATGGCGCCTGCAGCAACACTATAGCGAGATTAACAGTTCAACCTTCAACTTTCTTTGAGCCATGTTTTGAAAGTAAGCCCACACCGTGATGTAAAGAAGTGGGGGCGTGTTTAAACAAGCCATTTTAGGGGGATGTGGACAAGTCTAACAGATTGTAACACTCAAAAGAGAAAGGAGTTTAACCCTTTAAGTTTTATCTTCTTCTGCCAGAATAATTCTGCAATAATATTTCATTCCCAGACCGACATTATAACAAATTTGCCACATAATCAGTAAATTATGATCTATTTACCATAAAATATCTTGTATAATAATAATGTGTACCTGTTTCCCATTGGTAGTTTATAAGACTGTGCACCAGCTGCCAGTGCTGTGATTTGATTCCCCATACAGATACCAAACAGTGGCTGAGGACGGTCACTTTCCAGCACCTGACAGTAATTATGATGGCAGGATGAAAGATAAACATAGTGGGACAATTTATTGATTTGCAGATATCCATATTAGTTAATGTGGCTGAATTGAATATTTACTTCATTTTTTTTTTTCAATTTAAACAATAGTCAGTGTCAACTATTTAACCCACTTTACTTCTATAATAATACAAAATGTTTCCAAGAAGAAAAACCTTGAAAAATTTTACGAATTGTTGAACATAAAATAATGCTGTCTTTAATTGTGTACCTGGCGGACATTTTCAATCAGAGTCTTTGCCAGTGAAGGATCTCCTGGGCCGTTGGAGATGAAGAGACCATCATACTCCAAACTCATCAGGTCTTGGTTCCATGGCACTAAATGCACTTCTACTCCACGCTAGGATATAAAAATGAAAAATCCTGAAATACCGTATTGCCTGTTGCTTCCACGACTTTCTAGGGGTTAGGCCACAATTCCTTACCTTGACAAGTAGTCTTATAATGTTGTGCTTGATTCCACAATCAACAGCAACCACTTTAATAGGATTCCCTTTCCCAAACACTTGAATATCCTTTAAGCAGGGAAAGTCATGGTGAACACTCACTGGAAATGCAATACGCAGCCAATTCACCAAGTATGATGGTTTACCTTGGTTGAGGCCTCAGCTATGAGATTTCTCTGGTTTGGGTCTGTGATCTCCACTGGCTGTCCATCAAATTCAATCTTTCCCAAAACGGTACCCTTATTTGAAGAAAAACAATAAGAACCCTCAGAATGTATTTAAACCATCATTCAGATATATGTAAATGCTAACCTTGTCTCTAATGATCTTAGTTAGCATCCTGGTATCTATCCCAAAAAGAGCCGGCACCTACAAACACAAGGGAAAAAGATGTGCTTTAAATATAGTAATTATGAGTAGATATTTAAGTAGAAATTATATTATATTGAAACACACCTTCTCTTCTTGAAGCCACTGTGCCAGTGATTTGACAGAATTCCAGTGACTGTACTCAGAACTGTAGTCCTGAACCAGCAGTCCTGACACCTTCCAGCAACAAAATATACGGAAACAAACCATCATCAATGCAGATAAGGGTTGACTACACACTACTTTCCAAAATTTAATTATTCGCAGTATTTTAAATGTTTGTAAAAGAAGTCTCAAAGTCACAATTATGTACTGTAATCATAAAATCAGAAAAAACAAACATTAAGAAAAAGTATTACATTTAACAACTGTTTCATAAGGAATCAAACCCATGATCTTTAAATGCTAGTACCTGAATGCGATCAGACTCAACATTTTTCTTTAGTCCCAGCTCATCAAGTTGCTGTGTATTCGGAACACCATAGTTACCAACAATAGGATAGGTGAGGGTCAGGATCTGCCCTCGGTAACTGGGGTCTGTCAGAGCCTCAGGATAGCTGGGGATCATATGCAAACAATGATAAAACTAAAACATAAAAAGCTAATATTATAATCTCAAAACTCAAAACTGGATTATGGATTATGTTATGTATCTAAAACTTTTAAGAAGAGATTTTAAACTATGTGGCTGCAAGAGTGTTCTGGATGGCTGGTAGACTGATGCCAGCCTGAAGGACTTGAACACTCTAGGTTTAGGAGTTACAGCTTAAGTATTTGGATTCGGGTTAGAAAAGTTTTACATGAGTGCTGCCAGTCATTTGTCATCTTTTGGCAGTGTCCCTATAGTGTCCCTTCTCACCCAACTAGTCCTGTGTTAAAGACCAGCTCTCCAGCTGCAGAGTGATCATGGCCAAAAGAGTAGCCCTTCATCTTCGTGCCATCTTGAAGTATCAAGTGCGCGGTCTGAGCCTGAAAATTACATTATATTGAAAGGCAACCAATGATTGGATTCATGATGTACAAAAAGCTTCCAAGCTCGATTTTCAGTTTTCACTAAAGCTTCTTTACTTCGCATCACTCAACCAATTAACTAAGTTAACACACCTTCACGCTGAGCAGTCTAGTCGATGTTTTCCAGTTGCGCCATCCCAGCCTCAGAAATTTGGTAACTCCACAGATTGTCAAGATTTTTGACATATTCTGTTCAGAAGTGTTTCTTCTTTTCTTAGTATTAATATGTGCTATTGTCAAACTACCTCTGAATATCAAGTATGACAGGGTTTAAAATATTTCCACGCACCTGTGAATGCAGGCGCTCTGTTCACCTGCTGCCTCTGTAAGTGAATCTGTACATCAGCTCCGGAGCGCGAGGCTCACTCTCTCATCGCTTACTCAACGCACTGTGCTGTGATTGGCCAGTTTGACTTCGATGGCTGAAGACGATCGTCAGCGTTTTAAATCTGTCATGTTTAGGCCTCCATGTGAAATAATTCGACACTACACATCTTTACGTTCGGTATTAATTCAACCGTGTTTTTTAATTGTGTCATTTTGAAACATTTTGTCAATTTAATAGTATGTTTTTAAACAGAGAGAAAATGGCATGTGGCAGCATCATAATTCTAGAGCAACAACCCAACCAATAAATCCATCTTAAGTTAATTTTTTTTTCCATGTTTTTAAACCTGCATTTTGCATTTTTAACCTGCAGTTTAAGTGCTTGTGCAAATCATAAGTAAATATCATGTTCTTATATTTAGGATTTTTAAAAGAAAGCTGTAATGTGCCTAATAAAGAAGATGCACACAGATATCTGATGAAACTACAGTATTCCCCAACCATGCATTCACATTTGCAAGTCAGATCCACAGTGTGCTACAGTGAGCAAATCCCTGCTCTTTTCCTCTCCTTCTGACAATAGCGGGAGCCCCTATGAGGGGATTAATGCCGGTGCTGGACTTTTGCTGAGCATGCTGGGAGGGCTCAGTGCCAAGGCCGCCACTCTGGTAGATTCAGCAGTCTGTCAGAACCACACATAATGTGTGGCACCATTCAGCAAGATACAGACCTCAGGCAGGAACAATATACAGCAACTCTGTTTGAATTAAACGACCCCTGAGCTAACATGTGAGGGTCATAGGTCAAAGCTGTGGAAGGTTGTAAGCAGTGACAACTTGACCACAGACTAAACCATGGTAGGCTATGTGTGTAGTAATCATGAGTGTAACTGAACCTACCAAAAGCTTGTTTTTTATAATATAGTATATTGTATGTTTATTCATTTACATTTTAAACTCAGAACAATTAATACTGCATGCTATTTAGATGGTTTACTTGTTCTCCCACTCAAGGCCAAAAGAGGGCCTCTCCAGTTCACCTGTTCACATTTTTGTAGTTCCTTTTCAGGAACTCGAAATGTGTCGAAACGCTATGGTAACGGCTTCACCATGACCATCCTCTTAATCTGCTGTGCAATCAGTCCAATGGCCAAGGCGTCATAGACGGGTGACGTCAGAGACCAGGGAGCTCAAAAGCATGTGCGGAAATACCGGCATTAGCTTCATTCATTCAGCAAGAGCTCTTTGCGTCAGTTCAGTGTGTATCTCTCGGTTTCTCAAAAAAAAAAAAAGAGAAAGAGAATGTTGGGCGAAAAAGGCAAGCAGCATTTTGCAAAGTGTGCTAGTCCTTGTGGCCGTTTTTTGATGCCATGGGATACACACCAACTGTGTGTTGTTTGCTTGGAGCGGAGCATGCAGCACACACTCTTGAGGGAGGTGGCTGCCCGCACTGTGAGCAGTTACCACTGACTACGCTCCGCTCTCAGAAGGCTCTCTTCTCTGAGGAGGGAGCCTTTGTTAGCGTTCCCTGAAGCACAAGTCCTGCTGCCACCGAGGCGGAGCGGCGCCTGCACATGTGGGGTTCGCAGCAAGATCTGATGGAGGGGATTGAGATGGGTGATCTCCTATCTCCTTCCCCATCCATCAGATTCATTGGTGCATATCATGGGCCTGTAACACTCCAAGGGTGTGCAGACACGCATCCTCCTCCTCCTCTGAAGCCTCTGGCCTTGCCCTAAGTCACTGCGGACCACCTTAGCGCTAGTGGGCAAGGGGTATGCTTCAGCGGGTCAGGCTAGTGCATGTCTGCACACCCTCGAAGTGTTACAGGCATACCAGGCTGAACTACTGACCAAGTTGATGCAGAGGACATCACTGACGGTCAATTTGGTCAGGTGAGAGGACTGGTTTGTCACTATAGATCTAAAGGTAGGGGTGTGCCAAAAAATTGATTCAAAGAAAAATCTAGATTCTCATTTGCAACGATTCAGAATCGATTTAAAATGTTCAAGAATCGTTTTAAAAATAAATAAAATCAGCTGGCTGTTCGACTCCATTTTTTTAACTAGCCTACTGGTCTGTACTGTTGCCACCACGCCAGTTTTTGAACGCAAGCGTGCGCGGCAAATCATTAAAACAAAGAGGAAGCAAATATGGATGAGCATCACCCGGAGTTCAGCGACACAGAGCAGAGTCAGCCGCCAGCTGCAGACCAACGCACACTGCAGTGCTTCACGAAACTCCCAAAAAAAAATAACGCGGTCTATCGCTTGCTTCATTGCCAAAGAAGTGTAGTGCATCTCGAACTTTCCTAATGTGTTGG
>JAUCMT010000160.1:15517158-15531295 GCA_032357475.1 Enteromius thamalakanensis | reverse complement strand
TTTTTGTATTTCTATTCTTGTATTTTACTGATTGCATAAATGTGAATAATAGCAAACAACGAAACTACGACTTTTTTATTAAACGTCTCAAAATTCGAGTTCTTTACATGTTCCTTATAGTCTTAGACTAAAACAAAGATAAACAGCGACATTTGAAAGTTCATTCATTATGTTCCTCATATTTACACATTTTGCAAATACACATAAAGTAAAACGACTTTTGAATGAAGTAAAATAAATGATTATGACTGTAAATGATAAATGTCAAACCCTGCATGCAATTAATTTAAACACTTTTAAACACATGTTTTAGACAGTCATTATGAATAAAATCGAATCATTTTGAATCGAAAATCTTTTTGAATCGAATCTTGGCATCAAGAATCGGAATCAGATTGAATCGTGAGATGGTAAAAGATTTCCAGCCCTATCTAAAGGACGCATACTTTTATGTGTCCATCCTTTCTTTCCATTGCTTTCAGGGACGAAGCTTACCAATATCAGGTCCTTCACTTTGGTCTGGCACTCTCACCCCGTACAAAGGTGGTGGATGTGGCCCTAGCTCCGTTGCAGCTTCGGGGCATCAGTGTCCTAAACTACATCGACGACTGGGTGATTCTAGTGCAGTCACAGAGCGAGGTGATCAGGCAGGCATGTGCAGACGGGGGTGCGGAAGGTGCTTGAGCACCCGCCACTATTCTCCAGGATGCCTCAAGCGCCCTTTTCTCTGGGGGTGTTTTTTTTGTTTTTGTTTTACTTTGTTTTTTTGTTTTGTTTTTTATGTGTATGTGTGTATGGAGCCCTGTCTTTGCCCCTCAACAATAAAATGTAACTATTAATCTCAATTTTGCTAAATAAAAGGATCTGGCTTGCATCAGTCACATGACTGCCATTAACCAATGCTCCCCCTTGAGGGCAAAGACCGCTTGTTAAGAGCTGGCAAAGTGCACACACATTTTCTGCAGGCTGGGTGGTGTGGAGCTGGAGGAGAAGCAGGCAAATTAATTGGAATCTGCAGCCTGCAACAAAACAGTAAGTATGGTAACATCAAAAGTTACAGGACTTTTCCCTTTTTTTCGGCAGGGCTTTTATTTCACTAAAAACAATCTAATATGGATATCCACATAATTATGGATTATTATATTTATGATATAAAAAAACACTGTTTTTAAAGAAAATATATTAAGTAACAGGTGATATTAGGTTTGTATTTCAAATTAGATAAATGTTGCTTTTACAGCATAAAATTACTATACAGTAATTTTATGCTGTAAAAGCAACATTTATCTAATTTACAGTTCAGACACTGCACTGCATGTGCATGTTTGTGTGTTTTATGTGTATAGATTTTTCTAATGGATTACAAATAATATAACAAATATTCCAAATATTTTTTTACTGTGGTATTTTAATATTTGAAAGAAAGCAAAAAAAAAAAACAAATAAACAAGATTTTACAGTTCTACAATCTAATCCCTCCCATGTAAAGTTGATGCTGTGATGTTCTGCGCTCTGTGATGTTTTGAATGTGCTAACACACACTACCTATAGATTTTTTTTATACATTCTCACTTCTAATATCCTGGTTTCAGTTTATTTTCCTTTTTTTAATCTGTTGCTTAATCTGTTTTTTAATCATTGTCACCAATCTTTTTACATTTTATTTTGATCTCAAAGCACTTTAATCAGCTACATATGGACTACAGTCTACAGTCTCAGAACAACAAAGCCCTGCTCTCCAGCACTATCAGCAGCAGGAGCAGCAGTAATCCCTCAACAGCAACATTGTACGCCATCAGGTAAAACATAGGCTACATTTGCTTTGCATTGCACCCACCTGATGACAGTCACATAGTATGATGTAATTCCATATTAGAGTTGTCATGAATATGAGTTGTTGTTATTCAGCCTGTTCTATCTGCCCCTTTTTTAACTTTGAGCACCCGCCCCATTAAACGTCTCTGCACTACCCTGTGACCAGGCCTCGAGGCATTGATTGTAGTTAACCAAATTTCAATGGAATCCATAAAAAACATGCCTCAACTGCATTGAGTAATGCATTTAAATAAAATTCTTAACGTAAAACATATATTTTTAAAAAATGTAGCTAGTTGCCATGCAAGGCAGCATGTTTTTTATACTGTCCACTGCCCTAATTGTCCTTAATGCATCTTCTGTTAAGATTCCTTGAAACAAATCTAATGTGATGATGTGATAATTATTATAATTACGTTCTGCTTAATTTAAACATTAAACATAAATTGCATGTTATATAGTGCAATGCATTAACTGCAGCATTCTGCTTCTATCAGTGTTATGTATCTTAAAAAGCCATATGTTATGGGATCAAATGATCATGTTTACGTAAACTAATTCTCCTGCAATATGATCCCAGTGTCTACAGTATAAGAAACTAAATGGAGAGAACATCCCTGTCGGCAATTCTTCTGTGCTCTTTTTCTATTCTAAGAGCCTGCTGGCATAATAAGACGAAAAATTGCAAAGTGATTAGAGGGTAGGGGGGTGCTTCAGAAATGCATAGCGTTTTAATACAGCTCAGCTCTGGATCATCACACTCTATGGTGTCTTAACATATACAGTAAGTTTCTCCTTCTGGATTTTGGCTTGGATTCCATTTGTTGTCCAGATCACCAGCCATATACAACAGTCTGAAAATAACCAAGGCCATGTTGGTCTCTATGTAAATGCCCATTAGGCATTCCTATCTTCTTTGGATTACAACAGAAAAAGAAAAAAGAAAAAAAAAAGAAAAAAAATGACTGTTTTTCAATACTAAGCAGCTAGATAAATAAATAGCAGTTATTTATTTATTAGATCGATTTGGGGCCTGACATTGTTTTTTTTAATCATGTAGTATCTAATGCATCACTAGAAACTTCTAGCAGTCTCCAGGGTATGAAAACGATTACTTTGTATTTAATTCCATCTCAATACATGAACCAGAAGCCTCTTTCTTGACATGTATTCATGGCCAGCAATTTCAAAGAACTATAATAAGTATTCTTTAACAGTAAGTGCTGCTTGGAGACCCTCACTGGGAGATACAGTCACTTTCCAAGGCTGTGTGCTGCTTTGTTTAGCCATACCCTTTATAATCTGTCTGAGACAGCTTTAAGGGACAGGCAGGTGACGCTGAATCAACCTCCTTAAGGAGTTGTGGCCCCACCTCAGAGAGATCCCAAGAAAACTTTGCACCTCTTCAGGAAGGCCTATAAATAGAGCCCATCTGTCCAAGGGCTAAGTTACAATCCCATTCCTTATGGAATTAGTAAGTTCAGGAGGGTGAGTTGCACTGTTAGTTATGGGGGGCTCACATCAGAATCACTGAGGTCTGAGCTATGCAGAATGACCTCCAAGTCAGAATGCTTCTGTTGTTCTGCCTTAAGGTTATCTGAAAATAACGCCACTCACTTCCTGCTCCATTCTTAAGACTGCAGCGCCATGTTTCCTTTACAAGAACAGTTTGTTCTTTAAGATCTCTTTAATTCTTAAATCATATATAAATGTAAATACACTATTCACACTACTTTTATATGCAAAATTTAAAAAAACGTACACAAATGGATACTCAAAATATATCTATATCTATATAATGGTATTCAAAATATATCTAGTCATAAATTATGAAGTGCAAAAGTCCTTTTCAGGGAAGGCCCTGTTCTTCCTGTATTACTCATTTACTGACCGTTCTACTTATTTAAATACAAAATAACAAAATAAAACTGAAAAAAGATATAAATAAATATATATAATAAACAGAGACAAATACAAGATGCATTTATTTTTGTTTGGTTTTGTTTACCTGTAAATTGTGGGTATACAGATCATTTCATAATGTGTATTATTTATATATTTATTATTTATAGTTTCAAAAATGCACATAAATTCTATTTACAACGTCTCTAGATCTATGAGATAGGTGACCTGTGAGAAGAAACACACTGGTTGAAAACAACTAAAGATGTTCTCGAAAACAGTGACCCATATATGTGTCCCTTAATGTTACAAGACACCAGTGACTAATGCCTCAAATAGTTTTACAATATATTTAGACACAGGAAAGACACTGTACTAATCACTTTCACTTTATGTGACGTTTTGGTCATAGTTACAACTTGAACTTATGATAAGATTTAAAAAAAACAACGATGTGTTAAGTTTAACCAAAATTTTGACAAACAAAATAGGCATCATGTTATTCATCAGCTAGAAAACATGCTATTGAAGAAACACACTGTAATTTCCTCAGCCACACATGGAGAAGTGTTTCATCGTAAGACCTTTTCACCTCTCCTTGGAGTGCCTGTCTCCTCCTCCATGGTTGGCCCGTCTTCGCTGTTGCGCTCTTAAAAAGATACTAAATTAATACTTTCACATGATACCATGCAGGCCTTTAACTGTATGATAGCGTAAGCTTGCTTACCTCATTAGCATAGCTTGTGAAGTTGGAAGAGAGTCAGAAGGGGATGTTTTCATATCTGAGTTGGAGTTTCATGTTTATATTAAAGGAGTTTTCAATTCAGGCTTCACTTATGTTTGGAAAGCTCTCTCAGGTTGCTGTGGAAAACAGGATATTCTTGTGCAGATCACATGATACATCTTCTCTGAAAACATATGATTGAATGACGTAAATCAGGCACAGGTGTTTATATGATTGGTTTACAGTATGATGTTTCATTTTACTATGCTTCAGTTAATACATTTAAATATTAAAGTAATAATAAAATCACCCCCCCTCTCAAATTAATATGATGTCATTATTTACTCAGCCTCGTGCTCTTCTTTCTTTAGAGACTAAACAGTTTCGGTCATCACCAGTGTTGGCCACGTTACTTTAAAAAAGTTACTTGTGTCTTCCATCCAACTTAATGACTCCTCCCCATCCCAAAAACCATACCAAATAACCAAGTAGTCTAAAAGTGAATTAGCTGCTAAAATCATTAAGAGCTGGAGAGGGGGTTGTTGGTTCTGGTAGGCAGGTGGATGGGGGCAGGTTTTAAGAGAAGGTGCTTCTAGATGGCAGGGGTGAGCCCTGATGACAGCTGGGGGACCACAACTGAAAGAGGGTCAAAGAAAGCGGGTTATAAGGGAAAGCAGGGGGTTGAGAAGGGTGAATGAATATCTCCAGGCTCTACATTACTGGCCCACCTCTGGGGGTGGGGAAAAGGGCCGTCAAGACATATTTAGAAGAGAGAGGGGGTAAAACTCACTCTGTGCGCTTTGAGGGGTAACGGGCATCAGCAGCTGAGACCTCCTTAAGACTCCACTAACGCCCTTTCCCAAGAGTCCAGGCTGCGATGAACAAAGGCATTTGCTCACTCATTGTCACTATCAGCTTTCATTCACGTCACAGTTTGAATTCTCTCTGGCTCTCAGTATCATTTCTCAAACTGTCTGCACTGCTCACACACTTCCATGTACTGTATAACATGATGATGGAAACTGACGAATTTGGATGCTGGAAGAGTCCTCTTCTACGAACATCTCTCTCTGACGATCTGAGAAAACCCCTGGGCTTTGAGCATTAAGCAGTCTGGTGAACAGTTTGCATTAAGTAAATACATTTTTTATTTAAATTCTATTTTTACCTTAATTTGAATTTTTAAATAATTTAATTAGAATCACTTCAGAAATCATAGATTAAAACGTGATCTGGACACACCCTTGCAAAAAATTTACCCCTTTCATTTAGAGGAGCATTGATGCTTTGCAGACGACTTCCTTGTTTGGTTTTTTGTCACATTACTTTCACTGTAGTGACAACAGCTTTCATTTATTTTGAGGAAAGTGGTCACATTCTTGACACCTGTCCTGGTATTTATAGTCATCAGCTGCTGGCATTTCCTATTATTTGAAACAGTATTGTAAGCATGTTGCCATTATTAATCTTGGTGTACAGCAAGTATGACTCAAGTTACACCAGCTACAAATGTTTTAGTCAAATAACTTCAAAAAGTGCTTCTTGTTGTAAAAGGTAACTAAACTCGCTAAAAATACATCTAATGAGTGGTTTAAAGTGACCAGAAATAATAATTTATGTAATAGTTAAATGGAATAATAAAAATGATAATAATAAAGGCTACTAAAAGTGATTTTTGTGTGAGCTGTGCTTTATTCATCTCTTTTGACAGCAGGAAATTGACTTTTTTTGTTAGGGACATTTCTGTTTGTTAAGTCAAACTTCCGCCTGTTGATGATGCTAAAGGAAACTGCAAAAATTGCATTTTCACCTCGTCTAAAGAGTCATATTTACCTCTTTACATCTCGGGTTGTTGTGTCCCCCTGAAGTTGAAATGAAATTTACGACCCTTGGCTGTGCCCGCGCTTCGCCCATTTCTCCATTTGGGGCGCTCGACTCCTCCCCTCCGTGACCAACCACCCAATCCGCTCGTGTGTCAGTCTGACATCGACTCTGAAGTAAATTATACGCGTATATAAACATCTATACTTACATTGAGAATGCTGAGTATCCTCCAAGCTGTGGTCCACTCCCTGTGTTGACTTCCCTCCCGGCGGAAAAATAGACTAAAAAATGGCACCTAAGAAGGACGCTAAGAAGCCCGAGCCTCCCAAGAAAGCGGAGCCCGCACCTGCCCCCGCTCCCGAGCCCGAGGCCCCACCTAAACCCGCAGCAGTAGATCTGTCCGCTGTGAAGGTAACGGCATGACATCAAACAGATAGATGAGCAGTGAAGGTTCATTGATGCATTTTTGTTCCTCAGACCTTAAAGTTAATTAATTAACTAATTAATTTACTGGCGTTTTGGTTTTGCTAAATTACCAATGAGAAAAAAAGTATAATTTATGTCCCGAATGCTGATTGGTTAATACATGATTTTAACATGATTTAAAATAATGTATTGTTATTATTTAGGCTACATAACAGGTAGCCTATTACATGAATTTGCATTTAATGATGCAAAAAGTCCATTATATTTATTTTCTCTCGAGTTGTACTGCTTATTTATGAAAATTCCTGCATTAAGGTTGCGTTGCTAATTGCTTTCATAATGTGTTTTACATAAGGGCACTAAGGGCAGATTCAAATGGAGCTGTCATAAACGTTTGAGCCATATATCTGAATGTACATAACCTAATGATCTGTTAAGCATATTATATCGGTTAATGAGTTAAATCATTAAATGCAGTTCCCCAAGCTTGTTCTTGACCTTATGACTGGAGAAAATATCTATTATTGGTGGATGATTCAGCACCACGGATAGTTCTGTTTGTTTGCTTTTTCTCTGCATAACTACAATTAAACGTAACACCCCTTTTCTGATTGGCCCAGATAGCCAAAAGTGGAGTAGGTTCACCTAGCCAAACATGGAACTCCTTACTGTTCTGTAAGCAGCTGAGGGACTAAATTAAGCATGCCAAGATCTGGGGCTCTCACTCTTAGGGTTTCTATTGAAGCAGCTGTTTGTGAATGACTTGATCTGTCATAACGCTGTTAGTGATGTGATGGATTTTCTCAGGTCCTGAAAATCCTTTAGCATCTTCAGGCCATGCACATAGTCACCACGTTTTATGTTGTGGAAAATTCTTTTGCATTACTGATTATCATTTTACACAAATAATATTTGCCATTGTTAGTATATATTATTTTCCTTACATTAACAACACTACATAATATAAAGCAGATTTAAATAGAGGCGTCATTAAATTTTGTTTGAATTTGCACAACACACTGATATATTATATTATATTATCACTTATGGGACAGAATAAAAAGTTCCTCTGTTTTCCTGCAGGTTGATTTCAGCCAGGACCAGATGGAAGGTGAGATTATTTTTTATAGGTTTCGTGACCCTTGCTCACAAATATGTATTGAGTTTATATGGGGTGCAGTGCTTAAAATTATGAATAGTTATCAATTAATTAGTTATTAAATATCCTAACTAATTATAATCTACCTGTAGACAGGAAGTTAATGGCACCAGCAATATTATTTTAAAAGCGTAGAACATTTTAAGTGGTTTGAAGTAAGCGACTTGTGTCAAATTGAGCTCTGGGATTTGCTTCTGTTGTGGAATAAAGGTCAGGCAGTTCCATTCAACTTCACAGTTAATTTGCAACATTGTCCAGGTCTGTGTCTTACGTGGAAAAATGTGTCCGTTGCCCAGTGAAGAGAGCTTTCTGCAGCCTGGGTGTGAGTTACACTGTAGTCAGCATTCTGGCCTCACATGGTACTGCCTTTATATGGAGGGAGGTATATTCTTGGGAGACCATATCAATTCCAAGACGACTCTTTGAATATCTCCCCCCACCCCTGTCACGTCTTTGGTGGCAGCTGGCTTTGTGTGGAAACCAGATGAAGCTATAAATCTTTTAACAGTTTATCTGAAATTTACAGATTTTAATAAGATTGATAGGTAAAGATTCACAAAGAAAACTGAATTTTTTAAATGCCTGGTTATTTAAGAGGGGGGGCAATAACTACTTCAGTATGTAGGCCTATGTTTTTTTTAGATGGTCATAAAAAACTAGACCTATGGCAAACAACTTTGTATTTATATATACAGTATACAGATTTGGATAAAACCAGTTTTTATGTTGTTGGGGTGGAATTGTCAAAATGGGCACATTTAATATACTGAAATTATGCCTCAAAAGGGTATCTTGTTATATTCCCAAAAGGGTTATCATATTTTAATTAACTAAAACAATTTAAAAGATGCTATTGATTAACTTTTTAGTTAAGTTGTAAAATTAAATACAATAAAATATATTAAAAAGCTAGGTTTCAAGGAAATATTACATTTATAATGAAAATAATTAATATACAAATGAATAAAACGATTGAAAAATTAAAAAATATTTTTACAAAATTGCAGTAAACAGGCTAATAATAATATGATATTATAGTAATAGCAGCTTGCATATTAAAAGACTGTTATTGTCCCTGTGGGTGGGATTTTTGGTTTGATCAACCAATGGCAGAGATGGATGTGTTCATGAAACCTGTTTAAAACTATAGTGCACAGAAATGACACACTTCATCTTTGACTAAAATAATTTCACCACAAATTCCAGACTACAGGGAGGCCTTCGGACTTTTCGACAGAGTTGGTGACAGCAAAGTAGCCTACAACCAGATTGCAGATATCATGCGTGCTCTGGGACAGAACCCAACCAACAAAGAGGTTACAAAGATCCTGGGCAACCCCACCGCTGATGGTAAGTGTTGTTGTTTTTGTTTTTACTTTGAATTAGCTACTTCAAAAGTACCTCTAGACAGTTTCACAATTAGATTTTTCAGATTCCTGCTTCTTTACCTGTAATTGGTAGAAGGCTGGTGTGGTGACAGGTGCTTGCAGTGCATTGTTTCACTACATCTGCCCTCTGTGACCCCTCTCTTCACTTTTGACCCCGTTTACAGACATGGTAAACAAGAGAGTCGACTTTGAGGGTTTCCTGCCCATGCTGCAGTTTGTGATCAACAGCCCAAACAAGGCAACATTCGATGACTACGTTGAGGGTCTGCGTGTATTCGATAAGGAGGGCAACGGAACAGTAATGGGTGCTGAGCTGCGTATCGTTCTGTCAACACTGGGTAAGTGGCCAAAATGAACAGGCTGATTGCAATACCACTGCAGTACCATATCAGTAAATGTATTGGAAGTGGATTAATTGAAAACAACATGTGACCCACACCATCCATCATTCTTTTCTTTTTTAACATGAAACATTGAATGAACTGAATGTGGAAAGAAAATCTCTGCTTTGTAATTATATTTGTATTTATATCTCATTATGGTTAAATTTCCTGATTTAAATTAAACTAATTTCAGATGTTAACATTTGTCAGTGTAGCTGAGAACCTTTAATATCATAAAACATTTGGGCAAAATTACCTCTATCGATTTCTAAACAATTTCAGACATTCTTGACAGAATTAGAAGGTTTATTCACTATTTGTTATGCGTCTTTCAACATACCTCATTTTTTCATGCTAGAAATTATTTTATTACAAATAAGTAAAGACTTTGTCTGTTCAAAAATATCACAGTAAAATAGCTCTTTGATACATAAGAATAAATAATAGATCTGGTCCGATAAACAATATTAGAGTTTAAATGCTTTCCTTTAGCTCAAATAGTAGAGCATGGGTTTGGTTGCCAGAGAACGCAAGAGCTGATGAAAGCTTAAGCTGTAATTTAAAAGTTGCTTAGGATAAAAAGGTCTGCTTAATGTAAATCAGTATTTTTAATGACTTGACCAACCCAATTTCCTGTCTTTTTCTACAGGTGAGAAAATGTCTGAAGCTGAGATCGATGCTCTCATGCAAGGCCAGGAGGATGAAAATGGCTGTGTGAACTATGAGGGTAAGTTAAAATCCTTTATCTAACTTCAGTGAAAGGTTTAAGGATGGAGCAATTCATGGACAATGGCTCTCAAGCACTAATAATTATGTGCGTTTTTCGTATTATTTGAATGAGACCCATTGTTTGTTTGTTGTACTGTAATTCTAAACCTATTTGATCTCTCCGTTCTGAACAGCTTTCGTCAAACACATCATGTCTGTGTAAGAAGTCGAAGTTGTGAGGAAACTGAAGCGTTTCTCCAGATTCCATGATGTCAGGACATCCACACAATGTTTCCAAAACCAACTCAGAAATGGATGAAAGGGACACGAGATGTTAGTCAATTATTTTGTTATTTGTGTTTCCTATTTTTTTTTTCCACTTGACTCCGATTTCTTTTGTCCATTCTTGGAAGCCATTCATATTTTTTTCCAGCTAATTTTCTTGGTGTTGTTCGTGCCGGGACAAGCCTCTCCGTAGCGGAACGGCTGTGAGGGGTGGGGGTGTAGGGGGGCATCATAGTTACAAAAAAATACAAACCACCCCCTTGACCCCTCACTGCCTGGATCGCAAAGTCAAAGGTGCTAAATATACTGCCATCAATGGACTGGCTGCAAAACCTCCTTCCCCTTTCCCCAGAGTCTTAATTTATTTTTTGCCTCTGTCAATTCTCATAATAAACTTTTCACAAAGTATCAGCCTTGTTGTGATTAAGCTTGATAAAACAAAATCATTAAAACAGACAGAATTTTTTTTTTATGTAAATTTACTGTTATGTACAATTTTTATCAAACTTTTGACAGTATAAAAGTATAGTAACATATTTCATTTTTGATTTGTTTATTTAGTTTTATTAATTTAGTTTAAAACATAATACATAAATGTTAAATGTGACTATTATTAGTGTTATAATTTATTATTACTGCAGTCATATCAAATGGTTTCCACAAAACAAAAAATGTGAAGATTTTTAACTGTTATTAAAGAAAAGAGGTGTGTTTCTTACCATATCCTGATGCTATAATCGACTGTAATTTTACCAGGCTTGCTAAGAAAAAGTCTTTCAACAACTGTAAACAATAAGTTAAAACATGAGGCCTGCAACAAATTATTAATAATAAAAAGTTTATAGATGACAATTAAGTTTAAAATGAGTTACCAAAGTTAATGAGCAATTTTTTAGTCCTAAATCTTTTAATTCATGCAACAGATTTTCACTTACCTTTTCTAAAATCACTATTACGTACAGCCTACAGCGTACTGTAACGTGGCCTGTAATGAGTCAGTAAGTAACATCCACAAGTCATTACACATTTCACAAGCACAACGTCTAAACAACAAAAAAAACAGATCAGACCAATGTTTGGTTGATTTTCTGTATTTTTATTGTCATAACTGTTAAGGGCATTTATAATCCGTATCATACCAACAGGAGAAAAACTGCGTACATCTATGTGACCTTTTAAATACATATACAGCAGCTGAGGGAATCAGGGAAAGGGTGGGTAAGGCTCAGAGGGGCCGAGAAAACACAGAAGCCTACGAATGACAGCTGTTCTAGAGGAAAAGGTGCCAGGGAGAACCACAAATGACGAGAAAAAATATACTGGAGTACTGTGTTCAAACAGATGCAAGCGGAGTGAGTATCCTTCTTAATGTTTTGATTTATGTGTTTAGTTTTCTTTTTCAAAAAAAAACTAAGCATCCTAGCAGGAATCAGCAAACAAACACAGGGCCTAACACACCGACAAAGTCCCAAGGAGCTGCTCCCTACATTTAAGAATCAAATGAGGGTCGCATCTCCACAAATCTTACTCGGACAGAACCGTTCGCATCTAGACTGGTGGGACGGTTCACACTTCAAGACTTTGAGCAAATTTGAGCAGATCTTACATTATTCATGTATACCTGGAGCCCTTGAATGTCTCTGCGTAACCGTAACATCATCATTTTGTGTAAATCGAAGCACGAATCTGCTTAAACTGTTTACCGACAAAGATCCACGGAAGCAACGTTTTCTTAACGACAGCGAAGGCAGGGGTGCGTTCATCCGAAATAATGTACAAGCTAAACATCGTCGCTAGTATCTACAAAAAATGATGCGTTCATTTTATTCAATGTTTCAGCAAATAACTTACTAAAATCCCTTGAAATAGAAAATAGCCTCTTTTGTGTTCTAGAATACATGCTCGTCATACTATCTAGTTTTTTTTTTGCAATTGTACAGGTATAAGTTATCCAAGGAGTAATCGTTTCTTTTTTCGATTGAGCATTAGATGTTGAGACAAAGAGCTGGCATATTTATAAATATATTCCCTTATAATGTTTGATCGTACGTGACTCGCAGTTGAGATGTTGAAGAGTCCATGCACTGAATGGGCAAAATAACACGTGCAGCATGAGTTTGGGAATACCACATTCCCGTTTATAAAAAATTCAGATCGACCGACTTTTACGCAACACACCCGACGCTGACCCTAAACCAGCTTTTGAGGCCACTGTCTGTACACAACCATAAAAAGTCACATGTAACATGGGGAATAAAAAGCACTGGTACCTCTCTAGCTAAGTCGTTATTCATTAAAAGGAACAAAAATAAAATAAAATAAAACAAATACAATTTTTTCCATTTCTGATAGTCACGACAGGGTTCTGCGAGATTGTTGGTTGGTGAAGAGAAAAGTATGAATATGAGAAGTGAATCTGTAGTGTTCCATAAATACCAGAGGGAGGAAAGGTGAACTGTGACACCACTGAAAGGGGCTACTTTAGATGTTTTAAGGGATTCACAAGCCTTGTTTGGCCAGGGCGGCGGTCACATCTTCGGCCAGCGTGGCCAGCTGTGGCGACTCCAGCATGTTGATGCTTCCGGATGAAGACATGTGGCTGTGTCGGTGAGGGGAGGTGCCACCCGACAGCCGGAGTGCCTCGATCATAATCTCTGCTCCGTGATCCACGCGTGCTTTAGCCACGTCGCGGAACAGCAGCTTATGGCTTTCGATCTTAACAAGCAGGAAACAGAAAGTGGTCACTTAACTTGATGTACAATGTGGAATGGTTAGGAGCATGCGCTTTTGTGCACTCACCTGTACATGACCTCCTCCAGGCGTATGGTGGGCGTTTTCCAGGGAGCCCACCTTGGCATGGGCTTTTTCTCTGAAGTCCAGCTTCACACTCTCGATGCGCACATGACCACCTCCTGAGACAAAGACAGAGTCACAGAAAAGTCATTTAATAAATTTCTCTGCAATCTTAAAGCTGCGGTCCGTAGGTTTTGCCCCATTGTCGCCATCTGTTTGAAAAACTGCAATTGCAATTATCTTTATTTGTTGTGGGTTGTGCACCTGCACGGCTCCAGCGCGGACCAATATTATGAATTTTCTTCGGATATTGTCATCTGAACAAGTCTGCCACTTTTGTTCTGACCAGCTGAGAAAAAGGCATTACAAAAAATAGCACTACCAATGGTGATGGTATTAATCTTAACAAGATCAGCATTGTATGAATTTCTGTACAGGCTAATCTCTAGTTGTCGTACCATTCAAATATCATATTATGAAATTCTGTAGAAGAAGCAAATTATTCTTCCTTTAAAGTACAAATCCTGTGTAATCACAGGCTACCTGTAATCAGATGCACATTTAAAACTGGAATATTATTTAATTTTAGTCATGTTTTTTATGGGATGATTTAACATAGTTTCGGGAAAAGCACACTGAGTGTCAGCACAGCTGGTACCCATTGACACTCATTAGTATTATCGCCCACTAGCCGATTAATTATTCCTAATTTCATTTATCCGCCTCGGCA
>JAUCMT010000160.1:15475388-15517058 GCA_032357475.1 Enteromius thamalakanensis | reverse complement strand
CGTTACATATGGGAACTCGCCAGAGAGACCAATTGCCTTTGAGCTTTAAACAAAAGGCCAATGAATATTGACGTGCATTTGATTGCGCTCAGGTGCACCTCATCACTGCGTGAGTATAAGAGGGCATGAGCGGAATGCACCTGCAGATTTTTGTTTCAGAGTCTTCAGGATCTGAGCTGCTACAGGAGACCCCCTCTGCGAGTTCTGAATGATCGAGGAAGAGTCCTGATTTTAAGAGTTCCTGGTTTCCTGCTCTCTCGTCTGACAGCGTTTCATCTGGGCGGCTGTCAGCGAATCTTGCAGGCTGGTAGCCTTTTTAAAGGCTTGTGTGCCAGTCATCTTGCACATCCAGTGAAAAGACCTCTGAGTTGCTGCTTTAGGTCTTCCCTGGGCAACTGGAAGAAAGAGCGAATTTTCCCACGGTTGGCAAAGCGTTCTTTGGAATGTCAAACCGGCCGTGCGTTTCTGGATGCAGAGTTTCCTCACCTCTTTGGACAGACATGATCGTTGTGTCAGGTGTCTTGGCCGAGTGCACGCTGAGACAGCTTATGTGAATGGTCAATGCTTTCATTGCAAGTGTATGACCATGGATGGCATTGAAGTCCCGCCTCTTGTTTGCGAGACGGCTCCCCTCGCGTCCTTCCCGCATTACGACGCACTGGGGGGACTTCCAGGAGAGCTTTCAGAATGTTCTGTCCGGGGTAACAGCCATGCAGACTTTGTGTCCTTCAGGGCTCCCCAAGAGGCTGAGATGTCTTCGGCCACATCAGAGGGTAAGTCAGATGGTGTCCCCCCCGCAGAACTCAGTAATCCTGCTCCGCCCCCCACCGAGGCACAAGATGCCCAACCAGCAGCCCGTCGTCGAGCTGGCCACGGGCGAGGGGCGCCGCCTGCTGCTCAGGGACTGGCCTATAACACCCGGAGGGGCGGGGAGTGTTCCTGACAAAGGCAGCCCGGAGGTGATGAGAACTACTCTTTGGGCAACGTCGATGGCATTTCTGTCTCCCCTCCCGGAGGAGGGCCGGAATTCTGTATTCTGTGTATACGGAAAGAGCAAGTCTTAACAAAAAAAATAAATTCTCATCACCTCCGGGCCCTGTGCCCAGAGGTTCCCATCTGACCCAAATGTTTTTTTTGTCTCCTCCGATGCAGACCCAGGGCACTGCTTCGCCAGCGTGGGATCCAGGGAGGCAGGTAAGCGCTGCTCAATGTGGCCAGACTCACAGTCCCTGCCCCTGTGCCCCTTTAGGCTGCCCCACTGCTGGCACGGCGGTCAACGCCCCCTGATTCCCCAGTGACTCGGTGGGAAGCCCGCATAGCGCTTCTCAGCCCCTCACAGTGGTACGCCATGGCTATACGATTCAATTAGCCAGGCGCCCGCACCGCAGCATTTGCTACACTCAGTGCGTCCAAACAGCGATGCTGCTGTTCTTGCGCGGAGGTTGTTGTCCTACTGGCTAAGGGCACAATCGAACCTGTCCCTCAAGCCGAGTTGTGGTCAGGGTTTTACAGCCCTCACTCCATCGTGCCCAGAAAGAGCGGTGGGTTGAGACCATCCTGAACCACGAGATTTGAACCGGTCCCTTCCTAGTGGAGCAGCCAGTCAAAAGACTTGCGGCGAAGCACGTGCTAAGCATGCAGCTGGAGCCAGGGTTGGTATGCAGCCACGACCTGAGGACACGTGCTTTTATGCCTCGATTTGCCTCAATGCAGACCCCTTTTTATAAAGCTGGTTTAATTCGAGGATCGAGCATATCAGTACAACTCCCTGTGGCCTGTCCCTCTCAAAGGCTGTTCTCTCCCCGCTGAAGCGGCAGAGGGACATCCGCATCCTAACAGCTATCTCGGCGACTGGCTGATAATGGCTCACTCGCAGGATTTGCTGTACAAGGTTGCGCAGGGACATAGTGCTTGGGCAGTTCAGCCTTCAGGTCGACCGAGTAAAGAGTAAACTCTCCCCGAAAAATAAAAGAGAGGAGAGGATCTCTTTTTCTCGGTATGGAGCTGGACTTGATCGCTCTGCCCGCCTCGCCAGCGAGCGCGCAGGCCACGCTTAACTGCCTAGATATGTCAGGCACAAGACAGCGGTCCCTCTCAAAAGAGGCATGCAAACATGCCGCTGGGCTGATTCATATGAGACTGCTCAGCACTGTTTACACGATTGGGTCCGTAGATGGGCAGCGCAAATCGGCATATTAGAATGATTTCTTAAAGATTATGTGACACTGAAGACAGGAGTAATGATGCTGAAAATTAGCATCATATCACAGAAATAATAATAACACTTTTAAAATATATGAAAAAAATAAGATTCTTAAATAATGAATAAAAGTATTAACTTTCTTAAAAAAAATACATTAAATACAACTGTGAACCCAAACATTTTAGGGGCAATGTAGGTCTGTCATTATGTTAAACCGTTTGTTATATGTTAATAACAGTTTATTATACACATCCAGTTTATTTCAAAGTAGACAAAATCCAATTTTGTAATCACAGGGGTATGCAGTTTGTGTAATTGACATTTGTAGAATATATGCATGGGTATTTTTTAGTTTTTTTTTATAAAATGTCTGCTCCGTTGCCCCTTGTAGTGTCTGTATGTTGTTTTGGGTTCTGATTACACAAAGCATAGCAAAGCAGTTTCCATATTAAATCAAATAAATGCATACACATTTTAAATTAACTGAGCATGCTAGTAATGTAATTTGAAAGCTCTAGTTAAAAAAATAACACTTCTGTAACTATAAAATGGATCAAGTCAGCCAATAAGGAAACAGAGAGAGTGGTGATGTTGGGAAACTGGTCTCAACTCAGTTCGTAGTTTGTTCTGCAGCCTTTGCCAAGTATATTTCCATAACATTTCCAAGCTTGGGCTTTTGAAGTGCACCATCTGCTCATTTAAGCTTGACTATCTCTTAAGCGTTGTACAGGCAAAACACCACACGACTGTGCTTGTATCATCTATGCATCGATGCAAAAAATCTATCCACACTGATATCCTACCAGGAACATTAAAAAAACATCTACACCAAACCTGCATGAGGGTGACAGGTACTATGTGAAACTGGCTTTAACAAAAAGAAAAAGTAGTAAATAAAAGATACCTGGTAGTCCTTCCAATTTCTAATTTAGATTGTTGTTGATGTATAATAAAGGCTGTGTGAACTAAAAACTAAATGTCAGTTTGCATTAACTATTAAGGGAAATCTGAATTTTTGCAGTGATTACTTACATGATCGTCCACAAATTAGTATAATATGGTGATCATGAAATATTTTTATGAACAGTTTTGAGAATAGTGCAAATCTGTAACATTGTGAACCATTTTAAATATATTTACTGTCACATTGGGTTAAATTAATGTGTTCTTGCAAAATAAAAGAAATATATATCTAAAACGTTAATAGGTCAGATTACATTTATATCACAGTCAAAATACTTGTGCAAACTATTTTTATTACTTTATTTTTGATTCTTAGCTGTATGTGTCAATATAAAGATGAAATATCATACCAGTCGACCAGCTTCATTATTATGAAGGTCTATCAGCGTGCGGATGTCACTCTTGCCCTTCCTCCGCCTGGCGTCCATAAACTGCTTGGACTTCTCATAGCCGAACTCCACGTCGTCTCCACAGCCACCCCATTCCCACTTGACCCCCTCGGTTGGGCCAACACTGGCTAATCGCGGGGGTGGCCCTCTGCTCCGTGTGGCCTCGCAGCCGCATTGCAGCAGCTCCCCCATGCTGCAGGCCTGAGTCACTGCATGTGTCACACCCGCTGCCGTGATGGCATACACAAACGCTGTCTCTCGGATGTCTGTGAAGACACACACACACACACATGTAGAGACATCAAAGAGAGATTCTGATTGTTGGCCAGGCTTGGTTACATCGAACTCTGATAATTACAACACTTTAGATATCCTGAAGCTGCATGGGCTATTTCTGTGACAACGTAGTCACATCCACAACGACATGCAGCACTGCTGTGGCACAATGAGCAATGTGAGGTCATGTCATATCAGACCAGAATAAGCTGCGTTGTGAATCAAAGCATATGCTATTCAGGTCTTGTTCCATGTTTCAATATGCATGAGCTATTTTTTTTTAAACATACAACTTTTAAAAATCACACTTGTTTATTATATATTTTCTAAAAATTGAATCAAACTTTTTTTGTCACATATACACTACAGTTAAAAGGTTTGTGGTCAGTGTAATGTTTTATTATAAAAGACTTTCTATACTGTAAGGGGAAAAAAGAAAAATATATATTTTTTTTAATTTCGTTTTTTTTGCCAGGCCATTATCTGTACATTACTTTTAGCCATAAAACACAACACAATGCAATGACTGATTCCAAATATAACATAACTTGTGTACAATAACTAAATTCAATACAGAAATTTTCTCTGGATTAACATTGGGCCATATTTTTACAGACTTTTTTTTTTAACAGACCTTTTTGAACAGAATCCTGAAAACCTTTTCAACAAGAAATGTTTTTTCTTCAGTAAATAATTTCTGAGTTAAAATATGACACTGAAGACCTGAGTAATGATGCTAAAAATGTAACATTTTAACCAATTTTAAAATATATTCAAATAGAAACAGTTATTTTTAATGGCAATAATACTGTTGTTCTTATTTCTTTTTAAACATCCTTTATTTACATTGAAGAAAATGACCTGTTACTCTTCCTGTCAAAAGTTATTTTGAAAGAAAATAACCAGTTCACTAGAAGTATTTATTAAATGCTAACATTTAATAATGTTAACTGAAAACAAACTCTCTGCAATAACAGAAAAGAAAGACGACAACAAGAAAAGAATGGAGAGGTTGGAAAGGACAGATGTGTTTAGCAACTCGTAGTAAGGGAGTTGAAAGGAATGACTTTTATTCTGTGTAAACGCTGGATGCAGTGAGCGTGCAGTCACTCCTCAGCCCTGTGCCAATTTTGCATTGCATGATTCAGTGAATGGGATTCATTAAAGCCAGTGAAATGGAATCAGAGCTCAGAGTGCACACACACACACATACACAAATATTAATCCCAGCTGTCCATTCACACGCCCACTGTTGTCTTCATACTGTGAAACAATGTGTGTGTGTGTTCCTGTTTTGATACATGACAGCACCCAACCTGAAAACACCTGTAGCTTTCTGGCGCTCATAACACTAACCAAGTCTGCATAAACCTTTCCAAAGGTTTATGCCTACAGTACTATCCCAAAGTGTCCTAAAGGAAAGCAGCCTCTTTACTGCTATAATATACAGTGTGTGTGTGTGTATTTAATACATATATATATATATATATATATATATATATCTAAACATGTGACAGTTTATATTTATGCCTATGCAAAAACAAATAAATAATAATAAAAAAAATCCTCTGATGGGGTAAAAATAATATTTGCTCTGATATGAAGCAAGCCCATGTAAGCAGCAGAGAGCATAATATTTAATATTTACAAATGATCTTTTCAAAACATTCCTTCATGACGTACACTTGTCTGTTGCCTTTCCAATATTTGTGCTTCTAAAAAGCATAGTAAATGTATTAATTTATTAATATACTATTAATATAATACTGTTATTAATCATTATATAATGAACTATTAATATAATACTATTATTAATCATTATATAATGCTAAAATACATTAGTTCAAATTACGCCGTATTTCACTAGACTATAAGTGAATAACAAGTGAATCCAGTGACTTAAAAAACTATTATGGGATGTTTTAACATACTTTCGGGAAGAGCACGCTGAGTGTCAGCACAGCCGGTACCCATTGACGCTCATTAGTATTATCGCCCACTAGCCGATTAATTATTCCTAATTTCATTTATCCGCCTCAGCATAAATACCATTGTCTCACTCTTCTCGGTATCTAGTTTCGCATGATCCCGCCTTCCTCCCGTTCTCCGCCTTTTCTTCGCACCTTCAAGGGGGGCGAACGGGACCGAGCCTCGCTCCGAGCTCTGCCCTCGCTAGGGTTACTATCAGCAGGGCTCGGGGTCCGCCGAGCTCCCGGCGCGCTCCCCAGACAGCACGCCAAATTTGTTTATTTAATTTAAAGTGCGAAATCGTTAAAAACACATAATCCTTTTTGGATTACAATCCACCATCTAAATGATCAATTTAATTATTTTAATTATTATAAAGCTATAAATGTTCCTGCAGGATCCTCATATGTAATATAGCCTATTAGCCAGGACTCAAACTTTATATTTACAGATGTGACATAATGATGTAAGGCATGCTAGAATTTCCTGTGAATACTGACCAGTACCACTCAAATAAGAAAACATTATTAAGCTAACCATTGTGAATCGGGCTAAAGTAAGGCAAAAGTTTTAAACACTCCCTGGTTATGCAGGTTTTTAATTTTTTTTTTTTTACCAAAAGATTATGGTCTGCAGCTTTAAAGAAACAAAACAAGTTGACTTTTTAAGAATGATATACAGTAACAAGTTTTAAATGTTAAACAGTTAAAACAGAGATTGAAATATAGTTTTCTTTCTTAATATATTTTAAAAAGTATTTTAATTTATTCCTGTGATGGCAAAGCTGAATTATAAGTGGACATTATTTCAGTTCTTAGCCTCACATGATCCTTCAGAAATCATTTCTGTATTATGATTTGATGCTCAAGAATCATTTCTTATTAGTATCAATGTTGAAAACAGATATATTTTCCATAATCCTTGTGGAAAACATGTTTTTTCATAATTCTTTAATGTATTGGAAAATTCCAAAAATGTTCTTAATCTACTCAATTTCTTATTTAAAATAATACTTCCAACTTTTTGAACAGAAGTGTATGTATTTGTTTTTTCAAAATCTACATAAAATATTGTATAAAATCTACATTCTTTAAAATAACAACGGCAAAAAAAATATTAGAAATTTAAATCATGATGCTGTTTTATTGCTGTCAGTTGTTCATCCATGTAAAAAGACTGCACGTTTCTTATAGCAGAAAATTTCACCTTATGTAAATTTGCAGAGGTTTAAATTCCAGGGGATCAGAAGGTAAAAGTCTTACCATATGTTTATTCCTCTCATGAACTCACTAACTAGTTCTACCTTCTGGCTGAAAAACTGTGTTAATTAGCAGATCCAGGCGATTGAAACAAAATACTGAGGAGGACTTTTACTTTCTGAACCTGGATTTTTTTTTTCAGCACTGTAAATTTACATAAAAAGATAATCTGAAATAGCTAAATCATTGGAAATGGGTTTGGCAAAGGGTGACATAACAAACTTAACCACACGATGGCAATGTTGTATCACCTCGCTCGGGTTTTCCATTTTTTAAAGGCAACCTGCATGACACTGCAAATTTTCAATCTGTGGTCAAATTTTCTAAAACTCCTTGCTCACCTGGCCTGTGGCGGATGTTGTCCAATGATCCACACTTGGAGGTCACATGACTAAGATCAATCTTCTTAGACTGAATAAGAATCTGTGAGAAACACCATAAGTCCAGAACATTAAAACATAAAACAGACTGGATATTAAACGCAACGACTTCTTCGCATATGATGCTGCAATATAAAAAATAAATAAATGAATAAAACTTTGCCTAAAAAGTACTGAGCAATAATTCATGACTTCAAGAGCTGAAAAGACACACGGGAACTACTCTACAGCGAAACACATAAAAATGGCAAATCAAGCAGAACTGATCCATATGCTGAAGATGACACAACGTTAAGAAAACCAGCAACCAGCAAACACAATAAATACAGCATCAGATCACTAATGACAGACATTCAGCTGTTTAGAAACTAAAGGCAAAGTTAGCATAGCAGTGGGTACATTCAGGTGTACATGAACAAAAACAAAGTCAATTTTCAGTTATTTCAGAATACTAAATACTTGCTCTTACTCAGGACTTCGATAAATATAGATTGGAGTCTTTTATTTCTTTTGCATAAACGTGATCTAGGCCACTTAAACTAAAATAAACAGACAGCATTCGTAATGTTTTTCTGGAAACCAAACCCATGACTTTGGCATGCTAGCATCCTGCTTTACAGTGCGCTCACTGTAGCTTTGTTGCAATAGTCAATCACAGTAACACAGTGACTGCTGCGACGGGAAGAAAAAGCAAATCTGATTGAAGTATATGGCTCAGCACATACCAGCTCTGACATTTCAACACTAGAAAACACTGGTCAAGACATTTCAGTTGGCACAATTACAAACAACTACGACTCTGTCCTAAAACCTAGTGAGTTGACTATAACAGCAACTTTGGGATTTTCTTCTAGGCAATTATTAATAAATAATTAACTACTGCCTTGGTAATATCATGAGACAGCACTGTATTTATATTCTACAGTGAAAGCAATCCCCTAAACGCACTGCAATTTGCTTAGTATAAAAATAAATTAATAAAAAAATCTGGATGCCAGAAAATGTGAGAGTAATTTTGATTATTAATATTAACTAATGTCAAAAATGATTACTAAAATACTTCATTCAAATTCTAAATTGAATAATGTGACACTAAAGACTGGAGTAATGGCTGCTAAAAACAGCTTTTCCATTACAGGAATAAATTACATTTTAAAATATATTTAAATAGAGAACAGTTATTTTAAATTGTAATATCATTTCACAATATTACCATTTTTGCTGCATTTTGTGATTAAATAAATGCAGCATTGGTACTTCTTTCAAAAGATTAAATAATCTTACCAACTTCAAACTGTTAAAATTGTCTGCATTACAGACATACATTTATTAGGTTCCATTTTAGTTAGAATAAGCCTTCTATGTAGGCAGCAGGCAGCAAGGAAGCTAGGAAGGAAGGAAGCTCACAAGGTTTTGGAACGGAACCTAAAAAGTAACAAGAAAACAAGAGTGAGAAGCCACAAATTTTTGCTGCAGCTACTCCATGGTACAGTCTTTTCAGCAAAACTGTAAATATATGTACATTTCTCAAACAGAGATATATTAAAAAGAAGGGTTGATGATGTGTGTTGCCTTATTTTGATATGACTTCCATACAGTCGATGCACAAGTGTTGATAGGTCAACATCAAACACCTGCATTACAGTCTACAAATATATACATATGGCGTGTATATATTTTCACATGATGAACAACAAGAAGGGACTTCAGTTTTGTGTATTATACAACTTTTCCCTACAGTATAATATCTGATGTGTGACAGTCTGTATCTATATCATCTTTGATTCTGCCAAGGTAGGCGTTTAGTCCTAACTGTAGCATTGAGTATCCAGTGCAGCAGAAATGAGTCTGGAACGTTGCTAAGTTGGAAATCTAGGACCATCAGGTCCAGAAAGGAAGCAAAGGGTCAAAAACCGTGAAGGTCTACTGGCTTTGGAAAAGAATGGGAAAAAGAAATAGGGAGAGAGGGAGCAGTACATACATTGCCTCCATGGGGCGAATGCTTCAGATTATCCTTGGATCCGCACTTTGACGGTACGTGACTGAAGTCCAGCTTCTTGTTTAAAATTTGAATCTAGAAAAATACAAAGATATGTGGCTCTTTTAATGAAGATGGGAACACACACACGTTCATGCACACGCACATACAGACAGCTGCTAGTCGTGCATTGGTGAGACAGATCAGTATTAGGCAGTTATATGACAACCTATAACCTGATACCTGTGTCAATGTTCTCACTGAAAACATACAAATACGACACAACCAGTCGATAAAAGCGAAGCACCGATGATGTTGAGCAGAGGTCAACTTTATGCAAATGTACAGCAACACAATGCGGCGACTACCAATCCACAGTGGAAAAAAATGTCTGCCTACCAGCAACCAACAGTGCGGAGATGTAGTGATTTAATCACTGTCAGCATGAACACCCCTTAAGGGTTAAACTGCCGCTGTACTCATTGCTAGCACTCTTTCCAACAGTTAGACCCCCATATGCCACATCAACACAAATAAGAAAAGCTTTCACACTGAAGGGCTGAATAGATGAACACGGAGGTAATTCCAGATAAACATTGCACATTTAATTAACTGTAGCATGTAAAACTCTCCCTCGTTCTAACGCTTGCAAATGTCCGTTTGACTTCTAGTTGGGATCATGGTTAGCAACATTTCCAAAAATCCCCAAGAGATTGAAGTATTAAATATGGATTTTGTGAGTCACTCTGCAAGTCTTACTAATTGGTGACAAAAAAAGTATTTTTTATAACCTTTTCATTTTATTACATTTTCATACATTTTAACATAATAGTGTATGTTAATCAAGAGCAGTAAAAAAAAACGAATAAATAATAAAAAATAAAAGATAAAAATAGATACCTTACATAAATATATATATATATATTTCAAATATAAATAAACCATAATAAATATAACGTTATGTACATTACTGCAAAACAAATTACATTGAAAACGATAATAATAGATTATTTTCTAATTGTAATAATATATAATTTTTATTTATAAATATATATTATATGTAATTTAGTTAATATGCAATATGTCATTACATATAACATAATATGTAAATTCATGACTAATAATTAAATTCAATTAGCAAATAATAAAAAAAAAAGATTATTTTGCATGTTTATATTAAATCTGTGTTCTTGATAAAGAATTATGAAAATATAAGTGAAATGGCTTACCGTAAGGACCGTAAATTTGTTTGCAAAAAACTTTAGAAATATAGAAGTAGCCTCTGTAATATAATATGTGAAAGAAGAAGAAATATGAGGCCATTTTTGTGAATGAGTTTGAAGTACAGTCTATAAAGGCTAACGGTACTGCAGTCCATCAGACACCCGAGTCGAACTGCTGTAGTCTATGTACAGTGAAAGTTTCACATCATCTGATGCACAATCCATTTAGCTGTTACTGCAGTGGAACAGAAGCGTTCAACAGTGGACTCACTACCAAGCTGTTGTAGTAGCATGCTTTTAACTGTCCTCAGCTGTTTGCAAAGACAGTGTTAATTTATTAGGGAATAGGGATTTGGACCCGGGTTGGTTCAGAAGCAGGTCAAAGTGAGCAACTGTAATAGGTCCTAGATTTCCAAAGCTGAATGAGGTGTGGATAATATCGACACAGAAGGGCTGATGGAGAACAAAGCACAGATGATGACCCTTCAGAAAGAGAGACAGTTGCACTGGAGCCAGAGCGAGCGTCTGTGTTTGGTCTCCAGAGATACGTGATACTCTTCAAGTTATGACATAGTCAAATGTAATACAGTATGTTCAACTGTGATCACAAACATATTATGTATGAAACATCCACAAACACACGCAGAGACACAGATGATGTTAAATGGTTATTATAATGAGGAATCCATGAATATGAACACATACTGTAACATTTAGAACTCAAAATGTCCACCAAAGTTTCCAAAAAAGTTTCGAAATAATGTTTTCAAATATTAAAGCCACAGCCATACAAACAGCTTATTTATTTTTTGGGGGGGTTGGAAAGTTGGAAGTGAAATATGTTCATAAAAAAAAAACAAATTTAAAAAGTGTAAAAAAAAAAAATTACTCTACAGGACACACTAATTAGTGTTTTTTTTTTTTTAGTATAGTAACTTTACTATTTATTACTATTTATTTAAATTAAATTAAATTAAATTAAAATAAAAAATGTAATTAAAATAAAATAAAATAAAAAATTTAATTAAATTAAATAATAAATATTTCTGATAGAAGAAATGACACATCTTCGAAATCATAATCATTCTTAAAATAATACATTAATACATTAAATAATACATTATATACTTAATTTGTTAAGGAAAGCGGTAGCAAATTATTTGTTTTAGGTACTAAATTTGTAGCTAAATTTAATTGATTGCAACTGCTTACCTTTTTAAATTTACAATTTAAATTTCAGTGCACATTATTATTTTTAATTTTATTTGTAAAGTATATATATATATATATATATACATATATACAGTAAAATGATTTCAGATTTGTTCATATGCAAATATCGACTTAACACAGCTCTAGAGCTGAACCAGCTTTTAGATATTTTAGAATATTAATCTAATGAAAGATTCTGACATTATTAATTATGCGCGTGCTTTTTGAATTTTCAGACTCTGCCTGTCCGCTTCAGTGGCCCTCAGTAGACATATTATGTCATTAACAGACAAGCACAGCACTCTTACCCAGTCTCACCCATGGGCAAACACAGACTGGCAGTGGCCGCCTCATGCCCGGTCACTCAACCCTGAGAGATAGTGGCTCATGTCACTGTCTCTTAGACCCGTTCCATTAGTGACTATGCTGGGGAGACACCCGCTGTCATCCAGGGGCGAGGGAGCATTTGGGCCCAGACAGATTCAGGGCATGGCAGAGGTTCTACAACACATTGCTTCTCAGGGTGTCCTGAGTGCCCTGAGATGAACTCCAATGCCATTTTTACTCATTCATCTCAGTCTACAGGACTTAAGAGGACCAGACAAACTACTGATTAATTTTTAGGCAATACTTACAAGGGGTCACTCACTATCTACATTTTTGTTAGTGTTTTGACAAATAAAATATTGAATATATATATTCATGCTAGTTTTAACCTTTATAAATTAGTTTGAGTTATTTAACTAGAAATGTTATCAAATACATTCTTTAAAAAACATATTACAAACATAAAAAAGACATATAAATTATAACAATATGTAAAGATTTTCCAGCGCAGTCATTTTATGATCAAATCCAGTCCTGTCCACCATTTTTACACATTTAATACTGTTTAAATGCTCTGTGTGAAGCATTTAATATTGAGCTCTGTTTTGTCAAAGTTTTTACTCTGAAAGTGCAAGAAAAACAGATCTCTAACACGGTCTCCAACCGCACAAACAAACAAATTACTCCAATGTCACTTAATGTCCTTCCTCATAGTTTCTCACTGCAGTCTCCCACCCCAGTAACCTCACAATCTCCCGCTCCTCTGGCTGATGAAATCCTTTTCTCTGCACTGCTGCACTCTGCCACAAGCCAGACATAAACATGTCACTCCAACACACAGCCTACATCCTGGTCATTACTGCAAGCTTGCATGAAATGCCTTTAAAAAAAGGGTGTTTACATCACGAGCCTGTCCCCATCATCCCAGCTGAACTCTATTTAACCCAGAAAAACAAACCACCCTGGTGCATATATGTGTGTATTATTTAGCCAGAATAAAATCCAGTTGTTTTACAACATACTATACAATCCAAGAATTCTGTAAAAGACCAGTCTATCAAGCATTTCCCTAAAGAAAGCAAAATACTGTAAGTATCACATAACTTTTTTTTTCAGTATTCAGGTGAAACCTGATGGTATTTCATTAAAAATATATATTTATTTAAATGTAGATACATATTTAAATTACTGTTTAAAAGTTTGGGGTCAATATATGTTTGAAATTTATTATTATTATTTTATTTTTTACTAAGGATGGTACTTATTTGATCAAAACTACAGCTAAAATAGTAATATGGTCAAATATTTTGACTATTTACAAATTCTCAATATAATGTACAGTATGTGTGTGTGTGTGTGCGAAGCGTAAATGTTTTTATTGTCACTTTTGATTATTTTAATGCATAAAATTAAAACATTTACAGTACTATTTACCATGACTATAACTTTAATGTATTAGAATAAATATTAATTCTAACTTTAATATACTAATAAGAACTGTCAATTTAACAATTAAAATGACTAAAAAATATATGTAATTAAATGAATATACCTTCAATTTAATGTATTCCTTTATTTGTTTACTGACAGCCCAAATTAATTTATAAAAAGTAAAGAGCAGTGATAGGTAACATGAATAGAAACGTCAAGGGAAAATCAAATGAAATATTTACGTTAATTAAATGTTTAGATATTTGAATGAATACATAATAGGAGGTAAAGTTTTGGAGCAAGTTTTGTTCCACATCATGAGAATAAATGCCATGTCATAAGAATATATTATATACCTTCTAGTCAGGCAAGAAACAAGTCAATCTAAGATGAGTAAACTGGCCCAACAGCTATTATGTGCAGACATTACTATGCACACAGTGAACTGATACATGCAGACACCAGGCGATAGTGATGAGTGCGAGACAAAGTAAAGCACACTTGAAAGGACAGTGTGCCCACAGGGGACAGAATCGACCCTGAAGGAGCAAAACAACAGCAAGAAAGATAGATTGGGAAGAGAAAAAGAGAGCATCAGCTGAGGTGAAATCAAGATGAATTGTTAGCGTTTGGACTTGCCTGGCCCCCCTTGGGCTGGTACTTGATGTTGTCAATAGAACCGATCTTGGACCTGACATTCTTAAGATCAGGCAGTGGCTGGTTAATGACGCGTAGCTGTTTGGGTGTAGTCGCCGGGGATTTTGGTGGTGTTCGGATGATGGCCACTCTTTTTTCCTGGGACATCAGGCTGAGAGATTTGGGAGTGCCCGGAGTGTGGGGGGTGCCCGGAGTACGGCAGGAGTAGCTTGGAGGGGTTCCAGGGGTGATGGCCGTGGACCCGGGCGTGCGGGGTGTGGAGGTGCCACTGCGGGCCGAGCGGGACCGAGCGCTCTCTACACCTTCAGTGGAAACAAATGATCCATTTAAACGCTTTGAATTAGGGGTAACACTTTATTTTGTAAGTCCACATTTTATTAACAGTAAGTAACTTTGAAACTACATGTCAACTAGTAGTCATCAGAGTATTAGGAGACTGTCTGCTTAATATCTCCTAACACTTTATTTTGATTGGTCCACAACATACTATGAGAAACTTTGTCAATTTATTCTACTAAGAATAAACCTACCCTAACAGTTCACTCTGAGAGTTAGTAGACATGTAGTTGCAAATTAATGAGGATTAGTTGACATGTAGTTACAATTAGGAAGTTCAACATCAGCAAACAAATGTGAAGATGATTTAAAACACATATTAAAAATCATTAGTGAAAATGCTCCGGTACTGCTTTTTTCTAATTTCATATTTTTTCACAGCATGACAATGTACAAGAAACAACACAACACTGCATTAGATAGACTTGTTCTCAGACATTTATATATTGATATACCTTTTAGTATTTCTTTTTATTCAGCAAACTGACAGCAAAGGCATTTATAATGTTACCAAAAAAATCTACTTAACTTTCATTAAAGAACCCTGGAAAAATCATCAACGTTCCCACAAAAATGTTAAACAGCACAACTGTTTTCATTATTAACAATATGAAATGTCTTTTGAGCAACAAATTAGCATATTATAATGATTTCTTAATGATCAAGTGATATTTTAAAATATATTCACATAGAAAAATATTTCGCAATATTACTGTTTTTATTGTATTCTTTATCAAATACATGTGGACCTGCTGAGCACAACAGGCTACTTTCAGAAAGCCAGAGACTACACATAAAAAAAAAAAAAATGTAAATATAAAAAATAAATGCATATATTTTATTTAATATTCAGTCTTACTCCAAATTTTTCACTTGTCTTGTATAAAAACATAATTAAAAACCTAAGCAATGTTGCTTTTCAAGCAAGTGTATATTGTTTTAAAGATTTGTAGATGTTTTTACTGGTTAAAGAAGACTTGTTAGAAGCTCATTAAAACATCATTTTTTGCAGTCTTTTGGTCCCCGCTGTAGATGATAACGTATACAAACTTTTTTCATGGATTCGAATGACACAAACACACAGTGCAGAACAGTGTTTATACTCACATGCATTATGGAAAAGGTGTAAACGAACACTTGTAAAATAGTGCCTTTTTGAATTAGTTAGATACATTTGTGGAACATTGTGGTTTCAATGCTGTAACTAAATGTTCAGTGGAGATGAATAACTTTTAATGGCACTATATTTTTATGGTGACTATTCCTGTACAGGACAGCGGGTATGAAAGACCGACAACAAACGGTGAAACATTAGGGACTGATACTCTATACCTGTCATACTATGAGACCTGCCTGTCCTGTGCTCTGCTTTGACTTCAGTACGGAACGCTACAGGAGCAGGGGAAGAGACGGGTGAGTATAGTGAGTATGAGTTAAAGATAGTCGAGAAAAGTCGAGAATGTATCCTAAAACAGATCTGAATATGTCCAAAAAGCTTTAAAGAATCTTTAGATTAATGCTTCTTTTATAAATTTTGAAGTTAAAACTGGCTTTTTGTGAAATATATGAAAATAAAAATCCATGCAATATTGATTAAATGCCTTATCAAATATAACAGTATAATGAAAATCAGTGATAAAATCTGATCATTGTCAAATATTGGAACATTATGTGGTTGTACTGTACACGTATTTAAAAAAAAATAAAGCTCATTATTTTTAATTATATAAGCCATGTTACTTCAGTATTGTGTAATAAGATGTCAGAAAAAAGTTTAAAAAATGATAGTTTCTTTGTCATAGTAATTTGTGGCCTAGGTCTGATTCAGTACAAATAAGAAAACACTATTTTAGAATCTATAATATCTACAATCAATAACAAATAAAGTAAGTGTGCATGAGAATGCCTCTTACACGTGGGCCTGCGTGGTGCTGTGGACCCAGAGCTGGTAATGGAAGTGGAGCTCTCCTCATGATCAGCCATGTGTGGGCGACGAGTTAGTATATATGCTGGCCGTGGAAGTGACGACCTTTTCTCTGGGCTCCGAGAACCACCATCCTGAGGACAAAATCATTAATCCTGTTAGAATCATATAATAGATTACCCCCTAAGTAAAATGTACTCCCCCTGAAATTAGCTTTATCTCTTCCAGTTAACAAAACATTATGTAAATACCTCTCTATAATTCATAACACTTCACACAACACACAAATCGTGCTGATGAGGTGAGAAAATCATTCATTTTCACTATTAGGTTAACACATTTCAGGACGGCTTGCTCTTTGGAACGTTCTAGAAGCAAACAGTTTTCCGAAACATCTCGTTCCCTGCTTACCTTTACAGCATATGAATTTAGCGATACTTGTGGGCCCGCAGAGGAAGGGCGGGGCTCATAGAGATCTGCCTCCACCAACGGCCTCCTTTTATTGGAGGAGCTGGCCGAGTTTGGCCGGGCTGGCAGCAAAGCCTCTGCCCGAATTTTAGAAGTGGGGATCTTTGTTAGTGTTGTGGGATTGGAGGTCTATGATGAGAGGAACACGGACAGATGAGCCATTCATGCACAGTGAAAATGAAACTAAAAACATGAGCAGAAAATGATATGAGAATCAGTGTGACAGCATGTTTAACCACCCGAAATGACCAACGTCTGACCACACATTTGGGGATACAAGGGAATTTACCATAATGCATAACTATTTAGGAATTAAAATAAACAAGCACAAAAAAAAAGAAAACGTCTAGTTTCTCTGTAGTGTTAGTACATGGACTGTTTAACTGCTTGAGGGGCAATATGTCTCACTTTAAGGTTAAAGGAAATGAGGCAAAGCGGTCATGCAAACTTGTAAAACAAAACAGATAAAAGATGGAATGAGCAGGCAATACAAAGAGTGGAAACCAGGGAGGAAATGCAGAGGCTATATATATATATATATATGTATGGGCAGTTGTCCTATGGTGTGATGAAAAATGTCATTTCTACATTTTTTTATCTGTCAAACCAAAGGACACAGTTCAATTTTTATTAGTCAACTACCCATATATTGAATTCATTTTAACACATCACAGGTGCTACAAAAAATATGGCATAACAAATGACAAAATAAAAAAGAGGACCTTTGTATGTTTAAGTGTTGTTGAACATCTGTGTAAAATGTTATGAAGATAAAGGGTTAGTTAACCCAAAATATTAAAATTAGGCTTTGTTTAACTCACCTTTAAAGCATCCATCAATTCTTTCAGATGAATCCATTCCAGTTATATTAAAAACTGTCCTGGCCCCTCCAAGCCTTTCCATGTGAGGGATGATTTATTACAGATACCTGCACTTTATTTCACATCTTCCGAACTGTATACAGCAAACACCCATTTATCCTCATCAAAAGGCTTGAGGGAGCCTGAACAGTTTTTAATATAACTCTGAATGGATTCATCTGAAAGAAGAAAGTCTTATAAACCTAGGATGTTTTGAAGGTGAGTAACACAAACTGATATGACATAATTCAAAATCAGGCTAAAACAAAGTTCATTTTGCAACGTTCAAAGCTTACCAAAGCTATATATCTGTTGGAATTCATTTTGGCTCCTAACGACCTTTGAGCTACTCTTGGTCTATATGGCAGATTCCCAATCGGTGAGTGTGTTCTGAAACTCCTCCCCCTTTGATGCAAGATTTTTTTTTTTCAGTTCACTTCTCATTCATCGAAGGTAAGACATGAGAACAGCATCTACAAGTCTCTAGCAATATTAATACACTGTGTCCAATAGCTGAACTGCCAGATATATCTTCACCTGTATGATTGCTCGCAGAGAGACTTCAAAGGCTCAGAGTAAGCATTTAATTAATAGAAAGAAATTGCAAAAAAGAATGAATGAAGCTTGGTGTCGAGGACCCGGAGTGATGCAAAAAGCGATTCAGAGAAACTTCTAAAATAAAGCCATCTAAAGACATAAAAAGAATGAAAGGAAAGACTGAAGATATAAGGTAGCAAGTACCAAACCTACTGCTGTTACTGCTGTTGTTCTTTGTGAATTTAAAGGTATGCAAAAGGACTCAATAAAACGGCAAAAAACATACATTAACGTGCATACATTGCACGTGTTTTCATGCAAATAAAAAATGACCCCACAAAATACAAAAAATATATGAATGAATATGCCACTCAGTCTTTTTGAACCTCTTTTTGCCCCCAAACGAAGAACAAAATGTAAATATATGAAATATGAAATATATCCAGCCTTAAAATACAGTCTAATTTAAATTCTTTGGTGAAGTAACCCTTTAATTTAAAAAAATATTGCATCAAAATATCCAAGCCACAGTTTGCGTCTTTCATTATTAATAATTGCTGCTATTTCTGAGTACTTAAGCCAATCTCTTGTATACAGAGTGGACTATCTATTGACAACCTATTTTAATTGGGATCATAATATTTGTATATGATTGAAATCCGATGTGATGCTTACAGATGCTCTGTCTCTGGAATGCCTGGCCACACTGAAGGGCAGTCGACCATCTGCAGACACTGCAACGAGAAAAAGAAAAAGAGGTAGAGGATGATAAAGAGAAGAGATAAATACTGTGACCATGACCATTAAGTTCTATGATCTCCAACAAAAATAAAACAAAACACAACACACAAGCAAATACACTGCAAATGCAGTCTTGTATACAAAAGCACCCACACGTGCTTGAAACATAGTCTAATCTTTAAAGAAAAAATAATTGCATTTTTAATTAATTAACAATTATTTGGTTAAAGGATGCAATGTGACAGGTATGACTTGTTGAACAGGCAGTCCTACCTCAAACTAACGCAGGTAAGCTCAAACTAACAAGCTCACTTAGCAACATTATCTCAACTGATGAGTTGAGATAATGTTGCTAAGTGAGCTTGTCAGATGTTCCAAGTAAGGAATCAAGTGTTATGAAAGTGCCACAAAACCACAGCGTTTAACTTTTCAAGCAAATCAACAAACAAATGGTTTATTTGTGGCTGACCCTGAATATTAAACTGGGATTTTTTATTTACTTAACCGCCATCCAGTACTTTTTCTTTAAATTCTCAAGCCAAAGTATTTCTAATTGGGATACTTCCGATCAAAAATGAAACTGACCATTACCCACAGCTAAATATTTTGAAGCTCTGCTCTGAAACTACTTGGAACAGAGTAATAGAGAATTTGAAAATGAACTGTATTACATAAAAGGCTGTTCAGTAAATCCTAATTGGGGCATTGCAGCAATGTATCAGATGTCCAACATAAATTCAAGCACAGTTCCCAGAAATCTAACAGTGGAACTTCATTATGGCACAGTGAGTTCCTTTCCTCCAGATTTCTCTTAACTGAGCGCCCAGAACTCACTCAAACCACCAGTTGCCTGGCAACCAGTGCAATTGGTTCCTGTATGTTCTATACAACAGAATAAAAATGTTACAAAAGGAGAGGAAATAGTGATTACTGTATTCTGCATCTCATAAATTGTCTAACACATTTACTGTAAGTCAAAAGGACATCCTTTAAAAATAACCCACAGACAAACACACACACACACACACACACACACACATAGTGATTGGATGCACCACATTTTCACAATATTCAATAAGCAGCGCCACTTCAAAAAGAAAACTCTGTGAATAAGCACGGAAACTGAGAGAGCACATGCATACAACAAAAAGAAAGGTCAAGCTATAAGAAAATGAAAACATTATAAGCAAAACAACTGAATTAAACACAAGTGAGCCTCATTACAAACACTGCATGAATATACAACTTGTATAACTTATACAATTTGCTATGTAAAATACATTAAAAAAAAACAACAAATCAAGTAGACAAGCATCACTTTTTAAACAACATGCCAATGCCCATGTTTGCCAGCCACATTGCAAACAGCTCGTGACAGAGATCACCTGTGGGTTTCCGCTTAACACACGCGTGATGTTGGGTAGGTCTAGGGTGCCTTACGGTAGCCTTTAAAGCACTCTTCCGGGAAGGAGAGCACGTCTGAATATCAGATTTTTTTGAGAGCTCAGCCTTCTTAATCACAGCTACAAGAGGGAGACACAGAATCAAGGACAGGCACAACAGCAGTACAACTCAGGATGATAGGAGATACAGTCACTCTCCTTATCAATAATCAAATTATGTTTCACATAAACAGTCATTTATAAAATGTGTAATAAAAAAAATGCAAATATGATGACAATTAATGAAATTCAGAGCAATGTAACTACTGTAAAAACTTAAGTTTAATTAAACAGAACACTCCATTGACTCAAAAAAATTATAATAAAATTACAATAATACAAAGTTTTAGATTAATACATGACATAAAAGTGAAAATAAGAATTAAGATTTAAAAACAAAACAAAACAAAACACAAATTCACTTTCAACAACAAACACCTTTTTTCTTTTTCATCTCATCCTTCTGGATGGGTACTGGCTCTTTGCGAACAGGTTTGCGTTCAGGGGTGCTGATACGTCCTTTGGTCCTGCCGCCTTTAGCCCTCTGTTTCGCTGATTTCTCCACGGGTGGTTTCTTGACAGGGCTCATCACTCTGGGAAGAGGCTCAATTTTCTCTGTGGCCATGCTCTTATCATCATCTACAGAGTACATGAGGTGAAATAGGCAAGCTACTCTTATACCAGGCTTTAAACTATGCATTTGCTTGACATCCAACATGGCCCTCACAGATACGTAAAATTCTATACTGCTATATACTGGCAAGCCAACTAATATACAACTGTTAGCTAAAAAGATAGGAAACAAGTTAACTTCATAATTTGCTGAGCAAATTTAATGCAAAACAGATATTAAAACCACACCTTGAGTATCCACCCAGGAGCTGTCTAAGATGGAGTCATCAATAGTAGTTTCATCTTTGTAGTCATCATAGCTTTGGGTCGGGGCCTCACTCTCTTGGACTTCTATCTCTTTAGCTGGACATACAGGTGGCTCAACAGGTTCTGGAACATCTACGACTTCCTCCAAACTGGGAGCCTCCATCTCTACTTCCTGTGCCATTTCCACAGACTTGTCCTCCTCTTCCTCCTCTTGGAGGAGCTGTGGATGTTCTTCTTCAGGGGGAGCTGAGAAACGTACACTGTGTCCAGAGACTTCGCTCTCATCAATAGTTTGCACTACTGTAATAAAGTCATCTTCTACTGTCACTACTGACTCAATCGCAGCTCTAGGCTCAACAGTGTCTTCTGCAGCTTTGGCCCCTTCCAAGACTTCCTCATCTTCCACTTCTTCTTTCTTAACAACTTTTCCATCCTCTTTTCCCTCCTCTTCCCTCACATCTGGTTCAGTTTTATTTGCCACTGGATTCTCTTCAACATTAAGAGCTTGCTTTGGTTCTGGCATGACCTCATCAGGCTCCTCAGCAAGCTCTACCTCTTCCTCTACTTCTTGAGTCACGGTGGTCTCAAAAGAAGCCTTTTCTGTCTTGGAAGGAGCTGGCTGAGGTTTCTCCTCAGCAACCTTCTCTTTGAGGGGCTGCACTAAGTCTTTCTGCTTTACCTCCTGCTCAGAAGGTCTCTCCTCTCTAAAATATTTCTCAAAAGACCCAACAGGAGACAATCTATTAGGATCTGTTTTAAGAGCTTCTTTCTCACCTGGGGATCTAGGTTTTTCACTGTCACTAAGATGCATTTTTTCCTCATCGGTAGCACTTTCTACAGAAGATGCTGGGGATGGTCTGATGGGCCGAGCAATTCTGTCCTTTGCAGCTCCAGTGAGCTGGTACACATCCTCTGCATCTACCTCTTCATAAGCTTCCTGATGCACAAGGTCTGGTTTATTCTTCACCTTCTCCCTGAGTTCCTGGAGCTCCCGTTCCTCCTCTACACTCAAAGGTCGGTCCTCCATCTCCAGTTTGCGAATTTGCCTCTCATAGGCAGCTATTTCAGCTTCGGTTTCAGCTGCAAGTTTGGAATCTAAATCAAGATCAAGTTTTGTTTCCTCAAGAGTAACTGTCACCTTCGGCGTGATAAAGGTTTCAACTTGTTTATCTACCTTTTCTTTCTCATTATCAGGTAAAGTTAGACTTTTCGCTTCTTCCAAATGTTCACTCTTCAAAAGATCAGACTCCTCTTGGTTAGTCTCTACAGGAGGTTTTTCAGAAGGTGTAGTTTCAATTTCAAAGGATTCTTCTTTCTCCGGCTTTTCTTCTGATTTTGCCTGTGGTGTAACAACCTCTGTAGGTTTCAGATCTTCAGTCGATGGACAATCCTGTTGACTTAATGCAACAAGACCAGTTTCCTTCTCCTCTGATATCACAGTGTTGAAGATTTGAGGAGATGAGTCCATTGGACTGTGCACATCCGCAGGCGACGGCATTGGACCAGAGTATTCACTAAAGACACAATATCCTTGCTCCTCCAACTGCATTTCTCTCTTTGGAGCCATCTGACCCTGGTCACCTTTGAAAAAATGTGCAAAAGAATCACTTACTAGGGAAGACATGTCCATTGGGACAGACTTCCTTCTCATAATCTCTGGGTCTGCATTGTCAGATGTCAACCTTGATCGAGTACCTGCCAAATCCAGCATTTCAGGCAAGTCTGGGGCCATTACGGTGCCGTTCTTATAACAGCTCTTAGCTTGGACAGGGGATTCTGGAGACTCTGACTGGGGACTTGTCTTTACATCAGTGACTGTTTCCTTGGGAGGTGAAGATGATGGAGTTGTGACAGAGGCAGTTGTCTCCAGGATCAGTGGTGGAAACTGAGGGATCTTCTCAACTGAGGGTGTGGTGACAGGAAGGTAATCAGCAGATTCGTCAAGGCTCCCACTAGTATGAGACATTATGTCAGTGGCTAACGGAGAGAAGTTTCTAGGACGTCCTTGAGCATCACCATGATCCATTCCCCCAATAGTGATATTTAAAGAGTAACTTCGTTGCTCTAGTGCCAGTTTTCCTGGAGACAGTCTGCAGTCATCTCTTCTGTCCACAGGTAAAGTGGTGTGTAGTGTGTCTGAGCTAGTTTTCAGAAGATCTGGTTGGACTTCCAAAGAGTGTGTTTGGGCCAAGGTGGTGTAACTGATTTCAGGAAGTGGTAGGTCACCAACAGAGTCCTTCTGTTCTTCTGATTTAGTACTCAGCTCATAATACCCTTCTCCTTGAGAGCCGGAGGCATCTGTCTTAATTGTAGTGGTCTCAAAATAAGCAGACATCCTGGATTTGTCCTTCATGTCCACCTCTGTTGTTATTTCCATTGGTTTCTCTTCAATTTGCCCTGGGTTCACCTCATGGATATTGCTGTCATGCGTTTCGGTTGAAGGCTGCTTCACAGCACCACTTTGCACATCAGGCTTTACAGGTTGAGCCTCGCAAGGTTCTTTGGCATAACCTTGGTCACTTGGAGGCACTTCAAAATCCTCCATGGGGCATGTTCGAGCAAAGGGGCTTTCTGGCATATCTGTGTCTCTGGCAAGGCTCTGGTAAGTTGGAAGTTCATCATCTAGATGCATTGCAGATTCAGTGAAGTCCATGCCAACGGGATCTGTCCTTTCACTATCTGGTCGCTCTGCTTCCATCTTCACAGCTGAAAGCAAATCTCAAGTAGTCTGCACTGTATAGTATTATTAATAATTCAAAGTACAATATGTTTGCCAGGCCAACCACCACACAGACAGGCAAAGCTCTTGGTCAAATGAACTTCCACTTTCAAATAGCAGCAGTCGATGAGACACACATACCAATTCAGTGATGGTGTGATGGCATGGACGTGACAGGACCAGCATGCAGAACCAGAACATTTAATGTTGCGTGGATGAGGTCCAGAAAATGAGGATGAAATATCCAAGTAAGTGGTCCGAACACGATACTGACGACATTACACCAGCAGCAAGATGGAATAGCTGTTTGAAAAACTTCTGCCAAATACATATTCATATATTATGGAAAATGCATAGTGATTTTCATGTTCATATAAGCAAGTTTAATTGTCTATATAATTGTCTTAAAGAGTCACTTAAATAAGTGTTTTTAATTATTTAAAATTGTTCTGCATTTTGCATAATGAAAGGAATAAAAACACTTATGTAAACCATGTGAAATGACATTGCTTTGAATTTTTTTTAATGAAAATGAAACACAATTTAAATTAAATCAACAAGCTTAGCTTTTCAAAAGCCTTTGAAAATGAAGCATAACACAATATCACAATGTCACAAAAACAGAGGATTCTCATTGAATCCCACATGTAAAAAATGCAGGTGTTTTGTTGGAGCATGCAGCAAAAATCACCCACAAACTGGCAATGTAGCTGGCAAATAAAAATTAACTGAGCAATGGGAAAACAATTTATGGAAGCGGTCGACCTGGCAGCAGTAGCATCAACCAAGAAACAAGCAGTAAAGGTTAGAAAAAGCTTAGTCAGATAGCTAGCAGATAGCAGCTGCTCTGGGAAAAGCTTTAAGTAGAAAGACATTGACAGACAGACACACAGCTCTGGCCACAGAAGCTGGTCACCATCAAGCCTGTGTTGCCTTGCAGCATCAGCAGAGAGAGGAGATATTTGAGCCATCCACCCACATTCCCTCAGAAATCTTTCACGATGCTTTCGCTTTGCTTTTTTTTGTGATGGGAGAGAGAAACATGCAGGTTGTGAGAAGGATGGACACACCTTCTGCAGGGCTTTCTTGCCCCCCTGCTTCCTCAGCTCTCCCATTAGAGGCCTCGTCGGCAGCAGTAGCTGCCTGTGTGTGAACCTCAGCCTGCAGGCCGAACAGAGCCTGAGCCTCGCCTATGACCTCTGCCCGCTCTAGGAGCTCAGATAGGGGTTCCTGCTCAGGCTCCTCCCCACTCCACTGCTCCTCCTCCTCCTCTTCCTCTAGAGCTGCTGCTGTTGCTGCGGCTTCTGAAGTCTCCTCCTCTTCCTCCTCCGCAGCTGAGAGACTCTCTATGGTCTCCTCTTCTTCATAGAGAGGGAGACAAGTGGAAACATCAAGACTATAGACAACACAGACTTGGGTTATTTGGGAATAAAGAGGTGGGACACTTTCAGCTCTATCAGTTATGAGGACGTATTCAATGCAGTTTATGGCTTTTGTAAAATGTACACGTGGAGTTATCTCTGACCTTGGGTATATGAAGTAGTGGTAGACAGAGGTAAATAAAGAAGATGTTCATGCACATCAAACAAGATTCTTATTAAAGAATTTGAGGTGTTCTCCCATGTTTTATCAGTTTATATAATGAAAATCTGATTCTGCACATACTGTACTTGTTTTAACATGTTATTTTTAAAATAAACAGACATAACTGATTATTGTCTCACAATTACAAAGAACCATTTTTAATAATCTGATTAAAAACAATCAGTTTTAATCATGTTTTGTCTGTTATGCTCTGTAACATGCATCAGTTGATTTCACTTTGGCTTTGTGAAGTATAATTTTCATCAGAAATGCTACCTACATACAATAAAATCATGCTAATATTCATCAGAAAACCTTGCTTAAGTGATTGTGCTTAAATCAGTTTTTCAGGCAATATACAATGGTGGTTGGTTTCGGCTGAAAAATTCTAAAAACTCTAAAGAACCAGATTATTAATTTCCAAATATGTACCTCCCAGTTAGATTATTAATGCTTATTTCAAAAGTTTATGACAAATAGTCAATATCACCTTCGTTTGTTCAATTTTATTTTTGAACATGGAAGTATGACTTGCACACCACACACTTGCACACAATACTGTGTGCATCGCCATTGTCTCTGTTACCCGAGACTGAACGAAATGAACAGCGGCATAATAATGCCGGTCAGGGAGTTATTGAGATGTCAGTATAAATGTAAAACCGGGGATGCAGAATTCTTGCTCGGAACAAAGCTTATGATGTAGTTCATTTTCAGAGAGAGAGAGGGAGATAGAGAGAAAGAGAGATAAGGAACAACAACAGTCTCTGCTGGGAGCCAGGCTACATATGGAGACGCGCAGACCACACCAGGTCATATCTCAGTAGGATGCTGCAGTGGAACGAGGGATGAGAGAAGAAAGAGTATTTGAGGGAGAGAGAAAAAGGGAGAGGAGGACAAATTGGCAGCAAACTCATTGTCAAAAGTTTTAAGGGATTTAATGATTTTAATTCCACTTAATGATCCTTTCAATGGGTTGTTTTAAGGATGCAACACTTCCTACTTTCAACTAAAATAAAATGACAAAGCATGTAACAAAACTAATAAACTAATAAAAAAATAAATAAAATAAAATATGATTAAATAATATAATAGTATACCAATACACATGCTGTCAGATTAATCTCACAAGCAATAATCATACGTATCTCATTAACATAAATTAGTTCTCACTGCTTCATTATTGTCTACTGATTCTCATCACATTCAAATTAGATTGCAAGCTCATCATAGCTTAGCCAAAATGAAGCAATAAAGATGTTTAGAAACCAAAACAAAAAAGCTAAAAAATAATCGGTTCTATAATTTTCTAAGTTCTGATCACCAACCCTAGTTAAATTGGAAACACAACCCACAGTGCAGAAACCGTTTTGGTGCTGAAAGTGATTAAGCTTTCTTCATTGATGCAATAAGGTCAGAGATGCTTGTGTGTGTGTGTGTGTGTGTGTGTGTGTGTGTGTGTGGGCCACCATGTGAAGAGCTGAAAGTCTTCCTGTGATCTACAGCATGTGTACATCAGCAGGTTGGAGAAATGTGAGGGGCCTGTTGAGACGCATGAATACATTTTGTGTCTGATGGGGGACAATCAAAAATACAAATGGACAGACAGGCTAACATACGGGCAGACAGATGCAGAAACAAGAAGACGGCAAACAGGCAAAGGAGAAAATGTGCACAGCATGCACAAATGTCCTGCTGATGCTGCAAGTCATTTGGATTTCATTTTCAGAGTCAGTGATTTTCCTCCTTTCCTCCATAGCAGTGTGGATTTGGCCTAAAAACACAAACGTTTGTGCCTTTTTACTGCACGGCACAAAAGTCACGCAAAATCCAAATGACTTGCAATGAACAAGGTACGAAAACAGATACCACCCCCACAAGACACGCTTCGGTCAGAGTGAGCACGACACAACAGAGACAAAAGACAGGAAGAGGCGGACCAGAGAGAGAGAGCGAGAGTGAGAGAGAGAGAGAGAGGTGTTGATGCTGAGCTAAAGAAAGAAATGGAAGGAAAGAGAGAGAAAAAGGAGAAGGGGAGGAGAGAATGGCAGAGAGGAACCATGCGAGGTTCACCTTCGATCTGTCTAAACGCGGCGGCCTGCCCTGGGGGGCGAGAGCCAGAGCGCGTCCACTCTGGGCTGAATAAAGGGTGCTCATAGTATTCCTCGTCAGAGTGGTAGGGGTCATCCTCAGGCACAGACACTGAGATGGAGGGGGCGAGGAACTTGCACCTCTCGCGAGAATTTTGGAAGCGGTGGAGAGGACCTGCTTCCTCCTCATCCCCTACATCTACAAATAGACACAAGGAAAAGAACTGCAGGGAAATCTAGACAAAGAGACAGAGACAAAGAGACAGAGAGGAAAAAGAAGGAAGATAGAAAGGGTGGAGCAAGTAAGGGAGGAAAAAGGAACAAATGAAAGTAAAAAAGGAGGTGAATCAGGATATGTTAAAATTGAGAAGGGAAGGGAGAGGATAAAGAGAGAGAACCAGAGACAGAGAGAATAAGGAGCTAAAAAAAGTCAGGTGGAGAGAAATAAAACAAGATAGGAGTATGTGTACGAAAAAAGACACAGACACAGACACACACACAACACACAGTGTCGAGAAACACAAAGTGTGACTGTAGCGGTGCTATGCCATAACCAGAGTCTGAACATCCCGAATGGCATCTAAGGGGTTTGCCTGAAAGTGAGAAAGATCTAAAGCAGATGAAACTGCATCAATTTTAAGTTTCTGCTTAAAGTCAACATGAATTTTACTTTTGTAGTGTGAAATATTTCTAAATGAAACAATACATAACGAGCAAAAAAAAAATCCCTCTTAGCCGATCACTGAGCAATATTATATATATATACTGTATACTGCGCACATTTTTTATGAAACACTCAAGAAATAAACATACCGTTTACTAAATATAGGTGTAACACTCTATTTTAAGGTGACCTCGTTATACATGTTTTATGTACTTACTATTATAATAACAATAAGTTATGCAGAATTACATGCAACTAAGCCTGAACCAAACCCTCATCCTAACCCTAACCATCTAGTACTGTGCATGTAGTTGTAGTACATGAATGTATAATTACACGTAACAAGGACATAATTTAAAAATCAATTAGTTAATTATGTAAACAATACAGATCCATGCCTTAATTTAGTTTTTTGTTTTTAATAAATAAATAAATCAAAAATGAATATCAGACAAAAATTGATGGTGACAATATATCCATCCTTGATTAAAATTATTTTGGCCAAGATGACATCAGCCACAATGGAAAATTGTTGAGAAAGTTTAGAAAGTTATTAAGAAACATATTAAATGGAGTACATTTGGATTTCATGTTGACTTTAAGTATGAGCTTAATGACTGCGTTTAGCATAGCTTCTCCTGAAGGCTGTTAATGGCATTAATGTTTAGTATCTTCAGAGAGTGAGGCTGTTAATGACATTAATGTTTAGTATCTTCAGAGAGTGATCTGAGCATGGCATTGACCTACCACAGGCAGTACAGACAAACACAGTCAAAATGACGAACGAGCACAAGCCCACAACATCAACAGCATCTACGACACGACATGCAAAACTAAAGACAAGGACACACAGAGGAACTGAGAAAGGTTTGGAGCAATCAACAGATCTACTTTTGGAGAGAGGATGAGCAGGCAACCTGAATGCCACACAGTTTCAGCAACAGCCTGGAAACATGAGCTGCAGGTGAGACAGCACAGCATTCAGTTCAAGGTTTAAGGCTTTCATGCAGGGTGGAGTCAAGATCCATGGTTGGGCGGGGTATAAGGAGAGGTCGAGTTTGATTGGTTAGGAGAACTGGAAAGGGTTTGGGTCACTTTGGCATGAGTTTTTGATCAAGATAAGCTCCCGGAGTTAGCAATGATGAAGATGAGGCCTTGTCTAAGAGCTGGAGATGCTGGATGAGGAAGAGGAGGTCGACTTGAATGATGTCAAAAAAGGAGGCAAAGTTGATCCTGCAAACACAACTCCACCAATCTTTGGACCGGCCCCACAAATCAGCAGAGCGTGGGTATCTGTAGGGCACTGTGACAGGGGTGAAATCAGCCTGAAAGAAGTGGGACTAGCAGGCGTCCACCAAATAGAAAACCCTCATTCAAGCCAGGGTCAGAATGCCACCGGAATACACATGGGAAAAAAGGTGTTCAAGTTCTTTCAGTGTGTTTCTCACCTCACCTCTCTCCATACACACAAGAAGTATGACCCTACCTTGATCCAAAGGCCCAAAATGCTCTGCTGCTGGGGATGGAGGAGGTGAGGGCGGCAGGTTTGCAGAGTCCTCCACTGCAAATAAACAGAAGAAAAGAAGAAGAGATCAAGACAATGTTCAAGATCAGATCAGCATACAGCTTCACAGTTTGGGCGTCCCATTGTGGGTCTGTTATAAAACCGGCTGAACTGCCTACAGAGAAAGAATTGTAAGGCAACATACAGTAGGAGGTCTGATGTAAAGTTATAAGGTTTTCAAATTCTAAGTAAATGTTGCAAGTGTGTCCTTTATGAAGAAGGTGAAAACATCTATCCAAGATTGCAGACAAAGCAAGTATAATCTAAACTTAACTAAACTTACTAAACTTACTGATGATATCATAAGCTTAGTGAACTCCTTTCAAAGGTTGGGATCTTAATTATTAAATTAAATTTAGTGCTGGACAACTATTAATCGCAATTGATTTCATCCAAAATAAAGGTTTGTATGTACATAATGTGTCTGTATTGTGTATATTTATAGTAAACACACATGATGGTACAGTACATATTTATATTTTAAATTTATATATATTTTATGTAATATAAATTATATTATTAGAAATATATACTGTACTGTATGTGTGTGTCTTTATTTATATACACCATAAATATGCACAGTACACATACATTATATAAACAAAAACTTTTATTTTGGATGTGATAATTGTTGCCCTAATAAATAAATAAGCATTTATAAATATTGCAAAAATGTTCTATTTTAAATAAATGCTAAATGTACCATAATTTCCACAAAAGCATTAAGCAGCGCAACTGTTTTCAACATTAATAATCATTAGAATGATTTCTGAAAGGACTGGAGTAATGGCTGCTGAGAAATGGGGCCAAACTTTAAAAAGGTTATTGTATATAAAGTGAACAAGGTTTTGGAATATCAGTCTAAAAATATGAGTTTAGTCTTTTTTTGACCTTTAAATAGTAACTAGTAAAGAACAGTAACGATAGGTAAGAAGGTAACGATGATGAGAAGTAGAGGGAACTAGATCAGGAAATGCAAGCAAGCTCTGATGTGACATTCTCTTAATTTTAAGTATGTAAAATGCCTACGCACGAAAAATAAACCCTGCGCAACCCAGTGGGCATGTTTTAACAAGGAAAAATAGATTCATGAAGGGATAAAATTGTATCTTAAAATGTAATTAGCTTGTATTAGCTTAAAAAGAGACTCTAAGGGGCAAGCAGTTTAATAACAATAGATTTGAATGTAAAAATCCCCCCACTCATCCAGAAGAAATAAATGGAGTTGTGTGTGCAAGAGAGTTATTTCTAAGGATATGAGCAGAGAGAAGTCAGGGCTCAAGATTGGTATGCTGAATACTTTACCGTCTCTAATCCTTTGAGCTCTTCTGACAGGCCGACTCAACATCAAGCGTGTTAGCAGAAATCATTATCTAATTTTGCTGACTAATTCCAGCACAGCAAGTGGAAACTTGGAGGTATAGATTTTATTTCATTTTTCATTTTTCTTTGAAGTATGACAATGAAGTATCTGAGCATTTTGAACTGAATTTGTAATAGAAAAAAAGGGATAACCACATGTTTATGAGTGCCATTATATGTACTAGATGTATTACTTTCGCTTTCTAATGATGTGAACAATTATGCATTATCACATACAGCTCTTAAGTAAGAAAGTCCACAACCTAATGTCAACAACATACTGCACAGTCCTCATGAAGTCACTGTTAAAACACTGAAACTGACATACAGTAGCAACACATGCTCACATATGAACTTTCAAATCCATCAAAGCTCAGATAAAAACACAGCAAAAAGACATGCAGCACAACCACAGACATCAGGAAACAAAAGTCCACTTTTACTATGACCAGGTAGCCATTAAAGGCAGAGAGGGCTAAAGGTGAAACACCCTAATGCTGACCCTCTCTGCCCTGTGTTTTGGCGCACACACACACACACACAGATAGCCAAGGGCGGGCGGGTAAAGAAATCAAGCAGAGAGGAGCTGGGACAAGCCAGCTGTCAGGGCAGATATGCCATTATAAAGGAAAAGCAAGTGCCCTGCTGAGGGTTTCCACAGCTTTGATCAGTTTTCACACAGAATGAGGAACAAACGCACACAACAACAATGATAACATACCACAGAGATAGGGAAGAAAAAATAAAACTACTGTCTCTCCATGTTGTGTTTCACAAACATGAAAATATGTAAATATTTAAAGGAACAGTTCAACTGAGAATGAGAATGAACTAAAAATCTTATATGCATACAGGGTATGCACTAGCTCACCTAATGCACAGTATATAACGTAAGCCGCATTCGTAGTGTAAGCGTAAGCGTAAGATTTTTTAAACAATGTCAGGATTTCACTATAAGAATGAATGCAGGCTTATGTTATACAGTCAGAGGTCAAGAAACCGGAACTCGACTCTCTCATGAACGCGCATATAGCCGTTGCTGGAAGTCAGTGATTTGAGTTATGATTTAAAAAACTGAAATATTTTCTGTAACAAAAACCCATCGATCTGCTTTAGAAGAGATGTAATGACCACTATTCACCAGCTTTACCAAGCTTCGGAAGAGCCATGATAATTTTTTTTTTTAAACTCTGATTGTGTTAGTCTGAAAAAATTTTTGGGTGAACTATTCCAGTAGATACTGTACTGTGCAATATGTGCATTATTCAGATTTCTCCTTTGATCTTCCAGGACTGAAGAAATATTCATTTGGAATGAGTATTTTTTACTATTATTAATTTAGCATTTTTTAACTTTTTAAAGTGTAAAATAAATCACAAAGGCTCACTAAACTAGAATTATATAAGTATATAGCAAAAAAAAAAACTTTCTGTACACTTTGCTAACAACTTTTCGATGCACCGCTGAGAAATTCAAAAAACAAACGAACAAAAAAATCCTTACTGTTCCCACTTCCTTCCATTATATCTTCACCATCTCTGCATGTCTCACCAATGCAATAAAGTCCTTTAGGAGCTGGCCTGAGTGTGGCCAACCTCCAGTATCTCAGGAGCCTCTCCTGCAGGCCTACCTGATGGCAGCCTGACGGCAGTGTCCGGATGCAGCTCCTGCTCTCCCTTCAGTACCGCTACCGCTTCAGCCGTAACCTCCTGCACGATCCGCGCTGATACTTGCTCTGTGCGACATACACATACACACACATCAACACACGCTCACATGAGCAAGTTCAAAGGCAAATATTCACACATATTTTCCGAATCAATCCAGACAATATTTCTTCACTTCTTAAGTTAAACCACTTCTAGCAGTCCCGATTCCAACAATCTCAGTTAAGGGCTGCAAAGAGCTCTCAGCCAATGAGAATGAGACAGTATTATGCAACACAATTAAAGCAATAGTTCACCCAAAAATTCTCTTAATAATTAGTCAGCCTCATACTGTTCCAAACCTGAAAGACATTCATTCACCTTCAGAACACAAATTAAGATACTTTTAAATATCTTTTTTTTGTTGTTGTTGAAAAAAAATTTACTTTTGTTTTCTTTGCACACAAAATGTATTTTCTGTAGCTGCGTAAAAAGATGTTACATGGCCTATTTTACTGATGTCCTAACTGCGTTTCAGTTGGTCGTGGTAGTACACTAGCTGTCTATGGGGGGTCATTTGTTTTCCGAATATGAACAAAGGTCCTACAGGTTTGGAACAATATGAGGGTGAATAATTAATGACAGAATATTTGTCTGAACTATCCCTTTAAGGTCTTTATTGGTGTTAGCAAAAAATGGTTTGAAACAACATTAATAAAAACTGACCCCATACATTTGAGTGGTAGTAGAAAAGTAGAAATGAAACATTTTGAATTGTTTGTGCTCTGTTTTTGTTAATGGGAAGTCTCTGTGACCAGTGTTTTTATTAATGTTGTTTCAAACCATTTGATATTTTTATTAACAGCAATAAACACAGACAGAAACTTCACAGAGACTTCCCATAAACCAAAATAGAGCACAAACAACTCAAAATGTTTCATTTCTACTCTTATACTACCAAATGTAGTTAAATGTATGGGGTCAGTTAAATGTTTAAATGTTTTCGAAAGAAGCCTCTTATTTTCACCAAGTATAACCTGTATTTATTTCATCACAAATACAGTAATATTGTGAAATATTGCTACAATTTAAAACAATTGTTTTGCATTTTAACACAAAAGTAATTAATTCCAGTGATGGCATCTACATTTTCAGCAGCCCACAGCTGACATGCTGATTTGGTACATTTCTTAATATCAACATTGAAAATAGGGTTTGACCGATATAGGTTTTTTAGGGTAGATGTACCGATATACCGATTATTACAGATAAATAACAGATTAACCAATATTGTAAACCAATATATGAGTAAGACTGAAATTGAATGTCTAAAAACAAAAAAAAACAAAGGCTTGGACAAAAACTTTTTTAAAAGTTCTTCAATGAGTTTATCGGCAAATCAGTTTTGATAATGAAATATTCGGATAACAATAATAATGGCTAATATCTGCCACCATAACAGATTGATAATCAGTCGACCCCTAATTGAAAACAAATGTGCTACTTAACATTTTTGTGTAAACTGTGATGCACTTTTCAGGTTTATTTGATTAATGGAAAGTTGAAAAAAAAAACAGTAGAAAAAACTATTTATTTGAAATACAAATCTTTTGTAACATCATATACGTCCTTACTGTCGCTTTAGATCAATTTAATATAACCCAAAAGCATTAATTTCTTTAAAAAATGAATCCCCAAATATACTGATGGCAGTGTATGTGCTCTAATAAAGCAAAATATATAAGCACTTCAACAAATATTATGCCTGCTGCTTTTATGCCTTACTCATTATCCTAATCAGACCAATATAGAGTGACAATAATCAATTAAGCTAAAAAATTTGATAATCAAAGATAATCAAAAACATGTTTGATGTTTAATATTCCAGCACAACGTATAAAGTACTAAAAACCAAACTGTCAATAAAACTGTTACTCATTGCTTAATCAATCACAAAAACTCAAATTTAAAAGAAATCACTCCTTGTCACTTGTCGCTTCAGTTAGGAAAGAGTGTTAAAAAATACACACATTATATCAGCAGCTAGACAATCTGATGCTATAACTAGGTATTATTAAAGATAAAGTCCGTTTACAAATCTATTCTTCTCTATAATTGCTTAAATTTAATTTCACAGCAAATAAAATGAAAATATAGCTTTATCTATGTCCTATCAGAAGATTAATTTGAACCTCAGAGGAAAACACTCTCAAAAAAGAAAAGGAGAAAGCTCAAAATGGCAAGAAAATTGGCAGCACTTTGAGAGAGTAAATTGTCATGGTAACGGCAGATTGGGGAGGTATAAGAAGAGACTGCAACCGATTAAGCAGCGGGCAGAATACAGCCCACGGATTGGCTGGCAACACGCGTCCAGGGATAGATTCTCCTTTAATACGGCACTATTAAAAGTATCCCTCAAGACACTAACACATTCGCTGCATCCTCACAACACATCAGATACATTTCAGTGCTGTCTGATTTTAAGCTCGAGATGGATCTTGATAGTGTTGCAATGTCCACCCATAGCTGTTGATTGCCAAAGACAGTGCCTACAAACCAAATGTGTAGGAGTAAGAGTTTAAATGTGCTCCAAAAGCACATTTAGCGCAATGACAAGCTCAGCACAATGTTGTAAACAGCCATGAATTGTTGTTGTGTTTACAATATTAATCATTTAACATGCAAGCACAAGGAGAGGCATTCAAATTTAACTGAACGATCAGCTAACATGTGCTCTGACACGAGGCCGACACATTAGCACCGATGGAGAAAAACACGGCAGCGAGGCTTACGTCAAAGCTTTCTGAAGAGATGCGAAGTGATTAAGGGCCATTTGCTACTCCCACTCTCTCTCCAGTGCAAACAGACTGCATGATGGGAGTCAGCAATGCATCGCTTTTGTTTCTTGTGCACTTTTCAGGCACAATTTCCGCCCACCTTACAGCCCCAGCATCCGCCCACCCACTCACAGACGCACATACACACACACACACACACAGAAAGAGAAAAGAGTTTTACTCAGATCCCATTAGAATAATGTTCACCCACGCAGACTCGAGTTTGTGGTAAGCCATCAACCCCCGGTCAGACTCCTTTAGAAAAGAGTCAAAGTAAAAAATTCACTCAAAAATGACAATTCTGTCATTATTTAGTCAAAAACTGTCCTTGTTGCTGTTTTTTAAAAGGCAAAAGCTAAATTAAAGAAGAAGAAAAGCCATTTTGACTATATTACATGTTATACAACAGTTTTATGTAATGAACAGAATAAAAGGTTTTTAGTTGATCACTAAATCATTGTGTTGAACTTCTGAAATGAATCATCCAAAATCTTTATATATGTACTGCAATTGAAACACGTTTGTTAAATGCAGTCCTTCCACTAAAAATAGGTCCTGACAGCAACGCAAGAGAATGTGCCTCTCATCTAATGGAGCTTAAATACAAACAAAGAACAGCAGAGAATAGCCTATCATCCGCTGCATCATTTGTTTTTATATGATATTTTCTCACACATACATCTGTTGATCTCTCAGCATGACAAATGTCTGTTTTCTGTTTTTAGTTTCAAATCAGAATAATTTGTGGTGCAGCGCGAGATTGCAAGCATCAGTAGTCTAAACTGATGGAAGCAGAAAATTAAGGGTTGCTATGGGTTTTGCTCAGTGAAATACACTGATACAAACTGTTTGGTCAAGCGGTCATAGCCATGCTGTATCCCTAATAAAACAAAGCTGCTGACCAATCAGAACCCAGCAATTGAACAAACCGTTTTATAATATTATTTAATGCACCTGAGCAAACACTAACCAGCAATGAAGAGCTGTTATAAACAGGGTGACACTTTATTTTAAGGTGTATTTGTTATAAAAAGGTTACATGTACTAACTATTGTAATAACAATTAATTACACATAATTGCATGCATGTAACCTTAAGCCTAATACTAACTCTATATAGTAAGTACTTGCAGTTAATAAACATTACACAGTACTTAAATTTATTATTACACTGTAACAAGGACACCTTAAAATAAAGTGTAACCATAAACAGCAACAAGTGTTCATTCTTAATTAACATTTATAGAGTTTTATTCAATACAGAGTTCAAACTACTTCATTGTAATAAACAGGAAACAATAATAGGAATTACAGTAAAATTTGTAAAATGTACAGTAAAATGTGTAGAAAAAGATTTTATGCAGGTTTATAAACAATGACAGAATTTTTCATCAAACTATTCCTTCACTCAAGTGTTCTTATCTACAAATACAGCTGCTAAAATCTAATAAACTGCACAATTTCCTGGAAAAAATTATGTTTACTGTGTAATAACTAAGCTGATCTTCACAGCCAATTACTGCATGACTCAACACGAGGGCAGATAATATGAACATAACCAGAGGCAGAGTAAATTGATTCAATTATACATATCTAGCTCTCTCTGGTCTAATACTCATTCCCTAAAAAAACAGATGAAACTATATGGCCTGTCATCTTTTTCTCACTTATATGCCTCAGTATATCTCTCTCTATCACCGCCTACTTTATCGTTGCATCCTGTGTGTAAAGCTGTGTTACTATAGATTCACTTTCAGGGCAAACCTGACCAGTCTATCAGCGTCTTTGTGTCTGACAGATGTGCTGGTGTGTCTACCCAGCACCCACCTCTCTCCCCCCCCCTTGTGCCTGTCCACACCCGTCTGCAAGAGATGTGCTCGGACTGCTGATCAGATGCGTTTGCCTCCAGCACACAATAGCTCACATCCCTGAGACATCAGCACACACAATAAGTAAATACCAAAAAAGTAGCTCAAATACATCCACACACTAAAAGATGAATAATATTGTGTGGTACGTATCTGTTATTCACATGGACAGTCATATTTCCCCAGGTTGCAGAAATCAAAGTCAATTCTATTTGCCGGCACTTTTAGAAAACATGCAATATAGACACAAATCTGTGCTAACCCACAAGTGCTAACAACTACTGTAGTTATTCTTATGCAGCAATGTCATTTTAACCTACAAAGAACCTCTAACCAACAACCCGTCGGAAAAATCAAAGCTCTTACCAAAAAGTGAGTGCCGGTTATCTGGTTGTCTGGAGGCAAATGCTTCCCTCTGCACTCTTAGTCGTGTCTGCCTGCCAAAAGCAAGCCGGGAAGGAGGAGGGGGACGGCTGGTACTCCATGCCAGGACTCCCCCGCCAAAGAGCAGAGCTGTTGCCACAGCAACACACAGCCTGGGCCCAATCTGAATGGTCTCCCAGCATGCTTCGGCTGTGGGTTTTGCCGCCCTCAGTGTGTGAGTGACACACAGTCGTATTACATACTCTGCATCTGTGCTGCTATCTCATGGTTTCTCTAAATCAGTGGATCTTAAACTGCAGATACTGTACGTAGCCTGTAGGTCATGAAATATTCCAATTGAAACACTTCACATTATTGCATTAGGTATCATTGACATGAAATTCTAAAAATGTTTAGCGCACTTTAGAAGTGTTTAAATAATTAATTACGTTGTTAATTAAAACAGTAAAAGTATTGTTTATTATTTGTCATATTTGTTGGTGTTGCCAGTTCCAATTTGTCAATGATTCAAAATGCAATGCAATGCAATCAAAAAAAAATCAATGAATCAATAAAAAATAGATGATAAAATGATAATGACATAATTTAAGTCTGTTATGTCTTAATTTAATTTAATGTCTAATTTAATTTAATTTAATTTAATTTAATTTAATTTAATTTAATTTAATTTAATTTAATTTAATTTAATTTAATTTAAAACGGAATCCAAAAAAACAACAAGAAGGCTTAAATAGGGTTTTTATGTAATTCACACCATTCCAGGTCGGCTAGCTTTTCAGTCCACCCCCTATAATTCAAGCCAACAGCTGCCTCAGCAACAAATCTCTCTCCCTCTCTGCTTCTCAAGTGTCCCGTTCTTTATGCAAAGCAATGTCATATGTCGTACTGTCAGTATTACGGTCTAGCGCCTCTTGTGTGTCTGAAGGGCTCTTGTGCATGCTGGCCTTGCCAATGCCCCCTGGCTCAAAGATCTCACCATCACAGAGTCACAGAGGCAGAGAAACTGTTCTCAGGGAAGATCTTTCTCTCCACGGGGGCATATAGTCAGACCCACTCTTTAAAATCGAGCCGTTTTGCTCATGTCAATAACCAACTCGGTGCTAAAATATGAAAACACAACCTGGAATCATTAATTAAACACACAGACGCAAGCAAAAGAAAAAAGTTGTTCTCTTTCCTCACAGTGATTTATAACGGCAGGTTTGTTAATGAGAAACGCATGAGCGATGTTAACACACAACCCTGGCTGAAGGATCATTAGCATTAGAGTTGGGAAGTCCATTTCCATCACTCACTGTCAGGGATCGGTGCAGTGATGCTTTCTGCCCGGCTTTATGCGTATTAAGTATTTATGGAGGTGACAAGGGAACTGTGATGATTTATACAGAGGACAGAGATTACTGGAAAGCAAGGGGATTTTAAAAACTCATAAAACTGCTAAGAAAAACATACACTTAACTTTCAGCGGTGACATATAGTAAGAGTAAACCATATACGATGGGAGCAGTATCTGAAAAAAATGGATGCATATAAAATAAATATATTCCTATAAATATATATTTAAAAATATGGGAGATTTCCAAAGGTAGGCAGAGAAATTCTTCAAAAAAACCTGTGCAGGTTGTATCAAATCTTCTTACCATGGTCATATAATAAGGAATCATATTCTCCTTGATCTTTTAGGATGAAAGAGCTTGATGTCTTATGAAAACATACTGTAACTTTTAGAGCTCAGAAAAGAGCAGTTAGTAAAACTAAGTTAGGAAAATGGGCTTGTTCTACAACATCACACAGACAAATAAATAAAAAATGCACAGTTAGTTGCACCTGTTTGATTATCAGAAACTTGACCCCCCCAGTAATGGTCAGGCGGCAAGGACAAAGTACAATATACAGTAGTGCAATTATTCCCAAAAACAAAGAGAACAGGGAAAAAGTCCTATGATCTCAGTTCAGTTGTTCTTTTCATATGTGAAATTATTAATAATAGTTATCATTACATACAATGAAAAGTGTATACAGTTTTAAGTGAGCTGTCATATGTGTGATGTGAGCAGATGTCAGAGCATTGCTTTCAGTGAGTGCAGATAGGTACTTTGAATGATACATCTGTCTCTTCATATGTCTAACTTCACCCTACTCTTCATCTACAAATTTAAACATCAACATTTCTGCTGTTGTGTCTGTTCTACCCCTGACTGGACTCCCAGAACACCAATTTTACCAATTTTAACATCAGCGCAGTCCATATAAAAGAAAAGTTATGTACTGGAAATCCTCACAGATACCATTTTTCTCTAAGAAGGAATATAATTGTGAGGATACTAAATTTTCTAGTATCTTTGACAGAAAAGGGAAATTTGAGATCAATCTGTAATTAACTAGATCTGTGGGGTCAAGTTGCATTTTATTAACAGCTAGTTTGGAGGCTTTGGGGACATATCCTTATTACAATGAGGAATTAATAATAGACAAAAGAGGATCTATGACTTCTGGAAGCAGCTCTAGGTGGAATAGGGTCTAACATACATATTGTTGGTTTAGATGATTTAACAAGACTGCTGTGATCTTGTAGAAAGTCAGTACATGTTGATGCTTTATGTTTAGTTAATTTAGTCACTGTATTGACTGCTGTGACGTGAGCTGGCTAGCAGATGGTCGGTTTAGCCAGTCTGTCTGCTTCCTGACCTGTGACCCGGTTAGTCAAGTATGAGATCTAAGACTATGTGCCATATTTTTAGAGAGAAGAGCGGCACCACACCAGGAGAGATGAGCACCATCTTTTTTCAACAGGCCAGGTCTGCCCCAAAAACTCTTCCAATTGTCTATGAAACCTATGTTATTCTGCGGGCACCACTTAGACATGTGTATCTCATCACCCCGGTAAGCAGGCAGGGGACCAGAGCATTAGAATTAAGAGTTGTCACTAGCCTACTGTAGTATGAAAAAAAATTTAACATGATTTCACCAGTTCCCACTTCCTCTGCGATAAAATAGCTTGTTTGGCGGTCTATCCGGGGGAAAGGCAGGGAGCCCGGCGGCCCCGAGCCCTAGGAATTTTACCCCTAGGAGGCTATCGTTAACAGATGCTCGGAGCCCGGTCTGGACCCCACGACGCCCCCCGCAGGAAGTGGAGAACGGGGCAACGTTAGACCATTCCCCTAATAGCTGGGTTTCAGTCACGTGGTTCTGATGACGTGCGGAGGCGGCGCGATTTTTGAGCGGAGGGCGGAAGTAAACATGGAGAAGACTGAGGAGAGCCAGGAGAGCAGCTATTGTGCAACTTTAGACTCCGTTTCTCGGGAGAGATATAAACAGCTAGTTCAAAAATATATCGGACGTGATCCGTATTCTATGAAAATGTCCGAATACACTACTGAATTAAAGGATTTGCTTACTATCGAGGCTGTGGATATCACCAATTACTTGGTCCTCCAGACTTCTTACTACACTAGGCAGCAAATGAAAGCTTTCAAGAGTCTGGAGGCGTACAATTTTTT
>JAUCMT010000160.1:15436655-15475288 GCA_032357475.1 Enteromius thamalakanensis | reverse complement strand
CGCTCAAATTTCGCGCCTTACGTCGCAGTCACGTCTACGTCAGATGAAACCTTCCTATTGGGCTGCAGCTTAGTTGGTGGAAGGGGACCGCGGTGGAAGACAAAAATGCCGAGGCCGAGTAGAGGAATTGAGCGGTATTTAAAGCAGCGGGTTAGCGTTAGGCTGATAATTAATAACAAGGAGATTGATAGCAGCTGCTTTCGTTCGTTCGTGGTCCTCCTGAAATTCGATTAATTACTTAATCGTCATTTAGTAAACATCTGCATGATTAATTATACCAGACAAAGCCAATTTATCTTAATATTCATAATATATAGTAATAAATATATACTTGGTTGGCAAGGTTTTTCAGAGTTAATGAAAGAAATATGTTATACTCATCAAGGCTATTTAATCAAATTATAAAAAGTAATATTCCAAAATATTATTACAATTTAAAATCATTGTTTTCTGTTTGAATATATAATGTATTCCTTTGATGACAAAGCTGAATTTTTAGCAGCCATTACCCCAGTCTTCAGTGTCACATGATCAGAAATCATTCTAATATTCTGATTTGATGTTTAAGAAACGTTTCTTGCTTTTATCAGTGTTGATAATCAGTTTTATTTCAGAATTCTTTAAATATAATAAAAATAACATGATTTAAATATTTAGCAAATTTACAAATGGGGGGGTTAGCAGTAGAGTATTTTGTGAGTACATTGATTTTGGAGTGAAACATTTGTAAGATTAATTTTTAAATATCTGTAATGCTGTAATGGTGCACAAGTTCTTGTGCCTGTGTGTACATGTACACCCTTACAAATGTACAGCAATGCAGTATTGTTTGTGTGTTTAATAGGCAGTTATGATCCATCATTAGAGGGGTAATTAACAGCAGCACTCTCTCTCCCCGCGCAGGTTCACACCAGCACCTCTCACTATCACAGGGTTGCCATGGCAGCTGCTCCCCTGCAATTTACTCTGCCAGACCTTTGTTCAGCATCCCTGCAATCTTTCCTTTTACATTTTTTGTGCTGACATGAGAGAAGAGCCACCTCATTTTCTTCCTCGTACACCCGGAGGCCTCACAAATACCCAGACAGAACAGCTCTGGCCTTACTTACTTCCTCATGCCAGAGTCGTCTATACTCTCTGGTCTCCAAAAACAAGATTAAACTGCCTTGGAGATGTAAGTGCAAGTGTATGACACGCCAAGACTTTTAAAATGGCAACACACTGTTATTAACCCTAGTCTATCATTGCAATGGGAAAAACCAGACATTATTGTTCACTCTCTGCTAATTATGTCTTTCCTTTGACTTTGTATTAATAGCTGTCATGCACGATGGAACGCAGGGATCTTGTGTTATTTTTTTATGAAATATTAAGATAAACCATCTGTGGATGTAGTTTGGCAGCTCTGAGTATCTATTATAACTATTATATCTACTATAACATTTTAGTCATGTTCCAGCAAGTTTGCAATTATATTACGCCCTTATTCGTGAACAAAAGGTTAGGGTTAGGCTACACTCGTTTTCTTTAGTTTTTGTGACACTCTTGATGCATCTTATTTCTTTTCTTTATGTCTTTATTTGATTTAATCTACCTGATCGCACAGGCGACTCTTTCTCTCTCTCTCTGACACACACACACACACAACAGTTTTAGTGCGGCCTGACATTTCTATTCATCATAAAACTAAAATGCAATCAACCAAAAACTGTTCATTTTAAAAGGTCCGCTGAAAAAACAGCATTTCAGTGCCCAAACAAACATTTTTTGCGCATTTGAAGGGTTCTACACAGATATTAAAACATGAGTGAAGTACAGCTGTTTATAATGAATAGCCTAATTTGTGTTTTATGTTATAGATTAATATATAATGTTAAACTTAATTTTCATTCTTGTTCTGTTTTGTACGGAAGTTCTAAGCGTCCATGTATAAAAAAAGTTTTCCCGTCTTGTTTTCTCGTGATCACGACTTAATTTTCTCGTTATCTCGACATAACAAAAGTTGTTTTCTCGTTATCAGGACCTAATTTTCTTTGCGTGTTTGAATATTTGGAATATTTTACATTTAAAGTGAGGAAAATATGTTTATATTTACTAATATTTTAATATAGATATAAAGTAAATAAATTAATGTACCCTAATTGTTTGCAATTACAAGGTTAACGTGTGTTTTTGGAGTAAGATCAAGTTCTCTTTCATGAGATTACTTCCTCTTTTTGGCCGGGTTATGTTTGTCCGTGTCATAAACTCTAGGGGTGAGGCTTCTAAATTAGGGTTTTTTTAGGGGCGTTATATTTAAAAAAATATTTTTTGCCGCCATATTTATTAACGCATGATCATTCGTATGATGAGATTTGCAACATGCAAATGTTTCATGAATCACACTTGAACTCTGTCATAAGTTGATTTGTGCGTATGGATTTATGCTTGTTTCTACATTAGATTCATAAATGAGGCCCACTGACCGTCTGATCTGTGTACACTGCAGAAAAAATTTCCACTGCTATTCCAATCTGATAATGCACTCAAAAAGACTCACAGTAGATTATTTTCTTCTCCATGCTGGTCTATTTTGTAGCATATATATATATATATTTATATATACATATACATATACACACAAACATATAGATACACTCACAGTCTGGAACTCTTCCTGTCTAAATGGGCAATTCCTGGCCAGACATAACAGAAATTATATCTAGACCAGGTGCAATGCTGCAAGTCACACACCTTCCTAGATGAAACTATTTGACCTCTATCATATGACACCTTGAATAGAAAATCCTTAACAACTTTCACTTCAGTTGCTGTTTAAAAAAACTGAGTTCAAAAGCTAATCATCTAGTACTGATTGAAGCCATCAATCAAACAAGTCCTAGAGATTCCTGTAGACAGAAGCTGATGCAAAAGCCATTTTCTGCTTCTCACCAGCAGTCACAGCGTGTCCAGAGGAGAGATCTCCGTTGAAACCGTTCTCTTTGGCGTATGAGGCGGCAGAACCTGCGTGGGCACCACCAGGCTGGCAAGTCCTGTAGGTAGAAGAGAAGCCGTTCTCTCCATGCCCACCTGGGGAGGATGAGCCTTGGGCTCCCGGAGATGACCACTGGGGGCCGCTGTCCTCAGGCTGCCGACCGTCTGCCATCTGAACCAGAGGGGAAGGGGTCACTCCTTACTCCTGAAACAGCAGGAAAAATGCTTGATGTTACTACGTTGACTGAACAGAATGCCACTGAATATTTAAATTTAATCAACTTTCATCGTCAAAGAAAAAAGGTATATTCAGAAAGATTTATACTAATTAAACACGACACTATATATGATGTATATACTGTATCAGAATTATTAATTAAGACAATATTATAATGCAATATGACCTTAGCAAATTATATATAGTAACTTATAGTAACTATACATAGGCTTTTTTAAAGAAATGAATACTTAGAATACCTATAGTTAACAAAAAAATCCTTAAATTTACCAAAATTTACAGTATATTTAAAAAAATATATATTTGTAATGTAACATTTTCTGGTTTCTTGGGCACCAAAGCAGCATATTAGAATAATTTCTGAATGATCATGTGACACTGAAAAGAAATGGCTGCTAAAAATTCTGTTTTGCCATCACAGGAAAAAATTAAATCTTAAAATACAGTTGTTTTAATCTGTAATGATATGTTACAATATTACAGTTTTTTACCATTAAAATATATCTTTATTAAGCAAGAGATGAAAAAACAGGGAAAACAGCCATGTAATAATTATTAACACTTAAATAATGTAATATTATAATTATATTTTATATGATATTATATATATTATTAAGTACGTGCAATCTGTGCAAAAAAAAATAATAATAATAAAGTTTATCAAAATTTTAGCAGTTCTATCAAAAACTCAGAAAAAAAAACAATAAATAATGCTGTTATTAATTTTCCTTATAACCTGGACTACTATGCCACAACTTTATATTATACCATGCCATACTGGTATAATCCATTTCCAATTAACCTGTCCCTAAACAATGCATTAAAAAACTATAACCTTTACACGTCAGTTCCTTCTTTCCCACACAGGTGATGGTTAAGCTGCAAACAGGACCAGACAACATTGTGGCAAATATGATTTGCACTACACTGAAGAAACACACTCTGACAGCAGATTCTTTGAAAAAGGACAGCAGTGTGTCAGCGTGAAGTGCACTTTCTTCACATCTTCCTCACCTGTCACAACATATATGAAAAATGAGGGTGAGGGACGAAAGAGCAGCCTGTATTTTGATGATACACTTGACAGAACATGTGTTTCCACTGAATTTGGTGGGTTATAGCAAATGTCACCGTCTCCTGTCGGTTATGTAAGGTACATGGGCAATGAGGATACAATGTATGCCACATCAAGGGCATTTACCCTCCATAAATAATAAGGAAAGAATGAGAAAAAGAGGGCGAGACAGGCTACTCCAGTGCCAGCAATTAAAGCTGAAGTTTTAAAGTGCAGCAGTAGCTTGTAAATCTTAATTTGTAATGTCTGTTCGTGTCCGAACTCTACCCTCAAGGCCGCATTAACCACAGGGCTACACTGTAAAAAAATGACTGTGATTTTAACGGTAAAGTACTGTGAAAATGCTACGGGGAAAAATGGTTAACGGTAAATTCCTGTAAAATTTAGAGAAAAAACTTTTTTTCTTATTTGTTCTGTTGTAGCCTATTTGTTTTTACTGTTTACTTGTCTTCAGCAAGCTTTTTTTTATTATATATCTTTTCTGGTATTATATATATATTATTGTGATGCAGCCCTGTCTGCCCTCTATCTGTCGCCCACTCTCTCTCTCAGTTTCGCCCTGAAGTGGAATTTCAGATGACTTTGGGCCACCAGAGATGTTCATGATATCTTAATTGCTCAGTAGGGTTGTTGAGTGTGTGCTGGGGCAGGAGAGTCTGTCTGCGCTGCTAATAGAGGCTTTGATCAGACACGACTCATTCCCTCTCTCTGACTGACAGTAACTCGAGGGAGGACGCCTTCCTTCCCTCTCGCTCCCTCTCAATCCCTCTCTCTGTGTTACTAAGGGTCTTTCTCAAAGCTTTTAGGATTATTGAAACCGGTTGATTATAGGAAAAGTTTCTGCCTGATCTCTCAGAGTAACTCCTAAGCAAACCCCTATGATTCCTGGCGGAAGGAAAAGGCTATGTAATCCAAAATTAGGTATTACGCTGCTTTAATTTAGTGATGTTGCTAAGGCAAGCACCACTTTGCTCGTATATAGGGTTACATAGGGATTTGGACAAATCGCCAAACCCTAAGTATTGCATTTCAGCTTTTAAAATGGCATAAAATCATGTGGTTTGATGAGGTGGGGTGTGATATTACTAAGTAGACCACAAATTGGGCAAAATAGCCCACAGACTTACACTAAAGGCAGACTAAGTTACAAGACTTTGCCTAAAAATAGTAAATAATTTTTTTTAAAATATGCTATATATATTATATAAACCCATGCAAATATAAAAATAAAGAAAAAAATAATAAAAAAATATTTTGCATATATTTTAAATATTTTAAATATATGTACAATTTTAGCTGTTTACCTAATTCTGATTGTAATGGTGTTGACCTTTTGACCTTTTTTGTTTAGAATGGAACTTATGTGTTGCATTTAATCCAAAAAGCACCTTTATTTATGGAATTGAAGATATACAGACATTCTAAATGTACAGTAATGTTGCATATTAGTGACATGTCTCAGATGCAAGACATTTATCTTAATTTAACTTGTAAAGTCAGCTGCAATGGCCAGGGGCAATGCCAAAGACTCCCAAGAGTGACTCATCCATATCTTCACTGTCATATATGCTAAATTTCTAATCATCTGACAGCAAACTTATCTGCTGAAGGCCAGATACACTGAGATTACAGACTCATAGCTTGCTGGATATCAGTAGTGCCGCAGTCATGATGGTACCCCACTGAGATCTTGATTAACTTGGGAATCGTAGGAAAGCATTAAACCACTAAATACTCAATCTAATGCAACACTCCCACTGGCACTCTACACCAAAAGTGTTTCAAACATGTGGAGTTGAAAACTGTTTCACAAAGTTAGAAGAAATTTGAAAAGAAAGTCCTGAATGTTTAAAAACTGTAAAACCAGCCCAAAAAAATAATAATAATAAATGCAACATGCATTGAGTAAATAACAGGCAAGTTTCACTAGGAAAATAAATAAATAATACATTAAATTAAAGCTCATTTAATTAGCATTAGTAACTGCATTGTTATTTATTCAAAATAAAATGTTAAAATGCATTAATGTACATTAATATTAGTAAATGCTATCAATGTATTGGTCTTATCAGTTCATGAAAAATTAATCTTACTGTAAAGCATTAATGATTAATGACAACAAAATGATTTATTGAATGAAATTTTAGGCAGACATAGATAGATAAATAGATATACTACTGTTATCGTTGACATATGATTGAATGAATGCATGCCTTTAACTTTATTATTTGTCTTTACTCCCACTGATATTTACCAAATCATTTGCATAAAATCAACATTTCTCAGTTATTTTCCATCACTGGACACACCAACGTCACATCGCCAGTGGCCACTGCAGTTCATGTCATCTCATATCACCAAATCACACTAAAAATAAATGACTATGTCGATGCAAATCACTTTATCTGTGAAAGTGTCTCCAAAGTGACAGGGACAAGGACAAACACAACAGCTGAAGACCTCTGCTTCAGAGACCTGAGTTATTTATTGCAGACTGACAAGGACTCTTATTTTATTTGGCAATGTCGGATTCAGAGCACTCCTCATAGAAAAAAAAACTGTAAACAGGTCAGCTCAATGTCACTCCCTCTTTCTCTCTCACCTAACAGTCTGAACATGATCAAGGTCACTTTTATACTAGCGTCAATCTTTTAGGTACACCGGCACACTCAGAAATACACAGTTTTGTCCATCTCACTGCAACCAGGCATAAACTGAGCACATGCGTGAGATATTTATCTCAAAAACAGCACACTCTGGTGGACAGAAGTGGTGGTGACACTCAAAAAGCTTGAGGGGGTTTGAATAGACACTGAAGCGACAGCAGGTGTGGTACACTGGGCATGGTACCAAGTCTGAGAGCCAGGCTTCTGATGATCTTGATCTAGAGAACGTATGCTGGGCACTGTGAAAGTACCAGGCGTGAGGCCAGCCAACGAATCTGACCTACCAGCAAAGATGGAGAAGGCAGGTCCAGAGTACTGCTCCCCAAACAACTGTGATGACTTTTTGAAGCCAAAGGCTAGGAGCAAATGGACCACTTGTAGAAAATGAATGGGAGAAACCTTGCAACACAGAAAAACATCTACATCTATGAATTTAGCAGATGTTTTAAAAGAAGTATAAAAGTGACCTTGATCATGTTCAGACTGTTTTATCCAAAGCAACTTGCAGTGCAGTGCCAGGTCTATTATGAAGGGGAAAGAGACTATGCCTACTTTGGGGTTGGCTTAAAAATACATAATCACTGCTGCATTCTATTGGCAGGACTGATCTGAAATGGTTTCAGCTTTAGAAGCAAATTACATAATACTTTAGTTCGATTTCATTACCATTTTGATGTTTAGCCAACAGTTTTGGAGAGATTTCCGCCGTTACCCATACAAAAAGCTATACTTCTATAACCATTGCCTAGACAAAAAGCAGCTGCCCTGGGCATTTCCAAGATGCCTACAATTGAACAGATTTACGTTATAAGTGGTTTTGCCAATGCTAACAAAAATTAACTTGCCTCAAACAATTGAGCTGCATCTGATTTCACAATTCAGATCTAACTAAAGCCATATGCCATCTGTTTATTCTCCATTATAAATCCACGTAAAAACTGAGCTGGAATTAAAAAAACACCATCACAAGCATCTGTTTAGAATTCTCTGTGTGTTTACATTTACTCTCAGCTGTCGCAGCTCTGCAGGGCCACTTCCTGTACATGCAAAGATTGTTGGATGGACGGCTGATGAAGTGGACGTCTATGAAAAGACAAGCCACATCACATTCTCCATTCTCGGCCAGCCTTGCTAATGCGTGGAAGTGGATTTCTGCAGAAACTGGGTTGATCATTACGCATCCCCGATGCGAGCTTTGTGGTGCATTCTGGGAACCACAGCACTACAGGAAGCCAACCTGTCTGCTGGACTCCAGCACAGAGATTAAGTCAAGAACAGAACAAGCTGTTACACTGTCCTCATACAACCCCCAAACCATTGTTACTTCTAAAATTAGAACAAAAAAAGCGCTTTTTAACTTTTTGATTGTAGCGCCAGTCTACAAATGCTTTTTAGCAACTGTGTATAAATTAAACGTACTACTGCACCAAGTAGCTGTATGTAGTCAAATTTGATTCTTGTGCAATCTTAAAAAAAAAAAGAAAAAACTGCGAAAAAATCTGAACCTAGAAAACTCATATCATCCGCTGATGCAGTTGTCACAGTAAATAAAGAGAAGTCCAACTTGTAGCTGATAATCTGCCTGTAGCTGGTGCCATGCCAAAATTGAACCCCTTGCCCCCATGCAGTCCCAGCTGTGATTGGTGGACGAAGTGTGGCGCTTAGTAGCACGCTCTAATTGGCTGAGAGAGGATGGCAGTCGGACGCGCCATTTCTTTCAACCCAGATGGAAGTGACAGCTCTGACCTTCTTTTTTCCCCAGAAAGGGAAGCAGGAAAAAAAATCTCAAACTCCCTGGGTGAACCAGAGCCAGTTGGCAGACATCTACGCCCCTGGCACTTGCACGTCTCTGAGCAGACAGTGTGATATGTGCACCCTATCCAAACCCTGCAACCTTTAGGGGTGTCTGTAAAGCTGTGAAGTCACAGCCCCGAACTGTTTTGGTAGGGATTTTGTTCATGCTGTCAGAACTCCCTACTGGGGATGGCATTAAATTGCCCCAGAAGAAAATGAACATTTGCATTGACATTCAAAGACTTTAACTTTTCTTTTCTGAAAGTTCAAAATAACTCGTGATAGATCCCAAATTTGAAAAGGCGCACCACCGCGGCTGGGATTAATCCTTGGAATGTGGCACGTACTGACAGTAAACACTATTTGAATAAACGAAAAAAGCAATTGCGTATAGATGAACATTAAATCCGAACCCACATGACAGTAGAAATCCTCACTTAAACCCTTGTTTAAACCCTTTTGTACACCATTTCAAAGCTATTCAAGCGCATGACAAATTTGCAAGCAAAAATATGCAGCAGAATTCATATGGAGATGCATAAAATCTATATGGAAATACACATAGGGTGCTTTCACTAATTCTTCCAATCTTAAAAAATAAAGGTTCTTTACTTGTGTTGGTGGTTCAATGAAGAATTGTAACATCCATTGCATAAAAAGTTCTGTAATAATAAAAATAAAATATAAGAATGTTCTGTACACACTGGAACACACTTCATGAATTATGCAAAGATAGTCAGAGCCAGTCTTTTGGACAGTCCATAATTCACAATCACAAAGTGTATGATACAGACTCATATTTTTTTCGCTTCAGACTTGCTTCTAATAAGTTAGGGGAAATATCAATCATGCTTGATACTGTACTTTGAGCTGATTGTAGAACACATATTGTTTTCATTTGTCAAGTGTCTCCTACCAATGAGTCACACAGAAGTTGTTTTCAGCATGATTTGGAAAGTCTGTTTATGTGTGATCCTCATTCATTTAGTGTGTGATGCCCAGTTTTCTCTGCAAACATTTACAAAATCATGTACTACGCCTAGTGTTTTCAAATATTTTTGATTTGAAAAGTTTCAGAATGAAGAAAAAGGTTATTTTTTAAGAACTAATCATTGAAAGGTTTGTTGAAAACTCAAAAGTGTTCATATATCACCGCAATATCCCCTTTTTAGAACCTTTAACTTAAAAAAAAATTATTTAATTAAATTATCTTCAGGGTTACACTACTTCTCTCTGGGAGAGAACAGTGCTCTTATAATATGTGCCCCTAAAAGGATTGTTTACCCAAAAGGAAACCACTGTGTCATTTCAAATAATTTTGTTTGTGAAACATAAGTATACTGTCAATAGGGTCAAAAACCACAATTATCAGATTGTATGAAAAAAAACAAAGAAAAAGTACATTACTGAGTGAACTGTCCCTCCAGTATTAACATCCATCCTTTAGAAGTACTGTAGATAAGGTACAAAGTACAGGGTGATGTAAGTGCAGCACCTTGAAACTCATATTTTTTGCACATTACCAATGCAAAAAGTCAAACTGTCAGCCAGATGCAAGCATCACCACTAATGCACGAGTTTGTGCCAAATTCCAAATCAAGTGGTTAAAAACACTCAGCTTGCCAAGACAAGGACTGAAGAACTTCTACACACAGAAAGTAATTTACATCAAGAGTATGCCGGCAGTTGCTGCTAACTGCAGGTTAAATAGGTACTATCCTTCATTCCTTCCCCCACTCTTCCTCTCTCCATACGGATATGTGGCTCACTCCACTGCAGCTGCATTGCAGAGCTGTTTCTGCAATTTCAGGAAGACCGAACAGCAACTGGACTGTGTTAGATGTGGACTGAGAACTGTCCTCGGGTGTTACTGCACAGTGTTGCAAATCGAGGACACTGATACAGGTTTTTTATGGGTCTTTTTATTTTGCTACAGGAAGAGGTGAACATAAACCTTTATTTCTATAAAGAGGCTGTCTGTCAGTCTAAGAGGAGCAGGCAGAATAAAGAGCGATACATCATGTTCCATTGAAACACAGCTGAAGTACCGTTTCCTCTTGAAATATTTACTCAAGACTGTCACAGTATCTCTGAGAAATTCAATCTACCAAGCTGGGCATTCAATACCTTTTCAAACACTTCTTGTGTTTCTACACTGTGTTAAGAAGGCTTACCCCAAAGTCCCGCTGTTTCGGGACTTTCACAATCCACTGTAAACTACATTCGGGTCTAGCTAAAATTGATAAGGAAATCCCACTTTTTACTATCCAATCAACTCCTAATAGATAAAATTAAGACATGTCCTACATATTTAATCCTTGTTCCCACTTGGAAATGCGTCACATTACAGAAGTGAGTGTTCTGAATGTCATTTCATGTCTACCTTAAGGATGGGATAGCCAAACAACTAAAATCCTTTTTAATCCTAAAGTCCTTTTCCAGTGTATTGTAGAATTGTAGGTATTTAGCAGATGTTTAAAGATCCTTTAGTATTCTTTATGCTTTATGATAGTTCTACTAGAATCCTGCACATTCCTTTTGGATTTTTTGAAATGTTAAAAATGTATAACTTAGATACGACTCCTCACAAGAGAGTGGCAAGTGTCTTTTTGTGTCTCAATTATATTGTTTTCCCTCTGGCTGTCCAAATGCAAAAATTATTATTGTTTGCTGCAGGAGCTCGAGTTGTTAAAAAAATTCAAAGTGGGATTATTAGAATCTGGGATGCGAATGATTCTGCTATAGCATCTTACACATGCAATTAAAGCCTGCGGGCTAGATTACACATCTGCTGTGAAACCTGTTAAAAACAAGCTTGCATAAGTGTAGTCGTGACACTATACACTGCTCTCCACTGCCTACGGTCTTGATATGGATGCTAGTGCAGCGGCGAGGGTTATACACTAGCGAAAACGGAGAAAGGAAGAAAGAGTTATTAAATTATGTTATGTATAGATGCCAAATTAGTTTCAAATCTTCATTCACACAGCATGATACAATCGCTGGAATATCCTCTAATGTGTGACTCATGGCTGACTCATAAAACAAAACCTGATGGCTTAATCCAAAATATTACAAGATTAGCCTTTTGTTAATCTTTTTTTTATTGCCGAAGATTAGTCCCATGCATTTTATAAGCGCGCACGCATGCACATATACCAACATGTAAATACTCAGACACATATGTGCAAACATCTTTAAAATCAACAGCTGCACGTCAACTGAGGGAGAGCAAAAAATGACAGGAATCTCATCTCTTTCACACGACTTTGTGTGGGCATCCGTACACGTGAATATCGACCCGCCACGTCCTACCCATCAACACGAACGTGTAAACATTCATTAGACCGATCGGAAGAGCCTTCGCCTTTTTCTGTCTCTGAGGGCCCGATGTTCATTCAAAAGCAGGGAGAGGAAGGCTAATGAAAAGCCCTTCTGCTGCAGATTTACTTGAAAATAGAAGCAGAGAGAAAAGCAAAGCACTGCTTATTAACTGGTTTTTGTTTTGGTATTTCGCGGGTGTGCGTCACGCTCATCAGCAGCTTGAAGGGCTCTCTGCCTCCCGCTCAACCCACTCACAGCTCCTGTGTACAGGAGACATAAAACATTCTCTCCACCTCAATCTGCTACTGAAACTACAACAGAAACTGTATTACATTTCAGGGTTACAAGGTTTTGGATGTAGATCTGAGGCAGTTTCATGAAGCCAGACTTTTGATAATCATAGTCTGCTCAATACTGCAGCTGGCCACTTGAAATAATATTCCAGGTTCAGTACAATCAACAGAATTTGTGGTATGATGTTGATTACCACCAAAAAAAAAAAACTCAGTGAGGAAATTAAATGTCATTGAATAGGGCCCATATTTAAAGTACTGTACATTACAAATTTGAAGCTTTATAATTTTCTTTACAGTGGTTTTGGGGTTTTTGAGGTTGGCAACTGTCGTGGCAATTACGTTTAGCTTTACAAGAAAAAGGTTATATTCATGCTGTTTATGTCTTGTGGCTATGCTGTTATTAATTAATAAATATTGGTTTTTTTTTTTATTTAAAAAAAATGTAAATGCAGTCTTAAGGAAAATAAATGTTAATTTAAAATGACTAAATGTTTTTGTTAAGAAAAAAGGGACAACATTTCTTTTTGTACTGTCAAGGGCTGGTTCATACTGACCCAACATACTGAGTTTACACTGAGTGTAAACTAGACACCAGACACCTGTCTGGAAAACATGTAAAGCTACCAATCACACTTTGTTTTCTTTTACATGACATTTAAAATCAGAAACAACACAGTAGCAGCCTGGGAACTTATAAACATGACAATTGACTTTCACTTAAACATTTCTGCACAATTGTCATTTCAGAATGGTCCTCATGAGCGCCCCCTTTGTAGCCCCGCTACATTATACAAGCACAAACATTATGAATTATAGTGCTTCTGAAATCACTTTTATGCAAAAGGTGCCTGGATGATATGCTATTTGTGTGCAAAATGCATGCCTTTTGGGGAAATGTTGCCAACAATCCCCTGCCAAGATGTCCATCAAGTAGACAGTTAGACCATTAATAACTAATAATTAAAGGTCTAACTGAGGCAAACTGGGATGAATCAAAGAGCAGAGGTGCTTCATAAGACATGTTATACCACATGTTAATGTAATAGAATCCATAATAGGGTCATACTAGAGATGTGCTGCAGGGTTTGGCTGGTACCTGTGTAGGTAGGGGTACTCCAGTGACGATTGGTGGCGTATTTAGTAGACGGCTTCAGGGCCCCGAAGTCTCTCAGTGGGAAAAGCACCTGCACAGATCAGATAAAAAACATTCCCATTAGCTTTCAAATATATAAATAATCAATAAAGCTGTTACTGATGAAGAAACTGTCTCTATAAATGCGTGAGGAAGAACACATGAGAGTATGTTTTACTAACTCACAGAATGAGCTCATTAGCTCTTTAATGAGATCACAACCTAGGCAATCAGCACACAACTGTGTATGATACACACACACACACACCTGGACAAACCCCAAAGCCAGGCTTTCATTACAGCACATACATTAGTTGCTCACCTATAGAATACAAAAAAAACTAATTTCCAGTCAGTTTGGCCTGTTGGACTCAAAGGCATGTTACTGAAATGAATGTGTATCATGCTTGAATTTTCAGTTTCAGTTTTCATTGTCAAACGATGCTTCCATGCTAAATTTCTGCTTAAGAAACCTTTTTTTTCAGTGTTGAAAACAACATCTGTTATTTTACCTAATATTTAAAATCAGTCGCATTTATATTTCTATCATAACTTCTCTCTGAAGGTTAATTGTGTGGTAATGCTGTAAGCATGTAAGATACAGTAACACCCATATATAGGATACATGAATCACCCTGTAGCAAAATCTATGCAGGTGGAGTTGAGGAAAGTGGAGGGTTTCTGAAGCGACCTGCAACTGCTACAGCAGGCACTAGCTAAGTATTTGAATGTTGAGCAGAGAACCAATGAGCTGTGCCATGTGATAATGTTGTAATTATTTCAGATTGAGCTAGACATAGCGGACTTTTGAAACACCGTTTATCTCCTTCACACACTCTGTGGCCATAAAGAAAGCCTTACATAGATCATTGCATCATTCTGTAAGCCATTCATGAGCATACACAAGTCTCTGATGGAGGCACAAGAGAACATCTCCACAGGCCTGAACTAAATAAAGAGCTCCAGTTATCAGCGTATGACAGCGGCTCTGACACAACAGTCACCTCTGCTTAACTGCATTCACAGCTGCTTCAACATGTCTTTATTATGGAGCATAATGTACTTATGACTACAGCTTTGGTTCCAAATAAACCCGTACAACTCTATATTTCCATTGGTTTTTAAGACGTGTGTGAGTGATAAGAGTGTCTAGAGTAATAACTAGCCTAGAAAAGCTTTCTCTTGAAGAGAAAAGATGGATATACCATTTACCCTATAAAACAGTACTTCACTGGTGCAGTGATGCATCAGGCTACGGTTGCATGGATTGGGTGAACTATACGTATATTTAGGTATTATGCATGGACTTTGTTGGTCCAAAGTTTTAAGTTGAAACACTGTAATAATGTATTTCTTTCTTAAAACCACATATATTTTCACTTTATTTCAACAGATTAACTGATGAACTGGAGAAGTTATTTTTAATAGCTGTTTGGACTCTCTGACGGCACCTATTCACTGCAGATGATCCATCGGTGAGCAAGAGATGTTATGGCTAAACTTCTCCTAATCGGTCCCGATGAAGAAACAAACTAAGAGTGAGGATTGCCTGAGTGAGCACAGTCTCAGCAAATTTTCATTTTTTGTTTGAAATAATTCTATGCTAAAAGCAAAAAAAATCTCTGAATTTAGGCATCACAACATTCTAATGTACGATATGAAAAAAAAAATTAACAGAATATTTATTCTAAGATTTGCTAAAGATAGATTAATATAGATTTAACAGTGTTTTTAACTTAAAATAATATTAATATTACTGGAAAATGCATGCATAAATGTTCAATAAGTTTACAAAATAATACAAATAGCAGGTATAAATGTACCCCTATCTATCCATCTACAGTATGTATCCTGTTCTGGTGGGTCAGAGCAGCAGAGTTATGACTTTCTGCTTGCGCTTCAGGGGGTATGAGGTGGAAAATGCAGCGTTTTCCTCTGTGCCACCAGATAATATGCAGAGGCTTCACACAGTGACTCACACTGCACGACATGAGTGCCGTTTGTGGCATGTTCACACTGAGAACTCCAATGAGACTGAGTAATTCCATCCTCGCAGGCACAGAGAGCCCCACACAGGTCCCAGGACCAGCAAACTGACATATTGCTGTAGCAGATGGGATTTAATGCATCCCTAACACACACCAACATATACAAGCAAACATTCATGTATACACACTGAAAACATGAGTACATAACAAACAAAAAGTACTTTGGTCCCTACTCTGATGGCGACTAATCTGATATGTTTATTAAATATTAATATTAAATAAAAGAAAAAAATGTATAATGTATGCTTGTATACATGAGTGTGTGCATACTGGAAATGTTTACGCTGCAACAGCAAAAGATATACCTAATTGACTTGAAACTTTTTTTAGCTGGTGAAAATACTAGTGTACTAATAATTTTGGCCACCTCTTTATAAAAATATTCAGTGTATATTATATATATATATGTTGGTCTAGGAGCGGTGCATGCCGGAGGGCACTTTGCGACCAGTAGGCAGGCCAGCGGCTCCCTTGCCCCGAGATTTAAAGTGAGCCCATGCCCACCAAAGAACCAGCAACTCCAGCCCGGGCTTGGTTGGCAGGCTGTGCGTTACACCGTGAACTCCCGTACGGACTCAGGCAGTGCCGTCAGACTGATCCGGCCAAATGTAATCCCTCCGCGGCCGGACTCTTAAGCGACCATCCCCGTAACTTGTATTCACCTTGACACATGCCAAGTCCCCGTGCGGCAAGTTACTATCACCGCAGATCCCGGAAGTTGACCCGTAGAAGTGGGTTTGGTAAAGGAGCTCCCAGTGCCAGTTCTTTTGGGACGTGATTGGCCGGGCTTCGACCGACTGCTCGCCACAGCCACATAGCCTGCCAGCCCCAGAGGGAGCCGCTGGACCCGGGGTCATCTCGAGGATCCCGACGCTGTCCAGCACTAGTGGCCTCTGACAGCGGGAGAGATGGTGAGTCACCCTTTTCACCCTGAAGGAAAAGATGTGCAGCCCCGACCCCATCCTCTCCCGCACTTAGTGGTCAAGAATGGTCTGCTATACTGTGTCGCTCAGCGAAGGGTGGAGGAGAAAAAGCTAGTGATAATTCCCCAATCGAAGACCGGTACGATCCTAGAACTGGCCCACAGTCATCTCATGGCTGGTCATCTGGTAGCACTGGATGCATCTTCGAGTGCATTGGGATGGACCTGGTGGGACCACTGCCGAAGTCGGCCCGGGGACATGAGCACATATTAGTCAACGTGGACAACGGGATGACTGTGGGCCAGTTCTAGGATCGTCTCAGTCTGCAAGTTTCTGGCCACCTGGCAGGGCCTGTACACTATTCTGGAAAGGCTGGGGCACGAAACATATTAAGTGCAACAATCGGGCCACCGCAACCCTAACCAACTGTATCATATTAACCTCCTGAAAAAATGGGTCAGAAACCGGGACCAGGTAGTAGCCCTTGCCATCTTCGAACACGTGGCTGTTGACATCAACCCCCATCTGTCGGCCAGCAAGAAGACGGAGCTTCAGCACCTAATCGGTCAGTTCTCGGATGTGTTCTCATCTGTCCCCGGGCAAAGCCACATGATCGAGCATGACATCAAGACAGCGCCTGGAGTCATCGTCAGGCAGCGGCCCTACCGGGTCCCCGAGGCCCGTGGGCAGGCTATAGAGGAGGAAATTAAACACATGCTGGACTTAGGGGTAATTGAGCCATCATCATCATTGAGCCTATGGTCCAGTCCGATCGTGATGGTCCTGAAACCTGACGGCACCCTCTGCTTCTGCAATGACATCCGATGGCTAAGCGAGGTGTCTGAGTTCGACAGCTACCCCATGCCTCGGGTGGACGAGCTGCTGGATAGGTTGGGAAGGTCCCGGTACATCTCAACGCTGGACGTAACGAAAGGTTACTGGCAAGTACCGCTTTCAAATTCTGCAAAAAGAAAAAACCGCCTTCTCTACCCCTAGCGGCCATTGGCAGTACTGGACACTTCCCTTCGGCCTGCACAGTGCCCCTGCAACGTTCCAACGGATGATGGACATTATTCTTCAGCCCCATCAAACATACGCAGCGGCTTACCTGGACAAGGTTGTTATCCACTCCGAGGCATGGGAGGACCACCTGGATCCTGGTCTGCGGAGGGTGTTGTCTGAGCTTCGATGGGCTGGACTGACCACCAACCCATGAAATTGCCATCTCGCCCAGTTCGAGACCCAGTACTTGGGTTATCAAGTCGGCCGAGGCCTCATCCTACCTCAGGACAGGAAGGTGGAAGCCGTTCGAGCAGCTGTCACTCCGTCTACAAAAACCCAGGTACGCGGGTTGGCGGGATATTATCGCTCCTTTCTCCCTAACTTCTCCTCCTTAGCCGCCCCTCTGACAGAGCTGACCAGGAAGGGGCAGCCCGAGAAGGTGTTGTGGACTCAAGCAGCCGAAGAGGTGTTCCAGGGGCTGAAGAAGGCTCTCACCCCCTATGTCTCCCCTTCTGTCCCATTCTGCACAAAGGACCAGGACAGCCTCTTGTGACAGTCCTGCTGAGCACTCGGAGCACCAGACACCTGCACCTGGACCTTCTGTCTGTTATTTTCTTTTTTTCACCTGTAAATAAAATTCCACCCTCCATATATATATATATATATATATTTGTGTATAGTATATATTATTTTAGATAAAATTATTATTACTTGCAGAGCATGTATTGTATTGCAGATCCTTGGTAACATTACTGGTCACTTTAATTCTAATCCTTACTGGCATCGGCACTAGAGGAGTTTTAATTTTGGACAGTGAAGGCTGGGAGAGGACAGAGAGCGGGTGGAGGGTGGGTACAGTGTTGTCTGGAAAAGATCTGTGTTAACCACAGGCTTTGGTGTGGCCATCACTCTTTCTTTTCAGGATGTCATTATGTGATTTTCAGAGCAAGCAGTGTCTAAATTAGCCCTGTGCCTCCTTCGACTAAACTCAGTGACTACACAACCCAAAAAAGAAAAAAAGAAAGAGAAAAAAAGAACTGCATTAACTTGGAGAAACTCCAAATTAAGCACATTATTCAAAAACCTGAAAAAGGCAGAACCAGAGCGAAAAATAGACACATGACGGCAGAGCTGCTTTATGGCTGAATGTTCAAAGCAGATCTTCAAGCAGGAAGACTGACAGATGGCGTAAATATGCTTCTGCTGAACTGCTATCTCACCCCATGATCACAATGTCCAACAGACATTCTTTATGCACTCCAGAACATGCGTTTCATTAAATTCTCTCTCTTCAACTTTATTTTTCAGAAGAGTTGGCGGTTTGGATTCTATGGAACCACAATAGTTTAGTCAAAAAAGCATTATAGAAGAGTTCACTAAAGAGTCTGTCTTCAGTCTCTGAAGGGTTCACCTAACAATTTTGATATAATAACTTCCTGATCTAGTGCTCATCTGCCTGTTCTCTTCCTGACTGAGAAACTGAGAGAAATATCTTTAGAGAAGATGTGTTGAAATAAACTTGATAGTGTAGGTGTCCATCCATTATTCATTCTCATTTATAATTCAGTTCAGGCCCCGCTAGGATAAAACACTTCCAGCACACACCTGAAATTTATTTATGCCAAAGTCCAGTTTTAAAATAGCTGATAAATCATCTCAGTAATCAACAAGTGCCTTGCACTTCTCTAGACCATAAGTTAAGATCTTGCAAAGTGAAAAGTTGCAAGAAACAAGATGTTTTTAACATAATACTGATGCTTCCAGCTATAAACAAGTGCTCTATCCACAGTATTGTTTTCTCCAATCAAAAAATAATCTTATCTGAATCAGAAGAGAAACATGCACAAATCAAAATCTGTTTAGAAGCAAAAAGAGGTGGATTTTTTAATTCTTTTTTCATTGGATAAAGAGCTGTATTTTCGGGTGCAAGTGAAAATCTGTTTTAAAAATGTTTCAATGGTTGATCAGCTTTGTACAAACTTGCACTTTTTTTTACTTCACCAAACTTTAACTGATGGACTGGAGTCATGTCAATAACTTGATTTTTTTTGTGCTGTTTGGACTCTTGTTCTGGCGGCACCCATTCACTGCAGTGTATCCATTGCAGGGCAAGTGATGTAATTTCTCCAATCTGCTCTGATGTAGAAACAATGTACAACAGTACATCTTTATTCCTTCCGAAACCACTTCAAACTAACTGCTATCTGGAAACCTAAATGTATAAAATGATTCAAAGTCTTTCATACTGCCAGCTGATTTGCTATTTACAGAGCCTAGGGCAGTCACAGTGACAGGTGTGATTCTTCAGGACAATTATTTTTAATGACATCTGTCAGGTAGTGGGAACATTTGTGCATGCCAACCTCCGGACTTACAGAATTAAAAACACTTCTTTCTTTTTTTGTGCCAAACCAATTAAAAAATAACATGCACAAAAAAAGCATTCAATTAGGACTAGTTTTTCATTGTGAAAATTACATTGTAGTCTTAAAAATAAAATGAAAGATCTCAGCGCATCAGAAAATGTCTTTCATAATAATGATATTAATAAACCTATATTAAACAGCCTTATTATTTTTCTCAAAGTCAGTCATCTTATTTCCTCTTTAATTTTCATTAATATACTTACAGCAATCTCATTTGATGTACTTTGGATTTATCTCTCATGATATTGTAATATTATCTGAGCTACGGCCTTTCTTAATTTCTAAATTATGAGATTATGCAGAACCTGGATACATACACGGAGTTCACGGAGTTCCTGACATAAGCGCTTAATCAGACTCTCTCAGTCAGCAGGTTGAGAACCGTGCCCTCACTGTCTGTCTTTTCTGCCCCTGCCAGACAGAGAAGAAGGGGGTGACCAATGCACCCTTTTGGGCATTACATCATTGCTTTCCCTGCTGCAGTGCCTCCCAATGAAAGAGTCTGTGTGCCTGCCAAGTAAACAATTCTGTCTCTTCACATGCTTCTATACCACACTGAGAAGCATTTTTATATATCATAACTGACACATGGCATGACACAGCAACATAAAAAACGTGTACCCATCAGTTAATGTTTGGCTTCCTGCAGAACAGAAGCACCTTATACTTCACATAAAGCAAGCATGTTTAAAGACACAGTTCACCCCAAAAATGATATATCTGCCATCATTTACTCAACCTCATGTCATAACGTGTATGACTTGCATTCTTGCATAGAACAAAATTTCTCCTTTTGTGTACCATATTTAGAATCACATGAGGGTGAATACATATTTACAGTAAATATTTTTTAGTTTCCCTTTCTAAGTGAACTGTTCCTTTAACAAAAAAATAAATAAATTGCAAAGCAGGGATGCACAGATCAAGCACACACGCTTCTTTCTTAACAGGACTCATATCTAGCAGGGAATGAATGGAGATTTAAAGTCTGTGCTGGCCTTGGTGAAAATACTCTACAAAAACAATTTATTTATTTTTACTGTTTTTGCAAATGACAGTAGGCAAAAGTAAACATGAACTGTGTTAAAACAGACTAACATGACATAGAACGTCTTAATGTCTAACCTTTGATCCACCAATGTTTTCCTTGATTTTGTCAGTTACTTATCACTGATTAAATTATTAATTAATGCTATGCATTTATAAATGTAATTGCTTTATTTTTCCTTGAATATAAGACTCGACTGCGCTTCAGTGCAGCATTTTGGTGTCACAGAGGACAGCAGTTGGTTCCTGCATCAAACCACTGATGGCAGGCAGCTTTCTGCCATTACAGCCCTGCAGGAAAGGAGACAGACAGCAGACAAAAAGCTCCTCCTGTGCTTCACTGGCCTTCTGGCATGATCCATGAAGACTACAGTCACCTGTATCGTGACCTCAGCACAGACACAGCAGGGTGCTGAGGGACACAGATAAATAGATGAGAAAAGGTCACGTTGCATATGACACAGCTTTCTGTCATAACCACAAAGGCGGATGGACAACAATAAAAACCAAGAATTCTCTTGTCAACATCCTTTCCTGAACACCTCAGTGACAAAATGGTCTCTAGTGAGATCAGTCGGTCCTCCAGTACCACTACAGAGTGCTTACTGCAACCCACAGTTTGGTGGCGTGCAATGGTTGGAAAAGCAACATAAATGTAGCCCATATAACTTTTGCACTATATCATGTCCAAACTAATATTAAATAATATTATATAATGTTATTAATAAAAAAAATAATAATAAAAAAATAATTAAATAATTAATAATTAATTAAAATTCCCCTCGTTAAAACAAAAGAACAGCTCTGAAATTAAATTATTATTGGCATTTAAAGTGTGCCATAGATGCAACACTGCAAAATATACTCAGCTTATATACTTAGTATTTTTGTCTTGTTTCTAGGCAAAATATCAAATTATGGTTAAAATCAAGATTTTACTACAGAAGCAAATTAACTTAAGATATTTACTCTTTTTTTTTCCAGGTGAATTTTTTTTTTTAATTATCTGTCAGTGAGGCAAGTAAAATACTCTTGTTTTAAGAATATAAAATTAAATTTTTTTAAATTTTAAGCAAAATGCACTTAATGTTTGTCATCTAGAAACAAAAGTAAATATCTTAAGTAATTTTGCTTATCTAGTACAAGCAGGTTGATGTAACATTTTTTAGATATTTTCACTAGAAACAAGAAAAAAATACTAATTAAGATAAGCCATTTTTTGCAATTAATCTACTATCCATGCATTATCTTCTGTAATTTGAAGTTGCTCTTGGGTCGAAACATTATCAGTGAGCAATTAGCGCACACGTCAAATGAAGCTATTGTATAAAAAAAGAGCTGCATAAACATTATATTTTTTAATGATAATTATCAAATAAATATATAAATAAATACACCCACATTTTTTAAAAATGTTAAACAAACACACGCCTACATATAATTGAAATTAATAATTTAAATAGTAAATAAAACTATATTAATTAAAATTATATATAATATAATGTATGTGTTTGTGAATTGATTTTAATAAAAAAAAATATATATATATATTTTAGAATATGTATAGATAAAATGTAAAATTGAATAAATATATTTGAATAATAATATTAATTTTCTGTCACACCATATACAACACAAGGGGTATCACAAGGTAAGCAGTCAGGTAAGTAGCGTTTAAGGATATAGTTTGCCGGAGTAGAGTCCACTTGTTGGGAATGAGCTCGGACCGTGAATGCCGTGTGGTGTGTGCTTTTACATGGTAACTTGATTGGATCCAGGTGGTGGTGTCAGGTGACGGTGATTAGTATTAAGGTGAGAGTGTGAGAGAGAGTGGGATGATCACAGAACCTGTTGTGACTGTGACAGTGTGTGTGTGTGTACTGCTTATGTTTTACAGGGACAAAAATTTTGCTTAATGACGTGTATGACAGAGGTATTACAGTTTGAAGGTGGTTTATGAGGACACTGCTTATGTCCCCGTAACTTAAAATACATAATGGTGTCTTTTTTACAACTAAAAATGGCAGAGATTTTCCTGTAAGGGGAAGGGTTAGGTGTTGTTTTGGGGTGATGGGAAATAGCTCATACAGTTTGTACAGTATCAAAACTATTATCCGTGTGGAGAGTCCTCAAAAACCACTTAAACCAACACGAGTGTGTAAGTATATATGTATACTGTATATATATATATATATATATATATATATATATTTAAATGTATAAAAGAATATTATATTCTTATATTACATATATATATTATATACACAATATATATGTGTGTATATATATATATATATATATTCCTATGATATACAATTACTCATGCTGTGATTTATATCACCCACCCCTAGTGACCCACACCATCATTAAATCACTGCCACTATCACCGTTATGTACCTGGACAGTCTGGTGATGCTAATGGCAGGTGTCTAGACAGGCAACATCACGTCACATTGAATCCAACAAGCATGTTTCCCACCCAGCATGCACACATAAAATTACATGACACAGATCTGCTCCAACATATCCTACATGTAGAGCTATGAAGGCATAACTATTATTAACAGGTACAGGGATCCTCAAAAACTGCAGAAAAATGCATAGACAGTGCATATAAAGAGAAGTATTCATTCACAAAATAATAAAAAGGGCTGATGATAGCTAGAAAGAAAAAGAATGAAATAGAGAGGGCTGTTAGAAGAAATCAGGATGCCGGTACTGCCCGTATCAGCCTGTCAGATGCTCACACACCTTATGTGCCAGAGCGTTACACACAATGACGCAGCATCTCTGCAGCACGGCGAGAAGGCAGGCAGAGAGCAGGAGAGAGACATAAAGAAAAGCCAGAAAAAAAGGATAAAGAGCCTACCTGATGAGATCTGCGTGTAGGATCCTGTTCTTCAGTGTCTAGCACAGAGGAAGAGAGAGAAACACAGATGGACCTGGAGAGAGAGAGGGAAGAGGAAAGAAAGGTGGCAGGTGAGCTCAAGGTGTCCTCAGAGTTCCCTCGCTTCAGTCATGTGACCTCGACAGCTACAGTACACGGTCCTCGACAATGGCCAGAGAAGCACATGTGTGAGTTTAGTATGCGCCGTTCATACTGCCGCCTTCCAGCAAGTGGGAGAGCAGTATGAGCGAGGGGTAGGGCTGTGTGTGTGTGTGTTAGAGAAAGAGAGAGAGAGAGAGAGAGGAGTATGTGTGTGTGACTGAGATGGTAATATAATTAACAGCCTGATAGACTGTAAGCAGGAGCACAAGTAAAAAAATTCATGAATCAGTGAGTGAGCAGAATGTTCCAGAACCAGCCCAGATGCTCTTCAGCTACGACGGACCGCAAATCTAAAGATTGACATTGCACAAAGGCAATGAAGGATTTTTATACAGTATTTTAACAGTTAAAGATAATGATAGTCTCCAGGCACTCCTACTGCCCACTCCACTGTGTCTTCAATCTGATATTGTCGACTTAAACACATAGCCCCGCCCCAAACTCACACCATTGGTCGAGAAATGTCAAATGTCGAAAGCCCTTTTTAAAGCAAGTCTACTTGATGACCATTTTTTTTTAGTTCTAGTTGTGCAGGTACAGCTCTAGAAACAAAATTCAGACAGACAGATAGATAGGATTTATATTCATTTATTTTTATTTATATTACGACTACAGTTACTGTATTGTTAGAGTTAAACTACATATATATATATATATATATATATATATATATATATATATACTATAGTTTTACAGCTATCCACAGGGGGAAGGACAATGAGCTGTAAAAGCAACACTCTAATTTAAAAATAAATAAATAAATTTAAAAAAATAAAAAAAGGCTCATTCTCCAACTCCCCCAGAGTTAAAAATTTGAGTTTTACCATTTTTAAAATTATCAAAGAGTTTCGGTATTTTTCCTATTTAAAACTTGACTGTTCTGTAGTTATAGCTTGTACTAAGACCAGCAGAAAATAAAAAGTTGTGATTTTCTAGGTTTTTTCAATGATCTATGCTAAGCTATGCTAAAAGTGCTATTGCCAGACTCAGAGAATGGCTGAATAAATTCCAAAAGTTGTAAAACTCAACTTACTGTATTAACTCCGGGGGAGTTAGAGACTGAGTCTTTGAGTGTTCCTTTAAGTCTATATGAATTATGACTCAAGCACTAATAAAATATGTTAATGTTCCTTGGCTTTAATTGTCTTCAGAACTGAAGAACTGTACTGTAATCATTTAGAGCCCTGATTACAGTAACAATTTGTTAAGGATATCCAAATTTTTATAACAGTGTTTTCTAAATAGCTTGCAAATAATTCAAATGTTAGTTTTACCAAGCTAGGAACTCCATATCTATTTAATCTTTACTTCTAATAATCTTTAGTGATCTGTTTCCCCCAGTACTCCCCGGTAAGCCACAACTGTTACTGTACAGACCACATGAAATACCAGAGCAATGCAGACAGGAAACTTTGATTGGAAATATGACAGTAGCTGGTGTTCATATGGCCTCAATATTGATTTCCTCCCCTGACTCGCAACAATACAATAAGTCCACCGAACAGTTCTAGAGGGGAAGGATGAAAACTTTATTTGAGCCCAATTACACTAGACCCGCCATGAACAAGTCTTCTGATCCTATATTGGATCCCAACCATCAATGTTTTAAAGTCAGTTTTTATTTAGCTGGATGCCACATTTGTAAATTAAAATGGATATCTCACCAAAAAAGGAACATTCTGTCATTACTTTTTTAATTCAACCTCATTTTAAACCCTTACTACTTACTTTACTTTTATTAAACATGGAATATACAGTAGATTATAATTAATTTGTACCGAAGCATTTATGGCTGTATCTTTTTTGTTTGCTTGTTTGTTTGTTGTTAGAGCTTTTTTGTGTTGCATGTAAAAACTACATAATTGATGTATAACTAAAAATATTATTTTTTAAATTAACAGCACACAGATCAGTGTTTTGTTTAATTATTATTTATTATCATTATTATTATTACTATTACAATATGTATTAATTTTTTTTATTTGCTTTAATTTATTTTTTTTATTTTAATGTTAGCATTTTAGCTTTTTTTACTTTTAGTAGGGTTTTTTTCCTTCTCATTTAAAGCTCTTCATTTAATTTTTTGATTTTATTTCAGCTTTATTTCGATCACAGAAAATAAAACACTTTTAAGAAAATTATGACCCAATAATCATTTTTACTCTTCAACCTATCTCTCTCTCTCCCTCTCTTTCTCTCTCTCTCTGTTTTGCTGACCATCATTATTAGGGCAGAACAAAGATTTGTCTTCATTCATCTCTCCCCTTCAGCTATTCATGCTTTCTCCCATCATCATCATCTCCACAATGTGGGATTCTGAAGGCCCCAACATTCAGGCAGAGGGGCAGAGAACCCTCTAACCCTCTTAAAAACCCCACCCCAAACCTCACTACGGATGGTTATCCCCCGACTGCTGAATGAATCTTCTTTCATGCTTATAACTTCCACGCTCTAAGACCCGCTTATTTTCATGCACTTCCTTGGTAACATGGGCGTCTGCCTTCCAGAAATAGCGTGTCTGATGGGTTTAGCCGTGTGTGGTGTGGCAGCGCCGCATGGAGTAGAATGAGGGTGGGCCATGCTAATTCAAAAACACATATGTCTGAGCCATGTAAAGCAAGCACAGACACTCTTATTTGTCTGATTAACATTGTTCTCCCTGGCCACCTTCCCTAATGGAGTCTTAACCTGTTTTCTGATTCACAGGCTTCAAACACAATGAGCAGGGGTACCTGTAGATTACTTATAAAACAAATTCACTAAGAATGCCCTGCAACATCATTAAAGACAAAGATAACACTTCAATTTATTTATATATATATATATATATATAACCAGCATACTAACACAGCTGAAGCCCCAACGTGATGGCTAAAGAACAAAGCCGCCAACCTTAAACAGATTCAATCAATCATTTGCAACAAAGACCTATTAGAAACAGGGATGGCGCTATTCTCCTTAAAGGGACAGGTCACCCTAAACGGTGCTTTTTTAGTGTGAGTACACTAAAAAAAATAGAGTTTTGGAAACCATGTTGCCTTATGCATTAAATATTTACACAATTTAAATAAAAGTGCAAAACTAGCTTATCATCCCAACAACAATGTTCATTATTAATGCCTAAAGGACAGAGGATGCTTGTTAGAAATAGTCAGTACTGTCATACAGATTGAGGGTTTTGAGTATGAGGAAAGTTAAACACAATAAATAAATAATTCAATAAATAAATAATAAGTAGTATGATATAATATGAAATGATACAAAAAATACTTCTAAGTTAAATATATATTTATAAATAAAAAACTTGTAAATGTCAACTGTCTGGCAATAATTGAACCTGAGGTGTAATACATCAATAGCATCAATAATCGAACATGAAGTGTAGAACATCAAGCCAGATCCCTTAGACTATATCTCAGTCATTAGAACAACAAATCTATCCCCTCTCAAGCAGGATCTAGTCATAATCTTTCCTAGGCCAGCCTATCTCAGCATCCCCACAGCAGATGCTCATGTATACAGCCTGAACCATGCCTCTGTTACGGTGGATCAATCCTAATTAGCCTTATGGCTACTGCATCCCACACAAACTCCGAGGCAGACTTGCTGCCCTAAGGTTAGGCCTCCTGCGGGTTGAGTGTGAGGAGGAGAGACATCCTCTAATCCAACAAACCACCAAACAGCAGCTGCACCCTGGATCTAATCCTCCCCTCCATCCACACCCTCAAGCACCGCCAAACACGAGCAAACTGTCAGGCGGCCCACCTGAGACCCGCAAATGTCAGACTTATTCATTATATCACACACTTCTCCTTACAAAGCTGGTGTATTTGTCATCTAGTATTGATTTAGGCCTCTCCTCTCTTGTGAAAACTATGTTGTCTTTGATGTTGTTGTCTAATCTTACAGTGAGACAGCTGAAGGTACAACAAGGTTTGTCTGTTTGCTGTTCAATGTTAAAACGTGAATCACAAATGCTTTTCTGGAGTCAGAGAGCATGTCAAGCTTTCATGTACAACCGTCTGTTTAATCCGGGGTTGGATGTCTCTTAACTGCGTGTACTTTGTAGAGCTGTACCGAGATCTCCAAACATGAATATGTTTCTCATTTATCTCTGGAATACAGGCTACAATAAATTTCATTTGAAATCCCAAAAGAATATTTTTCAGAAAATCTTTGGCATTTCAAGAAAACAAAACAACAAAAACATCAAGACAGTGCCATTGATTGTTGAATGATAACTGGGAATATTGCCCCAAATGGCCCACCTCATAAATATTTAGATTTGCACTCTATTTAACACATTTTACCATACCTAAAATCATATCTGCTCAATTCTGCCAATTAAAAATAAAATAAATATCAGTGCAGTAGGAGTGTAACAATACACTTTATTTTTTTTAATTACATATCAATTACAAATCCTGCCAATGTATATGTAATTGATCTTAAATCGTGGGTTTCAAAATTTTTGAATCAGTTGCTTCGTTCATAAGTTGCAAAAATGAATTCTTAAAACACATAAACATTAAAATACTTCCATTCACAAATTATTGGAGACGTGAGTGCATTTATTTGTATATTAGAATAAACTAAATTATTCATGAATTCAAATGTTAACTTATGAATTGTGAATGGAATCGATTGGCTGTCTAACCAAAGATTCACACCACTACAGCACAAATGAGGCTTGGAGAGAGGGAGTCTCACCCATTAAAATTTATCCTGACTCAAGCGACAGCCTAAAGTGACTAGCTAAAGTGGAATACCTTGGCTTCTAGACATCGGGGCAAAATGACACAGCGGTTGTATTCACACACTAATTAAGCCTTTTGCCAAGACAATCCCCCAAGTTTTCCTCCGAAACAGCCAGCGAGCGCATCTACATTCAGTCTCCACACAAACTAATTGGTCTCAAGCGAGTGTGGATGGATGAAGAGAGAGAGGCCGAGGTGTTTCACCACAGAAGCACTCAAGAGCTGATGTGAAAAAAAGAAACAAGGCCTTCATTAACATAAAGGGGCTTTCATCTGGGACTTTAATCAATACATGCAGGTTAACTGCACACAATCACATAATAACCACACAAGCACAACATCACATGCTCTCGCTGGCCAAAAGTCGAGAACTCGACTGGCTCGAACACAACGATTCACATTTATATGATGTTATACAAACTTTAATATATTTTGACATTTAAATTAGAATGGGTTATATACATTAACACCTAGTAATGGGGCAATGAACCAAATCAGATTATAAAAGAGTGGTCACACTATACTTTTCTTTCCATTTACAAGTTTTGGTAAACTCCACCGCAGTTTCACAGAGAAACGTCCACTGAGTGATGCTAAAACACAGGAACAATATGTGAACCCCAGCACATTTTTATTGCTACGTCTTGCTGTTTACATCAAATTCAACCCTAAACCTACCCGAAAGTGTTAACAATTGCAAAACTGATATAAAAAGGCATTTGTTGACGCAACCCTGTCTTTTCAAATTTCCTTTTTAATGCACATTTGAACTGTTTTGTCGCACCATAGTTACACAAGATTTGAACCAGAGCTCCTCTCAAGTACATCTTTGTACTCTGTGAGTGACCAAGTAAACCCACCGTTTATGAAAACCAGTAGATATAAAGCTGAACATGTGTCATGCTAACATTCAAAATCATCAATTTTCAAATCACATGATACAAGTCACATGACATTCTTCAAGTAATTAATCAAATAATTAATTGAAAATTAATGGAAATGTGTGTGAAAAGGAATAAAAGGTTTCTGGCTGCCTCTAGTGTTTATTTCTTTTAGATACTGCAGTGATATGTACTTATTGGTACATATTTTGTGTATTGTTAAAAAGTGCACCTATGTATGTTTATACAATGAAACCAGGTAGGAAGATCGATATGTGACAGCTAAAATCCTACTGAAATTAAAGACCTTATTCTAAAAAACAAACTTTTTGCAGGATTGCAGAAGTGTGGAGTCTGCTGATCAACTCATTTTTTATCATTATATAAAATAACAAGATTTAATATTTTTGTAAAATGAGAGTTGTAAAACAAAATGACTACAAAAACCAGTAGTGTGGCCTTTCTGGCCCACCTTATGCTCAACTTAGATTAGTACTTTTCTAAAGCACCTACCACTTAATATATAATCCCTGAGAAGTATGTGGTAGATCTGACCCTCGATGTGGATGAACAGGACACTAATTCTGTGAAGCAACAACACTGACCTTAATCTCTTAACAGGGTGTGAAAGAATCACCTCTCCAACAAAGAGCCACGGGTCACTGTGTTACAGATACACCTGACCCATATGGCTTGGTTTTGACAAAATTGATTTATAGAAAGAGGTAAAAAAAAGCATTATATTTAAAACAAACATCACCAAACAAGACATACAAACAATCAGCACAACTGTGAACTTGATTACTTGTACACAGAGTTGAAAAACTCATTCCTTAATGGACCACTGTTGTGAATAAACGAACTGAGTGACTCATTTATTATAAGTAGGTGTGTTTGAACAAAACAGTTAAGTGAATAAATCAATGACTTGGTCCTCAAAGAACCATTAATTATAGTAAATGATTTAATGTCAAACTTGTTTCATTCTTGAATAAATTAGTATACAGGTTCAGCAATCCACACCACAGTGCACACAGAGCCTGAAAACAACTGAACAAATAAACAAACTGAAGTGAACTATTACATAATGCATAATGCTAAATGAAGCCAATTGGAATTAGATGATTTTCTGTAGAAAAAAACAGGATGTGACTGATTTACAAACATAAAGCAATTGATTAAAATAAAGCAGGCACAGTAATTCTACCTCACTATCATCATTAAGCTGGAACAAAACCTGCACCCGAGCCACCTGGGACAGCTTATACCATTTGACCCTGAGTAAGAGGGACAGTAAATATTTCATGACTTCTGCCAACTGAAGTGCACTCAACACTACATTGACGGGTGAGGTAATTATTGAAGGCAAACACAGCCGCACTGTAACTAAAGCATTTATAAGACTTGTCAAACAAGTGATTCTCAGCGGGGTTATGTCTTGTCTCTATTAAGTAAGGTAACAAGATTATACACAGAGTAGTGGCCACACAACTAATATAGCGCAGCTATACCTCTCCCTCCCTCTTAAAAACATTCTTCTATTCCCACAGGTCTTCTGGATGTCTCCTCACTATTGGGTATTTCAGCTGGAAAACAACTGTGTTTTCCGCACACAGATGCTAAGTGAGATGGAAGAGGGCATGTCCAGAAACTGCTGTATTTATAACAAAATCAATCTTGTCCAGCTCATTCTTGTCTTGTGGTTTAATGTCTGGAAGAATAAAAAAAATCTCTCAAAAAAACAAAACTCAAGCTAGCTCAGAGCGAGCTCACAGTGCCCAAATCTGATGTTATCCATGCTATTTCAAATCAGAGAAATGAAAAACGGGCCAAACATTGTAGATTCCGACTGAAATCCCTGGAAAGATTATCCAGTTAGTTTTTATTCATCATTGAAGCTCTGAAGTGAAATTACCCAGGCTCATGATTATTAGAAGTTATGAAAAGCACAGAATTAATTACAGGAATTAATGTAGAAATATATTCAAATCTGAAAAAGCAAAGCTAAAAAAAAAAAAAATAGCATGCCAGAATGATAAATATAGAAAGAGATTTATAAAGAGATGCTGTAAGTTTAAGTTTGCCAGCATCTTGTTAGGCACCTTAAGTGAGTTTGTCTCTAACTAAGAGCCTCCTGGACAGCAGATGGTCAACAGTACTGCAGTCAGAAGTTATCAACAGGTATTAGATGTCTCTCACTAAGACTTCAGCTTGATGTGATCAGTTAGAAATGTCCACTTTAGTTAAATACATTCCTTTCCTCACAATCACTCCATTGAACTACTACTGTTCTCAGATCCACCGGTGGGTGACAAAAAAAAGTTTAGGTGTTAAACAGAAGTATACTGTAGCAAAAATATTGCAAACAATGACAGTGGGATTTGGGATCTTCATCTCATTGCCTGGAGTCCTACTGTCTCTGAGATTCAGCCCTAAAGAGATAAACATCAAGACTGACAAATGGCCCGCAGTCGAGCCTGAGAGCTGTGGAAAAAAGCTCCAAGGAGCCAGAGGATGATGTCAGACCACATGGCAGACATGACAAGAGAAAATATCATTCAACCACAGCTCTGTGGCAGCTCTGTAACACCCAGAAGGACCACAAGCATTACCACAACATGATTATTATTTATTTGTTAGACGCAGAACTAGCTATTAATTATAAAATAACTCTAACGGCTCACTTTGGTTGCAACAGTGATTTATTTATAAAAGCCTCCTTGACACCATATCACACAACCCAAGACTAAGAAAATCAAGACAGCATGCTTACTGTTTATTGCACTGAATTAGCTGCAGTTTAACTGTTTCAAGGTGTAAAGTGATGTGCAAAGTGGTGGTAATGAGAGCAAAGTATGACTCCTCCACTGTGTACATCTTCTCAAATAGCCATGCCTGAGCGTGAAACTCTTTAAACATGTTTTTCCGCTTCTCTCGACCCTTATCGTCTACTTATTGTTTTGATTATGTGCATCCATGTGTAAAATCAAACTGGAACAATGTTTTCAGTGTAACCCGTACATTTGCTCCAGTCTCATGCATAACTGGACAGGACATTTGGCAAGCACATCACAGTGATGCAACATTTCTGACAGAAGAAAGGACAGACCATTACAGAGCTATTCTGTGCATGAATCCTTTGCATTGCTACTAACATAGAATGCAAAAAAAGAGCAAACAGAACCAAAAATGACTGGTGGAGACCTAGAAGGTCAAAGGTCAACAGGCTTCAGCGATAAACCTGTCTTTTCAGCACAAGCACGTATATTAATATGACCTTACACTTTATGAGAAGGAGGAGAGAGGCGAAGATCTAGCTGGAGTAAATTAGTCAGCTCAAGCCAAGGCGTCAAAAGAAGCTCCAAGTTCCTATTTCCTCTCTCTCTCTCCTTCTCACCATCTCTGTCTTTTATTCACTGCCTTCGTTCTGCTTTGTGAAGAGCACAGGAAATTCCTCTCAAGTGAAATACTCATCCCATGGGCAGATTCAGTGCAGAGACTTATACATAGGGCGGGAGACTGCAATGAGGGACAACTCTTAAAAAAAAAAAGAGGGAATCCTGTTGGAAAATCCAGTTTAAACTGGTAACTGTGTTTTGGAACAAAAAAGCTGATTAGCATGTTTAAAAAAAAACAGGTTGAGCCAGTTAGCAGCTAATGACCATATTAGACAAGCTATAAATCAGCTACCATGTTATGAAACATGCAGATAACAATTTAAGCTTGAATTTAAAAGAGCAGTAAAGCTGAGTAAAACTTGAAGAAAAAAATATTGTATTCTTAATATAGCATACATGATTTAGTTCTGATATAACTGTACTAAAATAAAGAAATGAAATTGTTAGTTTATCCAAGAAAACCGATCATCTATTTACCTTCATGTTACTCTAAACCTATATGACTGTCTTTCTTCTGTGGGACATAAAAGACGTTTTAAGAATGTGAGTAAACAAACCATTTTGGTTACCATTGACTTCCTAGAGATTTCTCTAAATATCTTTGGGTATTAGTAAATGATGAAGGAAAATTGTCTTTTATCTCTTTAAACAGATCATCGAATGGTCATTTTCCAGAAGCCGATATGATTCTTTAGGGCCTGAAAAGTCTATAATATATTTTTTTTCCATAATAGTAGTGTAAAAAACACCCTGTCAAAATCAGCTCTGTTTTCAGCAATCTGTTCTAGTCCATGTTGCTTTAAATGCTAATGAGCTTAATTGACTCCGCCCCTCTTATTCGTGGGGTGATGAGCAGACTGTAAACTGCGCTAACTGGCTAACTAGCTCTTTATTAGGAAAGGCGATTTGTAAAGATTTCTTAAAAAAATATATATAAACCATATCAAGAATATCATGGAAGCGGAACTGTGCAGAACTATGTCATTTTGACAGGAATCTCAGAACAGTGTTATTTTAGAACGGGGTTTTAAAATAGAGATTTTTTATATATCATTATAGGATGGATGTGCACACACACTTCCAACACACATTAGAGTTCAAACAACTTGCAAAATGAATTTTGCATTCAATGACCTCTTTAAGACTGAATAAATAGGTATCAGCTTGGTCAAGACCAGCTAACTAGCTTTGAATGGTTTTTAGGCAGAGAGGTTTTCTCCTGAGGCCATTAGCTAAGGCATTCAAGTAGAATGGAAAAAGCGCCAAGCCTCTTTATGGCTCAGAGCAATGTTCACCCTGCCCACATCACTGAACTCCAGGGTGCGGCCGGCAGCACTGCCCAATTGGCCTGACCTGCAACTGCACACAACAACTAACATATTAGGACATTCCCTTTGATTAGCTCCATATAAAGATATTCCACTCCTACGCTAACCCAGCAACTGCAATAAGACATCCAAAAAGCCCCAATTCACCTTTGAGAGTTTTTGAAAGTAAAATGAAACATCAGCTGTTCTATAACCTAGTGAGCCACTTTAGTGTACTGTCTAAATAAGAAGCTTTCTTTTAAAACAGCATTCTCATTAAAAAAGGAACATCATAACTTATTTGAAACAGCTTTATCACATAGAGCTAGCACTGCCAAAAAGACACAACAGCAGACAAATATTGTGTAAAATATCATTTTCTGATCAGATTATATGAATTTTAGTGTAATTTGCTGTTGGAGTTATAGTTCGAACAAGGTTTTGATACCGGAAAAGAAGACAAAAGTACTTAAGAAATAGGAATATGATTTTTTGCAATGCAAGTATAATAGTAGTTACAAGCCTTTCACTTATGCTATCTAGGAAGGAAGCTCACTTTTTGGAACAGAGTTTTTCACTCAGAGTTCTTTTAGAATACATTTGAGAGTGTGAGAGTAAAGCAGTGCATCCATAATGAAGATATCTTCCCAGCATTAGCGGTCTAATGCCACCGCAATATTTACTTGACTCATCTTTCGCACTTACTGTTTGCAAACAAAACTTGTCTTTTCAACTCAGCAGATTGCCAGTGCTATACTCCAAAGACATTCCCAGGCATCAGATTGTGAATAATCTCACCCTTTTTCCTTGGTGGGAAAATTGCAAGTTCACAGCCTGGCTGGAGTTAAATTGCACATTTAAATGTTTTGCCCTATTGGAAAATCCATCTCAAACGTCTAACTGGTACATGATAGGGCATGTAATTCACAAGCTGGCTACTTTAAATTCTTATGACCAGCTGGTATAAGATGGTCTGCCAGCTTGCACCAGGTAATGGCCAGCAAAACATACCAGACTGGAGGTGGTGATGTAAGTGTTTTACTGAAAGACCCTCAATTGCTAAGCAGGAAATGTGACCCTGACCCAGCTGCTGTCCCCCAGCTCCAATCCAAAACAAAACACAGATACCAGACACCAGATGGCCAAATCACAGTGTTTAATTGTTCTACAAAGATTTTCACTACAGCAATTAATTCATGAGTGTTTATAGTAGTATATGAAATTGTTTGCAGTAGTTTAGGACCCACAACCCCAAATTTGTACACATAGACACACACATACTGGAGTAGACAAGGGTCCTTTCAGCAGGGTCTGTTTTCCTCTCGTAAACAGCCGTGCTTCTCTACTAAATGGGCTTCCACCCCCAGCTCCTCTCATATCCTCCTCACATATGGACTCCCCCACAGAGAATGAGAAGGAGGCTGTGAAAGAATTACTAGAGAGGGGGTGGATTCAGAAAGATGTGACTGAAAGAGAAACAAGAAGAAAGGAAGAGCGACATTGAGAACAGAATTATTTAAGATGGCAGTCGAGGACAATGAGCCATTTCTAAAGAAGTAAAGGTTAAAGTTCAACTTGATGGTATCCTTATGCTGGGAAAAATTTAACAGGAGGATTGCACTTTTTGTCAGGTTTTCTGTCTATAACTTAGCCTTCTGTCATGATTAAGTTTTATCACATAACTGCTGTTTGACACTAACAATGCAATGGTAATCAGTTAGCAGCTAATTTGTCCACATACCGTCAACAGGAAGAAAATCATTACATGTTACATGAGACCATCTGTAATGGCTCCATGGAATAGAATAGTGATCAGCAGTCTGTGAATGTGTTTAAGGATTCCTCCCCAACTGTAAATCATCCCCACTTTCACATGCCCAAAAAAAGAAAAAAAAAGCCCCATGAGATCATTATAGTAACAGCCCCAGATACACATCCGGGGAGAGGGGATTTTACTAGCCATAGCTCACTCCTGACAGAGGAAGTCCCAGACTTCAGCTGTAGATCTGGAGAGGTGATGAAAACAGATGAAATCATTTTCCACAATGCAACTGAAATAAAATTGACTATACTGCTGACTCTTCTAAAGTGATATTTTCATTCATTATACTAAAGGAAATTCAGGTGTTACAGCAGTTATACTAGATGAGACATACATTTCTGAAATAAAAATACACACTATCAATAGGATTTAGAGGGTTTTTTTTTCTGTGCATTAAATTGACAGTGATAAAATGTTACAAATAATCTTTGGACATTTCTGTTCATTAAAGAATCCAAAAAAAAACATTTTAAAACAAAAAAACAACTATTTGCAACATTGATAATAAGAAATGTTTCTAGAGCACAAAATCAGTATATTAGAATGCTGAAGGAAATAATTGAATACTGAATAAAAGCATTTTTGTTATAAATATTTAAGTATTTTTGATGAGAATCAAGCAGGTTTGGATTTTTAAACATTTTGTAAAATTTTAAATACCAACCTTTTGAATAGTAGTGTACTTCCAGAGAGAAAACATTTAATAAAAAGTACAACAAATAACTCTGCAACCTCAGCTATGTGTGAACATGAAGGTAAATAAACGAGAGCCAAAGGTCAAGTTTTTAGAGATTAGCTGCGTTTACATGGTCACTAATGATTCCGGAATGTACCGTTCACATGAACGGAATTTAAATGTAATATTGTTCGAATTTAGGTCCTGGAGAAGAAAACCACACCATCATCATTTACAACCAGTATCATGACTTTAGACGCTACAGAACCCTCCCAGGGGAACCTAATACTTTGGATCCACAAGTACCTTCATTAGCAATGATCCATGTCTAAGTAATTTTTTAAGACCTAATTAATGAATATAAATGACGGTTCCTGACAAACAATCAGATTAATGAAGCATACTGTATATATTGCACTCATATAAACAAGCGCGTGAACGAGATTCTGACGGATTTGTAGGAGGGGGGTTTCTGTCTGCCAGGATGAATCACTTCACTCTCACGCAACTTCAGAACTTCTCTCCAATTGTGCTTCTCTTGATTCCAGACCATTCACAGGGGTATTGAACCGCCGCTTGCTTGTAGAAAGAACCTAAACATTACCACATTGCTGTTATGAAGCTCTGCTTCTGCAATCACTGCTGAACAAGGGGGTGTGAACCACTGAGCATTAACCAGGCCAACAGGAGGGGCTGGGAAAAAGCCGAAAGCCATAGTGGTGTTGGGCGTGTGACATTAAAGAGTAGACAGATACTTTGCCGTTTTTTACACGCTATGGCATAAGCAAGCTGAGCAATTACAGCCTGCCAAGCTAATGAAGTCTCCTCTCGCTAACAAGTAGGCAGCCAATGATGCTTCATCTTGGGAGATCACTAGTATTTGTCAAAATATTCCTCGAACATGTCTCACAATATGAATTACTCAGTGAGGTGACACTATCTGTACTAGATAATGCTTTAGAGTTGTAAACTAAATAAAGGAAAGGTTTGCAAATTCATATGGGTTTTTGTGGAACACAAAAGAGAACAAAACTCTTTGAGTAAAGACAATAATCTCACTGCATTATTACAAATAATTACAAAAATAATGTTTGCAAATGTATACTGATATTTCCAACTGACACGCTACCGCAAAAGATAGAAATAGCCAACTTAAAACCATTGTTCGTTCAAAAAATTTACCATATTTTGTAATCTATCTACCAATCTATCATTGAATTAAAACTATTGAAATGGGGAGAAAATCTCATTGTGAAATAAATGTTTTTCCTCCAATATTTGTTGGCCACAATCATTGGCACACCTAGAATTTTTTATGAGTAAAATATCTGAAAATATATGAAGTATATTTCCATTCATATTCACAGTTTTGTGCATTCCAGGTTGATTACGAACATGAAAATATTCAGCCCTGGCTTCCTGTTTCACAGAAATATATATAGGAGGGAAAACAAAGCCCAAAATCGACAACACAATGAGAAAAAACAAAAAATATATATCTTTTATGCTGCAAAAGATAGTTGAGCTTCACAAATTAGTGAAGTGGCTTTAAGAAATCTGGGAAATAATTAAGAATTTCCAATCAACATAAAATGTTAGGAAGCTGTCTGGAAGAGGACGTGTCTCTATCCTCCTAATACACGGAGAGGAGTAGAGTTTGAGTGGCTAAAGACTCTTCAAGGACCACAGCTGGAGAATTGCAGAAAATAGTTGAGTCTCAGGATCAGAAAACCTTTTAAAAAATAGTCAATCAGCCCCTACATCAGCACATGTTGTTCAGGAGGGTTTAAGAAAAATTC
>JAUCMT010000160.1:15411129-15427758 GCA_032357475.1 Enteromius thamalakanensis | reverse complement strand
ATCTACCAACCCAGAGAAAGTGAAAAAGAACCACCCTGCAAAATTTGTTAAGATCTCCCAGCAAGCTTGTGAAAAAGTGAGCTGCTCAGAATTCACTTCCGAAAATGATGTAGAAAGGGAATCTTACTGTAATATTACCATCCCTTAAGTTTGCAGCCAATGCGCCACCATTGTGTTTTTGACAGTGACAACAGTGTACCAGTACTAATGAAACTACACACAAGCCAAGTGACAGCCGCTTTTTGTGCGCATGCTTCAAATGAGTGTGCTCAGAAAACGTATCAGAATTTTAAACTAAAATGCTTTATCCGGTTAAAATGAACACTAGAGGCAATAAAACGAATTAATTAAGGCACATTTTTGTATAATTACTGTAAATTCAAACTAATTTTAACATGCTGTGACATTGGCGGACTGATATAGTTGGAAGTTGGCATCACATATCAGCTTCATATGCCTACGTTTTCTAACTTATTAGGTTTGCTCAGTAGGTCATGGGATAAATCGACGTTTTAGCAAAAAAGCTCTGATTCTGCCTTTTTATATCACTTTTGCATTTGTTAACACTATTAGCAGTTTAGGGTTGGGTTTGTGGTAGAATATATTTTCAACACGATTTATTTTAGTGACACATATTGAATTATGAACTACCGCAATATAACACCTGAGGCAACGTAATCTAAAAGCGTGCCTATGTATTAAGCGCAACTCACTGGATGTTTCACTTTGAAACTGTTGTGAGGTACGTAATAATGGTGCTACAGAAATTTATTCAGGAAGCATGTATTTCAAATGAGGCTGGGTTGTTTAAAACACAAAATTTTAGGCATGATAATCAAAACCAAACAGATATTTTTTTGGTAGGGTATCTGTGGTACGAGCTGTAATGGCACAGCCCTATTCTGGAAAATTGGGCTGCTCATTTGCATTTAAAGATATATGCACGAAAACAACTTTTTTCTGTCTCCACATGAAATAGTCATTTTCAAAATGACTTAATGAATAATTCTTGGGGTGTTTTGAGTTGAAACTTCACAGACATTTCTAAAGACACCTGAGACTAATATTACATACTGTAAAAGCGAGCAAAAAAGACCTACTTTAAAAGTTGTAAATGAGCATTTGGAAAACATCCCCAGCCCTAAATGCGCAGCAACTAGCGCAAACAGAAAGACTGGTGCGGTACAGCAAGAATCGCAATCACATCTGCAAAATGAAACTTGACGGTTGTTAAAATCAAAGTCTCTGTGTTACAAATGAGTACTTGCTCAGTGGGTCATAACTGTCAGTTATACTACGCCTTAACCCCATTTCACTTCAGCAGCAGGGATTCCCCAGCGGCCAATCTAGCACTTGAACCCAATGTCCAGGCCATCTCCTGCAACCTAAACGTACTGCGATGCCTGGACCTCTCTGCTTTACTTCCACATGGATGCATCTTTGAAGAGGCTCCTTTGTGTGTTCCACAGTCTTCATTACTCTGGAGTCACATGGTTACTGTTTCCATGGCAATAGTGGCAGTGGTGACGCATACATTCAGACTCTTAGAGGTTTGCACTATCAACCAATGGCACTAATGCTTAAAGGGCTTTATTAAAAGAAGAAAAGTTTTATGTTCCTTCAAATTCCATTTAAAGTTTTGTGCTTTTTATGCCTCGTAGCTGTTGAGAGCATTTTAGTGAGCCGCTAAAAGATCTGACCAGCAGAACGGAAAGAATGTGTGTTCAATGGAGGCTGATAAATAACAAACACAAAAAACTGGATAAGGTCATTATAGCGCAAACAAATGAAAGGAGTCAAACAGAAAGAAATCTTCAATCGACCGACTCATTGGTGAGAAAACGTAACCCAGCAATGTTATCAGACAAGTTTCATGCAGACCGCACACAGCTTTATCAGCCCTTATTAATGACCATGAGAGAATACAGAAGAATATTGTGTTCCATTCATATACATTAGGCTCTCATAATTTAGGAATCAAGATTTTTAAGTAATGTTTACTTGTACCTTGAGACAAAATCTAATTGGGTGTTTTTTAGGACACAATTTATGCAGTTTATATATTATTACATTTACATTTTAGTATGTTTATTCTATAGCGACACCTATTCAAATGTTTGGACTCAGAAAGAAGTCTTTTATACTCATATACTATTTATTTGATCAAAAAGTACTGTACAAATGGTTAAATATTTAATCTTAAAAAAATCTGCAAAAATGTCAAGAATTCAGTGTTTTTCTGTCAATATGGGGTGCTGTGTGTACATTAATAAGGGAAAAAATGAACTTCAATTATTTTAGCACATGCTGCAACATAACAAAGAGTGAAAAGTTTAGGGGTTCTGAATACTCTCTGTACCCACGATAAAAGCCAGACCCAAACTCCATTCAGCGCAAAGTTTTGATTTCCCATGTTTCTGAGCATTTCCCTAAAGTGAGTTTTGATCTTGTTACCAACTCTGAACTGTTTATTCCCTTGCTGATTGTTTGCTGCCTGCCTCGACCTTGCCTTCTCCCACTGAACTTTGATTTTTTTTTATCATTCTAATATGCTGATTTGGTGCTCAAGAAACATTTTCTACTATTAATTATCAATCATTTATCAGATTCTGGCTGAATGAAATTATTATTCGTATTACAAATTCTTAAAAAATCTAGACCTCAAGCATTTAAGCAGTAGTGCACTGTGAATGATTTATGCCCTCAGATGGCTAGATTACGAGGTTAGCTTGCTTATTAAGTGCATGTTATGCATGTTCAACTTGGCCATGTAGAAGCATCCGTGTCTGTGTACTGCCCATAGTATGTTTCTGGCCTCAGCATTGACTGTAGTGACAGCTCAGTTGGAGGTCTTGTGTGTAAGCGCCTTTCCAGTGAGGCTGAGCTACAGCAGCCAGATAAAGCTGTCTGGAGCCCAGACTCTGACAGGCTTAGCTTCTGCCTTACCCAGTTCTTCTGCTAGCTCAAACCAACACCCACATACTGCTCCACAAACCACCAGCATCCACTACAGAAAGAAGCCGAAACAGAGCTGAGAAAAGAAAGGGGGAGGAATATGCTATATCTCAAGTTTCATCGCTTAGAAGTAACACTTGCATTTAAAAGGGATGTGTTTAAACTGACAGCAAAGACATTTACATTGCTACAAAAATGACAAAAATACTTATAAGCATTTAGCTTTGCCACCTCAGGAATAAAATACATTAAATGTATTAAAATATAAAACAGTTATTTAATTAATAATATTTTGCAGTACTACTATTTTTATTGTATACTTGACTGCATCTGGTTCACCAAAATTAATTTAAAAAATATGTAAATATATACCATATAAATAGATTTAAAATGCCTTAAACTTTAATAGGGTTAATAGTACACTAAATTGTTAAATACTTTAATAACACTTAATATACTGTCATTTAAATAAAGCACTGGATACCTTTTCTTCAAAAATATGTCCTTTTACCGTTTGATAAAAAGTCATTTTCACCTGTTGTTTGATAAGATTAATTTTTCTCACTTGTCATGCCTAAATGTCAACCACCCAAGTATTTTGTTTAGGATGACAGTTATTTAATTTATTCAGAAGGTGATTTCTAAAGTCCCTATAAAAATGTTTTCTGGAGCAGATTCTGGTCTGGGACACACACACACACACACACACACTGTATGACATAAGGCTTTGGCAGTGAAAGTGATCATTGAGACTGCAGTTGTGCAGGGAGGGAAGTGTCTGTTCATGGATTAGTTAAATGTCACCATCACGAGTTATATAAATCTGTGCCATAACCGTTGCATGCTGCCTGTAGGTAACAGACAGAAGCATCCAGAGCTTGATTTCTCCACCACTCCAAAGCCTACAACACAGTCAATAAACACCATCACCCAGAACAACCCAAGGGTCATTCAATGAAACTTTACTAACCATTATGAGTATTTGACTCACCTAGCCCTAATCTTTCACCTGGAGTGACAGTGCAGTCACATATCTAATAGTATCAACAGGTCTGGTGTTCACTTCAAGTATGAATGTAAAAAGTTTAAAGGAAGCAGTGAAATGTGCTATAATATATTTTATAAGGTATAATAGCAACTATGCACTGGCTGTGCGCTCATATAAAATATGAAAATCCTGATAGCATTTTGAAAGTGGGAAAAACTGCATCTTAAACAAAATTAATTGTGAATTGTGAAAAGTCAATACCCTGGAAAGTTTTTAAAAATAAATGCTGTTAAACTCAAAAATAACATAAAAAGCTGCATAAATATTATTTTATTAATGGTTCATGTGATTCAAGTGATTATAACTAATCTTTCATTTTAACAGTCTTTAGCCATTATTAATTTGATGTATAAGATGTATAAGCTTGCACGATTTTATTGTATTATAATGTGATAAAGAAAAAATGCTGGTCTGTAAATTCAAACACCTAGCGCTCCCATTTAAATGATTAAATATGCATAAGAATATCATGTCGACGTTTGTCCTCATTTCATCATACACGCTTAATGATGGAAAACTGTGGTTAACATATTTTAATGAAACATCGATGATGAATTGTTTATTTATGAATGACAAAAACCCTGTGCAACAGGCTTTGCCGTTCATACAGCGGAAGTTATACACAACTACACAAAACTTATGGTTTTTGAACGCAGACTGTAAAAAAGCCCTATGATTTGATTTAAGTTAAAGCGCATGAATACTCAAATAATCTGTGATATCTTGTATTCGGAGCCATTATCATTTGGTTTGGTTTCTCACTGTGCGCGCGATTCAGTAGGCGGGGCTAAGAAAGCGATGCAGAAGCAGGCATTGATCTTCTGTGGAGGTGGGGTTTAGCCACACTATTACATCAAAGAGTGACAAATTGCGCAACCTGTTACTTTGGCATTTTGGTATCCATATACGTTATAGTACAATGATCTTTTATATGTCAAAAGACCAAGGGAAGATCAAAGGCTCACCATTTATATTATGGTGTTTTTGTCTTATGGAGCTATAAAGCTCCAGTTCATTATGGCTTATATTCCACAAAAGCTATACAGGTTTTGGGAAACATGAATGTTTACAGAAAGTCAATTCTCTATCCTATTAAATGTACCTTTATCTTCCATAAACACTGCTTGTGACCATCCGTCAATTTTCATATTGATAAAACTGTATATGTTGCACTTTAAAACACATTTGTGCTCACTGTCACATCAGCCAATCTCTAAATCGCTCACTGCAGTTGCCCGGTTCAATACATCACTGAACCGTGTGAAACATGCGCACACTAAAACACTCCCAGACGCACATTTATCTTTTAGGCAGATGAGCTTACAGAGAACATCTGCCTTTATGGCAATAACACATTCATCATGCCCAAACTGAAACTGATATCCAATGCTGCAAAGAAATGTTCTCCTTCAGAGGTCAGACACATAAAATGGTTATAAACTGTGTGTGAAAGACCTTCATTGGTAACGCTGCCCTCCAGCCCTGGGGAAATTATAGGGATATATGGATCAGATGGGATGATAGTTCTCCTGCTGATAACCGGCCTCCTGCTCATCAGCTGCCGGCAGTGCAGGTTCAAGGTATATAGAAAGACTCTGGTCCTTTGTTCTGTCCCATGCTTGTGGGGGAGGGTTACGGAGCAAGAAGGACCCATGGGCAAACAGTCAAATAGTGGCAGACAGATTAGACCACTAGACAGCTTAGGGCAATCCACAATGACAACATCTAACTTAAGACACTACCAGCAAAGCAGAAATGTTTCCATTCAACACACAGGGGTCAACTCAGATTTAAAAATAAATAAATAAATAAATCAAACAAATTAATTATAATGTAATGTATATATTAATAATTACCATGAATGTAAATATCAATAATAACAGATATTGCAAATTATGTTTTGTTAATATAAAACATATATAATAATTATAGTGTTTTATGAATATAATATATTCTGTCCAAATAATAATTTATAAATAAATGTAAATATACTCCAAATCCAACTGTTAATTACATATTAGTGCTTTCTTAAAATAAATATAATTATAATTATAAATATAATAATATAATAAATATAATAATTATATACAGACAATTGCCTATAAAAGGAAAAAATCTATGAATTACATTTTTATGCATTTACATATAAATAATTAATTTTTATTTGTCTTTGAACTAACATACTATTGTTTCTAAATCATTTGTTAAAATTCAATTCAATTCATACATCACATTCATAACACAGCTGAGTGACCAATACAAATGAAATTCAATGAAATTGAGTTCCTTAAACTGAAAAAAATCCAAACATGTAGGCTACATTTGAGGAATGTGCATTATCTAGTGTAGATGCTTGCTGTAATTGGGTGTAGAGGTGACCTGCTTTTAGGGAATCCACTGGGAGAACAGTGAGATCATTGTTTTGGGGTTCACAGCACTGCAGCTCACTTTCCAGGAACAGTTCTCCAGTGAGAGACCATTGCTACCCTCTGCTCATTTACACAAGCCGAATGAACTTCCTGCTCTCACACACTGACTCTACCTGCTCAAAACTCATGTAAATGCATCTGTTACTAAAGGTCAAACTTGTCAAAGACACAATGGGTTTGTTAATCCTAGGAAGGTCATGTGTTGTATAAAACACCAAAGAACATTAAATACATTTTCCTTGCTTCAAACGCTATAGCAGGAAGAGCTTTGGTTATAATCTTAATTGCAGCAAGCAATCAAGGCAAATTAACTGAAATCCCCATGATTTTACCAACTTCAAGCTGTGTTAATGCACATTTAAACCACATGCCAACCACTGAAAGATCGATGCCACAAAATCGTTAGTTTGGTGGCTGAAAGCTATGAGTTTTTAATCAGCACTATAGAGAACTGAGTGTCTAAGATTCATATACAAATAGAAATATATGTATCCTAACAGAATATTTCACATAAAATCATTCAAATCTGTCTTTGTCAGATTTTCACATGCTTTTGTTGCTTCAAAAAATGTTTGTATGTAATGTGATTTACTTTGTAGCTAGTTGGTTTGGTTCACATGGAAGCCCGTTTCACCACTGATTAAAAACAAATAAAATAAAAAAGTTAATTGCAACGTTTAATCTTAAAACTGCGATTTTACATCTCGTAATTCTGACTTTTTCTCACAATTGTAAGTTTACATCTCACTATTGTTTTCTCGATGTAAACTTGGAATTGTGAAAATTACATAATATAATTTTCAGATGCAAGTTATAAAGTCAGAACAGTGAGATATAAACTTGCAGTTTTGGAAATGAATCCAAATTGTGTAACATAACCTCGCAACATCTGTCTTTTTTTCTCCTTAGATCTGGAGTTTATAACTCACAATTCTCAGAAAAACAGTCAAAATTGTGGATTTCTATGATGCAATTCTAAAATGTAGTTTCTAGATGCAATTTTAACAAAATGTTGCATTTACCTTTTTATTTTTTTATTCAGTGGCAGAAATGGCCTTTCATAGGTTCATGGCTTATTAACAAAGACTTAAAAAAAATAGATGCAAACATGCAAAGACGGAAAAATTAAATGCACTGTTGTACTATACATTATTTAAGGCTGTATACTGTATATGTATAAACCTTTAATGAGACACAAAATATGTACCAATAAGTACATATCACTGCAACTTCCAAAAGAAATGAACACTAGAGGCAGTAAAACTCTGACACCTTTTATTCCTTTTCACACAAATTTACAGAGTTTCAATTAACAATACGTAATTTTGGCTCAATTACTTGAAGAATATCATGTGACTTCAAAAAAATATTAATATGCTGGGAAATTTAAAAACTGATGCTTTTGAATGTTAGCGTCACACATATCTAGCTTCATTCATATCTATGGGTTTTCGTAGACAATAGGTTTGTTTAGTAGCTCCCGGAGTACAGGGACATACTAAAGAGGCAAGGAGCTCTGGTTCAAATCCCATGTAACTAGAGTTTGACAAAAAAATAAAATCTGCAAAAAAGGAGGTTGAAATGGCAAATGCATCAACAAATGCCTTTTTTATATCAGTTTTGCTTTTGTTAACACTATCGGGTAGGTTTAGGGTCCCCGTGTCACAGAACGGTGCGGGAATAAAGGCACAAAGATGAATTATACAAAAACAGTCAAAGGTTGAATTTGGGTCAAACCTGTAAGACCTTCGTTCATATTCAGAACAAAAATTAAGATATTTTGATGATATCAGAGAGACAGCAATGCAACTAAAATTGATCCCAGATGCAGAAACATAGTAAAAACACTGGTAAAACAGTTCATGTGACATCAGTGGATCAACTTCACATTTGTGACGCTAGGAGAATACTTTTTTGTTTAAAGAAAACAAAAATAGCAAAATTTACTCTGTCCACTCTTCTTCCTTGGCGTATGTCTTCCACAATTTTAGAGAGTCCAGTCTTCTGTCACGGAACAGTGTGGGAATGAAGGCATGAAGATGAATTATACAAAAACTGTCTTTAATAATCCACTAAGGGGCAATCCAACAGGAGGGGTATAGCAAAAAACACACATAATGCTGACGAGACCGGACAAACTAACCCTGAACAGAAATAAACTTAGAAGGGGAAGGTAATTATGATTAATTAACGAGACACACCTGTACGTCCAAGGGGAATGGAAAAACAACAAACAAAAGTCCATGCACGTTAAGATTTAACAGAATTAAAAAGAGCAATTCATACCTACATCAACGTAATAAAAACATGCCAGGGTTTCTCTTTGAAACTGCGGCAAATGCAAAGATTGCAAGTAAAAACAATGTTGCACAAAAAGTGCACAGAGGTACGCATGTATATAGGACCAGGTTGACTGCTTCCCACTTTTACCCAACACATAATTTTGCATATCATGCTTTTTTATAAGAATCATCTCACACATGTCAGAACCCTGAGCGGAGCGTGTTCGCCTAAATCAGGGAATGTTCTAGACCCCACAGCCTCACTGATTCAGCATGCACGAGATGCTGGGATTAGTACCTTGCTACCATTTCATTAGAGATGCGTTATGCATACCTGCATCTTCAGAGTGTTCACAGCCAATGGAAATCAATGATCGCAACATCACACTATGCAAATCTAATCAGGCCGAGTATATGACTCAATCTCTCTTCTGAGCAACACAGATAGTGCTTTTTACATAATTCGCTTACAAGAAGGGTTTGAAACCGAGTAGTGCTCCAATATCCAGACCTTTGCCGTACGTGTTAACAACAGTTAAAACCAGGGCACAACAAACACTCCATTACGACAGGCTGTCATACAAAGGTTAAGCAGAAAATGGCCAGACAAGGACAAAGACTATTCTCTTCAAAATGTTAATGTAATCATGACACTCACTGAAGTGGAGGCGAAGCAATTGTTTGAACAGAGGTTGTAATAATGTAATTGGGAATCCTTTGTTTGCACAATATACGACTTGTTTTGTATGCTCCATGAACCCCCATAACCCCAACAGTGCAGCTCAAGGATGACTTCAACAACACAAACTCTTTCAAGGATATCTTTTTGTATTACTTTTTGTATTTTAAATCAAATAATCAATAAAAAAAAGTCAACAGTGTGGGTGAAAAGTGATTCATGTGCAAAAATCACAAGGTTAATCACATTTTCACTGCTTATCCAAAAACAACTTTAACAGCATTCAGGTATACTGTACATTTTGTCAGTGCTTGCTTTCTCTGAATTGAACCCATGACCTTTCCATGCTAGTGCCATTTCCCTACAGTATAAGCTAATGGAAAGCTAATAATTATTAACTATTACTGTTAATAATTAGTCATTAATAATTATATTTATTATTGATAATAATTAATTAATAATGATAATAATTTTAATTGATTTGTCCTATCTGGACAGGTTTAATAGGCAAAATAAAGACCACCTGCTTAAAGGGATATTAAAAAATCATGTCATCAATTATCATATTTGCTAACTATAATGTCGTCCCCATGCAGGTCATTACTTTCTTTCTTTTGGAAAACATAAAAATTAATTGGAAAAACATTTCAAACTATGTTATGATCCTTTACATTTTACTATAAGATTCACTATTAGATTACATTTTACTAACAGGATTCAGGTGAGAATTAAATAATCAAATAATGTGCTGTTTTGAAAAAAATTGGGTGTGGGTCCTGTTTTGCCTAAATCAGTGGTTCCTAATTACGTTCCTGGAGGCCCCCCTACACTGCACGTTTTGCATCTCCCCTTTGTCTGACACACCTATTTCAGCTCTTGGGGTCTCTGATGAGCTGAATTAGATGTGTTTGTTTAAGGAGACATGCAGTGTTGGGGGGCCTCGTGGTTAGGAACCACTGGCCTAAATGAATAAAAACAAGAAATTTACCTACATTATGGGAACCCAACAAAGATTTCACTTACTAAACGTACAAAATACATTCTTAATAGAATTCTTAAAAAGTTTCATTTTATGAACAGAAGACATACTGTAATTTACTCAATACAAAAGCAACAGAAGTCAATGGAAAGTCCCCACCAAGATATGCAGGAGTCCAGGTTTTTGTCTCCTTTTGAACATCTGTTGTATTTGACGAAGAGGCCAGTTTTCTAACAGATGCTCAAAGCGTCTGACCAGAGGTCAGACTTAGACACGACAACACTTGAATGCCGATGAACTTTAGGGGATATATGCCTCAGACATAAAGGGACTGCGCAGATATCAGTCATCCAGTGCAGGGCGCTGCATTAAACCTCACAGCTCTGTTGTCCTGAATAAGCGTGAGCCAGCAGGCTGCCAATGCAGGAATGCATTATGTCTTATCAGTGAAAACCCTGATGAAGTCTCAAAGCGATGGTGTGCAAAGCATAAACTGATTATAATTTTCTCAGCATAGCATTTGATGGCAGGTGTTTAAAAAACACTGATCAAAGGTAACCGCAACCATCTACCATATATCTACATTTTAGCAGAGACATGAACATAAACCAATAGGTCATCAAAATCAGTAGGTTACTAATAAAATTAAAGGATGTTCTGGTGCAGAATACCTCAATGGTGCTTAATACTGGGTAGCTGTTGTTTCAGCACCATCTCTGCTGGACTGCAAAATCTCTTCTGCGACAAAACCAAATCATGTCTTTGACCAGGTATCCTCCTTTTCATATGCACATCATGATTAGTTTTATTAAGAATACACTCCCTTAAAGATGACTCTCTTAGACTATTAGATCAAATCAATAGATTTCAGTACAAAGCATTTTTAAACGTGAAAGTGAATAATCTAAGCACTCCTTTAAGAATCAAGTTGTACACATTCTCAAAAGTTAAGCATCGTATCTAAAGGAAATAATGACTTTTATATATAATCTAGCAACCTGAAGTAGCCCAGAGTCTGTATCAGCTCCATTGCTCTGAATGGAACAATGCGTCCTTTCTCAAGCAATAAGGATTATCTGTCCCATTAACATCTTCAAAAGCGTGGATTAGAGGAATTGAAACAGCAGCGTGTCAGAGAACTTCAGAGAATATGCAAACACACATATGCAAATCGTGCTGACCGTTTAAACTCGATATTATGGCTTTCTGTAAATAATGAAATATAGCGGTTTACCTGTTCGGCGTGTTGCGTCCGCTGCAGGCTTTCTCTCGGAGCGCAGTGAAAGCCGGTGGTGAAGAGCCGCCCACACCTCATCCTGCCCACTGCCGCGTAACCCCGCCCACTACTAAATAATTACCGTAAAACACAGTGTGGACGTGCCGACGTAGCTGCTGCAGCGTTGCATATGAACGTCCAGATATAAAAAAGGTGTCGAAAGAAAATAACAAAGCTTAAAATATATTTTAAAATATTGCAACGTTCTTCAAAAATTCTACTTATAAAATAATCTTATATTAATATTATAGCTAAATCATCATTATATAATTAAGTAAAATTATGTTGTAAATGTGCAGCATATATATTCATTAATTTCAATAATGTTTTAATGTGCATTCATGAAAATTTCAAACGTATACAGCATAAATACTTTTGTTCTGAACTCAATAATTTGTATTAATATTTACGTAAAAAATATTTATTGAGCTCCAAATCAGCATGATTTCTGAAGGATTTTTATTTATTTTTTTTTAAGAATAAAGAAGGGAAAGAAAGAAAGAAAGATTGTTACCACCTCATAACTTTTAAAAATATAACTTTTTTCATTTTTTGGTGTCGTAAAGTATCCCTTTAAATGTGTGACCTTAAATTGGAAATAAAGGCGATCCCTTGGTAGGTTTAGGAGCATGAAACACACCCTCTCTTAACTACATGTCTCAAATGTTAGGCAACAGAATCTCACACTCAATGTAACCACATTCATCTCCGGGCGGAAATTAAGAGACCTATAAATTATGAACGAACCTCGAGAGGCCAGTTAAAATGCCTGACATGTTTACACCACTGTACGTTTTAGTTGATAGTCACAATGGGTTTTCTTTTCCAGCTTAGTAAACAAACGCCTCCCTTCAAACCTCAGAAGCTTGCCAGTGTTACAGAACGAAAATTAAAAAGATATTGTCTGACTCATGTTGTCATAGAAACAAAAATATAGTGGAGGCAAAGTGACACTCAAAGAAACGACACTCTACCATCCTCTCCACTTCCTTAAATTAGAAAAGCTGAATGAAGGCCCAGTGTGCATCAAGAGCCCAAGACAGGCAAATAGGGCTGAGACTTGGGCGTGCACTAGTATTTGATTGAGGAGAGTTAGTGTATGATTTCTGTCATCTCTGTCTCCCACAGCAGTCAGGAGGAGTCTGGTTATATCAACTGTTTCTGACAGATCAGTGTGCAGACAGAAAAATCTCAAGAGAATGAACACCTCAATTAACCTCACCAATCACTACTGTTGCAAGCGATTAAAATTAAGGGGCAAAATTGTTTCTATTTTTTATTTGTATATTTTCTATACACTGACACTGATGTAGCTATTCAATGTATGTCCACAAATGTTAGTTTTTGTAGAGTCCAGTATTATTTTAGAATTATTTATCATTTATACATAAGACTAATATTTATTAATATTTTGAATTAGATTAGAAATTATGTTTTTTTAGCTTCCTTTTTAAATAAAAAAAATAAATGTTTTTTTTTTTTTTGCTTTTAAAAAAGCTCTGTGTATTTATAATTCATTTTTATTTTAGTTTTAGCAATTTTAGTACTTCAGTTTTTCACTTAGTTGCAAAGACAACATGGCGAATTGTTATGCTTTTGGGGGGTTCTGCCATTTTTGTGTAGTTTTAACATCACTAGTAGGGTCTATGAGAACTTAGTTTCAAATCCTCACTGCAAATTCAAGTTCTCATTTAAGTTCAGGACACAAAGAGATAAAAATGCTTCGGTACATATCGGTGCACTGCACCAAAGTCCCTGTAAAAGTCCCCCTGCTGGCAGAAGTAAATCACTGAGCTATAAATAATGATCTCCATTCTTAAGAGTTCACAACAAAAGAGGAAGGGAGAGCAAGAGAGGCCTATCGAGCTCTCAGAACAGCACAGATCAATACAGTGGCTGTGCGTCACGCATCGGCTCTATTCACTTACTCTGCAGCAAAACACTAGATCTGACAGCTCTAGCAAGAAGAACAGAAAATGCTCCAAAACGGTCTACCAGCATAATTGCCTACCATGATTAAATAAACTGTGTACGTTTAAGAGATCCTTCTTGATTTAGGTGCCTTATAAAAAAGGCAGCTCAAAAAGCCTTCAAGCTAATGTTCATAGTGTTTTAAAGAAGTGCAGAACCAGGGTGAAAGTCATTGAACTACAGTAGACGAAGGAAAGCAAGTGAGATAATATCTTTCCTATCTCATGGACAGGCAGTAACCTTGACCCCTACTTATAGACAATTAGCCAGCGAGTGAGGGCTGCTTGTGAGATGGCCTAATCAGCTTACTGCAGAAAGAGATCAAAGACTACACACACACAAGCCCTGTACACACACACTCACTCAGGATCAATGCAATAGGATTTCGAGCTGTCAAAGCTTGACATGCAGACCGGGAAGAATCATCAAGTAGTTTACAGTGTTTACAAGTAGTTTCCTGTTTTGTGCTGTGCTGCTAACAGGCTGTTTTCTTTAGGAGCAGATGTGGCGCATTAGTGCCCCTCTGTGGTTGAAATAAGCACTGCACACTTGGGTACAGTATCAATTAGTGTAAATCTTAATTTATATGTCATATATGTTGTACTTTTTCCCCCAAAAACGGTAGACAGATTTTAAGAAGTTAACATATTTTTATCCTCCATTGAGTTGCGATTACTCTGAAATGTTACATTTCAATTAACAATCACTTCACTGTGTTCATAAAATGTGATAAAGGAAGACTGTTAACTTCGATGTGCAGCAGTCTACATCAATTCGGGTAAATTTACACACATTTCCAACGCCTTTCCCAAAGTCCTGGATAAATTATAGTCAAAGATGTTCAAAAATGTAAACACAAAGCAATACACTGTAATAAATAACATAAAATATGTTGCATAAATCATGCTTTTACCTTTAGGGGGGTGGACGTTTAATTCTTAGACTGTGAAAAAGACAGTATGATACAGTATGAACTGTTTAAAATGTGAAAATCATTTCTAACAAAATCTTTTCCAAGGAAACAATCAGAGAAATATATGTTATATATGCCATAACTTTTTGAACGCTGAAAAAGAGATTTTCACAACAGAGTAGAACCATGATGGCTGAGATTCTGCCTTAGTATGATGTCATTTCCTGGTCCACCTCTGATATTGTGCTGTGGTGCTCTGGAAGTCTGTAATCAGAACAGGATAATCAGTCAAACCGGTGAAAAACGATTAAAACATTGTAATCAATGTAATCTCTATCTCTTAGACTTTTGAATTTTATCACAGCCTTCTATAAAAAGTCCAAAAACCGACTCTTAATCTAAATGTGATTCTAATCACTTCTAATGAATCTAATGAATTACCTACAATATTGTTTAAACGTTTGACTTTTTAATGTTTTTGAAAGATGCTCTAATGCTCACCAAGGAAGTATTTAAAAGTATTTAAAATCCTCCTAAATTAAAGTACACTTTTTTACACACAGTACAGTGACTTTAGTATGTGCATGTTATTCCTAGTCTGTCCAACAGAGGGAGATATGGCACTTTATAGACTAGGGAGTTGTCTAGCTTTATTAAGATCTATTACAAACATCCATGAATCAAGCTCCAATAAGATAAGAAAGGTGAAGTAATATAACGCTAATTTTTAAATGCTTTATTATGTAGCAAACACACATCTTTGAGCCTTTCTTATTTCTCAATCTTGCATCCTTTCCTCATAAAAGGAAGGATATAAAACACAATGAAAAGAAATAAGAACGTACAATTAAAGAACACTTTTATCTTCATTCGAGCCTCAAAGTTTCCTCATCTTCATCAGTCAGGGGGAATTTACGTCTCCTCCATGGTTGCATTGGCTACATAACAGAGAAACAAATACAAGCTTAATTGAAAGATTTGATTTATTGAATTTTTCACTATTAAGCATGTTTTACCTCTTTTTCATCCACACTGGCTTCTGATGAATCTTCAGAAGTACTGAAGGTCCAGGTGAAGGGAACAGGACGATGTACAGGTGGGTGACAGTGAGCAGGATGGTCTCTCACAGACACAGAGGAGCAGCTTTTCCTGGATGACCTGTGACCAGAAAATATGTAATGAAGAATATATGTGCTATGAGATAGAATAAACCAAAATACACACAGACCTGAGCATGTGTCTTCTGTCATGATCCCAACAGGACCAGTGGAGTTTCTCTCTATGCTCATAATTCTGGTGCCTCTGAAAGAAATCTTCATCTCCTGTTGCTTCTGACTGAGAAAGATAAAGCCCACAACACCCTGAAATTGCTGACATTCACCATTTGTATGACCTACAGAGAGATTATAACTACAAGAACGTAAAAAGCAAACCAACCTTCCCTTCCTCCCGCTCATCCTCCTCTCTTTTCAAAAAAGGTGGAATATCCACCTTTCTCCAACTGATGTGAGTAAAAGCAATGAAATACAGGAAAGAGGGGGAAAAATGAAAATCAAAGATGAATTCATCATCATCTTTATGAATCAGCCAAGTTACTGAAAGTGACTCATTGACAATCTATCAAGCACTCTATGGGTAGGTGGTAGGAGCAAAAGCTTACATCCCAGTACTGATATATATATCATTCTATAATTATTTCTCTTTGCCCGTTTAATACAAAAATGGTTTGAATATAGATAAACAAGTGAATAAAATCGTTCACAAATTACACATTGTTTTTTTTAAACTGGAAATTAGGTGCTGGGCATCCGGCCAGAGGAGAACTGGTCCCAACTAAGCCTGGTTCTCACAAGGTTTTTTTCCCCATTCTCTCACGGATGGGGTTTTGGTTCCTTGCCGCTGTAGCTCTGGCTTGCTTAGTTGGGGACACCTGATTTCCAGTGATTATCGTCGTCTTGACTACAGAGACTGCATTTGATAAATAAAGTTTAATTCTCGTCATTATACATTACCATTACCCTGTTCTATTTGATAATGTTCAGTGCTTTGCTACAATCTGTATTGTTAAAAGTGCTATATAAATAAAAGTGACTTGAC
>JAUCMT010000160.1:15366852-15410674 GCA_032357475.1 Enteromius thamalakanensis | reverse complement strand
TGATAATGTTCAGTGCTTTGCTACAATCTGTATTGTTAAAAGCGCTATATAAATAAAAGTGACTTGACTTGACTTAAACCAAAGATGATTATTATTCAACACAACAAATTCAAAATAAACCTTATTATAGAAATAGACAGTAATTTAATTTAGACAGTTTCAGACACACATTAACATCATTATAAAAAATAATAATAATAATTTTACAGGGCCAGCAGAGAAGGCCCTGATGTAAAACTACCATCATATTAGCACTGAGATGTACTTCCAATACTCTTACCAGAAGGAAAAAGAAGACAAGAGAAGGGAAGGATAAGCATGTTTGTAATGGGTTTATCATGATTTATAAAAGAGTAATCAGCTCTCATAATTAAGTACCAACCCACACTTTTGAACAATAGCGTAGCTCTCCTGAAATATAAAAAGGTACTGATTTCTCTCCAATGTTAAGGCTAAGTGTGAAAGCAATCAATACCTGGGTGTCAAAATGTTCTTATACTGAAGTCTTTCCACTTTTACCGATGCGAACAGAGACATTGGAACGACAACATCATCGATGCTGAAAATACTCTCAGAGTTTCTCCTGCGTGGTGATAACTAAAGTAAAAAAAATACAGTATATGACAAACACTCCCTTCAAGAAAAGAAACACTGATTTATGTTTGAATGTATGCAAACTTATACTATACAGTATTTATTAAGAGGTTTGGTGAAAGGTTTCTCTGATGTGTGGGGGTACAGTAAGAGGGGGTCACATCCTGTAAAGATTCCTCCACCTGACTGTCATCACTCTGGGAGACCAGACCAGACTTGAGTGTACTACTGGAGATGTCTAGAACAAAACAGTATTACAACCATAAACATGTGTGGTGTATATAAGTCAAACACCAAGAGGGAATTAAACACACATACCCATCGTCCTCTCAGAGCAGCACCGCCTCCTCTTGCTTTCCCTGTAATCTTGACCGTGGTGGTCTCGGGTGCGTGCCCATCGTATAGGAGTGCTCTCTCTTCTGTGCCTCTTCAAATGCCTCCCATTTTTTGGCTGATGACTGCAATCTGCATTCATTAAGTTATAAAACATAAAGACATATTCCTACTTATCAAAACAAGTAAGAACACAAAGAATACTAATTCAAGCTCACATCCAAAAAAGAAATAATTATTTACATAAAGTGCATTAAAATTATATCTTAAATGGAAGCTATATTTTACTACAAAATCAAAACAAAATTATTTAGCATACAGAAAATGTATAAAGCCAAACATATTCGTTTTTATATGGATTTTTCATTAAAAAAAATGTGCATGGACTGTGCATGGACTTCATCAATAAAATCTGTCGATTGAAACTCTCTTAATATTATTAAAAAGAGGAAATGGAAATCCTGATGGGGCTGTAAGACTACGATATATTGCAATTGTGCAGTGCCTTTAGGCTGGGTTTGCTAGCCTGCCTGAGGTACAGAGATAAACACAGACAATACACCACAAGACTATGACTAAACCCACCCAGCAGCCTACACACACCTTACATCATCCCACACACTGGACTCCAGAACAACTGACAATAAAAGATCATACACATCCAGCTGATGTAAAGAAATCAGACATTGCATGAAGTGATTGTGAAGAAAATATTCCCAACATTCATTTTCCATTTAGTGCTTTTGTGGATATTTTTTGTACTTCACTCACTTACTCCAGGGGTGCTGACAGATAATCAACTAAACAGCATGAGGTGTGCGTTTTTACTTTAGAAACTTGTACACACTTCCCTTCCAGTGCAATCACTCACTCGCTCTGACAATCTCTCTCTGTTAAGAATAGCATTGCTGTTTCAGGATCATTAGCCCCCCTAGTCCGACAATAACCAGCAGAGCGGAGAAGAGTGGCAGACCATTAATGATTAGAGCAGATGAGTCAGAGTCCAGGGCCAGGGCAGCTCACTTCAACCCCAGCACTGCATTAAAACTGTAGTGCAGCTATTGACTTCAACATGACCTTCAGATCTGCACTGAACATGGGCATCACTGTGTATTAAAACATACTGAGGACAGTACAGCCTAAATGATTTTAGACAAACACACTGGTTGTGATGTCACAAAATGGAAATCAAAAAAAGTGTTGATACATTTTTAAATTATCTCATATTCACCAAGGCTGCATTCATTTGCCATAAAACAGAAAAAAAATTTAAATTACTGTTTTGCATTTTAATATTTTATCATGTAATTCATTTATGTTATGACAAAGCTGTTTGATCAGTAGTCCTTACTCCAGTCTTTAATGTCACATGATCCTTCAGAATTGTAATATTCATTTTAATATGCTGATTTGATGCTAAAGAAACATTATTATTATTGTTGTTGTTGTTGTTATGAATGCTGAAATCAGTTGTGCTGCTTAATATATATTTTTTTAGAATCTTTGATTAATAGAAAGTTCAAGAGAACAGCATTTTTAATCAAATATATTTTTACAAATTAAAATTCTTCATTATGTTTATTAATTGAATAAACTATATGAAAGTTATAAAACAATACTTTTTAAAAAATAATAAATTAATTAATTAAATTAAATCTTTAATCTAACTAATTTTACTAATACAGTACCTGATAATTGTATTATTAAAGTGTCTTATTGTTAGCTATCAAAATGCTAATAGCAAAATAACGTTTCTTCGTTTCACACACTGTGTTGCTGCCTATTTAGAGCTAGTTAACACTTATGTAGAAGCCTAAGAAGCAGACAAAGAAGAAAACTTGTCAAGAACACATTTATAGCAGGCATTCTCCATCTGCATTGAGTGCAGCGTATATGCATCACATGCAAATGCCATGAGATGACTTACGGAATAAAGACCGGGAGACTCTGTCTCTGGAGCTGAGACAGTGATGGGGTCTGGTGCACTCAGATTCCAGGAGGAGAGATCGCTGAAACCAATTTTCCTCGAAGAGAGAATTTTGCAGATGGAAGGATGATGGAGTTTCTGATGAATAGAACCGACAGAGACGAACCTCACTTATATAACACAAACAATAGAAAAACAATAGAAAAACAAATGTTCACTCTGGTGATATACTGTGCTATGGTTATAAATACCTTGTCAAAATGTCAAAACATTGTCAATTATAAAAAAAAAATGCCTGGATGTTGCATTGAGTCATATTGAGGTATGAACTCAAAGCTGAGGTTTTATATTGATGACAGCCAGGGCTAATTTGATATACCTACTCCACATTCCTGCTGCTACACGCAATCAGAAAAACAGCGGGAACGGCACAACTTTGACATGCTGATGGAGTAACTGTCTGATATGAGGCAATTTATTCTGACTGAATTGAACTGACAGCTAATGCAGTAAAATAGATGAGTGATTAATGGACAGCTGTTGTATTAACCATTAAAATCATAACATCCATTTACCTCAGCAAGAGGATGAACACTTTTCTACTGTTTAACCTTCACCAAAACCCAGTGAGCTGCCTACATCTGAGAATAAGGTCATTTACAAAGCATTGCTTAATGAAAGGCTTAATGGAAAAAAAAAAATCCATGGATCCGTGGACGGAGGATGAAAAATGCCATGCATTCAACTCTCTCTACCTGAGGAAAATGAAAGAACAGGATGCACTTTGCCATCTGTTCTGTCTTTTCTGTGGAGACATGCAGGATCTGTGCTCACAAATGCAGGATCACAGGAAGCACAGCTGGGACAAAGAGAAGGGGATGACTCCAGGACCTTTGGAGAGAGAGAAAGAAGTGATGTATGTCACCAAAACAGGGAGATTTTGAGAAGTTATGAACAAATGGGGAAGAACACAAATCTCGCAAACCATGATTACTGGACAAATGACTCTTTCTGATGCTAAAGGCCTGATCTGTATCTAGAATCCAGTTTTGATTTGTCCAAGTGAGCATTAAAGCAAATAAAAAAGGGTGGATGTAAACAACCATGTTAATAAAGCCCAAATCTATGACACATAGTGCTCTGGGGAACCATTACGACAAAAGCAATGCATGAAAAGGAAAACCATGGCAGCCAAAATCAGACAGCTATAAGAATCATAAACAAGGTTAAAGGAAGTGCACCAGGCACTAGCTGGAAAACAGAGCATACTGTGAGTCATGGTGCAATGTGAAGAGGGCTGGCACCTACACAAATAACTGCTTTATTAAAGGAACAGTTCTGTACTCTCTGCTATTCTTTCATAATTTACTTACATATGTTACAAGCCTACAAGCAACTGACTAATAAGATTCAATATGATCAATGTACAAAAAAATTAGAAAAATTAATGTTAAAATTATAACATTTTACACAATTTGTTTATTAAATAAAGGAATAGTGATAAAATAATCAATTTAATATTTAATTGATGTTTGATTTGGTTAGCAATGGTTGTTAAATTTACCTCATCATCAAAATAAATCGAAACATGTTAAATCAATGCAAATTTCTAATGTCCTATTATTTTGCTAAAGCCATTTCATGGTATCTTTTGTCACTTTTGAAGCTTAACAGTCCTATACTGACAATATGCTCCCTGTACCACTGAATTACATATCATAATATGATCCTACTAGGTTCAGATGAAAGTGTACGGTATACGAGTTACACGTCCAGGCAGCTTATGGCGGACACATCAATTAAAAGATTGTCATCATTTATGAAAGCACAGCTGGCCTAAGCACTGCATGTTAGCAGCTTCCAAGGGAAAGGACAGATCAAAAGCTAGGTTATTCTTTTTGAACTCCACTGTGGGGAAAACACACATATATATTAAGTTTAAACGTAAACACAACATTATAATTTCCACTAGTTCAGGCATTATCACATGCAGCTGTGTTTTGCCTTTTTACGTAACTCAATTGCTTTAAAGCTGTTATGTCAGCAATCACTTGTGAGACTGTAGTATGTACACTAAAGTGATTCAAAAGTGTAAGGAAATTTATACTTTTAGCAAGGATGTACTAAATTAATTCAACTTAATTGCTAAATGTTGTTTTGGAACTATCTATTCATCAACGAATCCTAAAAAAAAGGTTTCCACAGAAATATTAAGTGGCTCAACTGTTGTCTAAGATTAGAGTAATGGCTGCTGAAAATTCAGCTATACATCACAGGAGTAATGAAAATGTTAAAATATATTAACAGAAAAAAAATGTAATTTTAAATTGTAAAATCTGGGTGTCCCTGCTTAGACTGCTGCCCCCGTGAACCGGTCCCGGGTTAAGCGGAAGAAGATGTATCTATGTTTGTTATATAACCACAATATTACTATTTTTACTGTTACTTGAGCAAAGAAATGCACCACCCTTGGTGAGTATTCTATATTTCTTTCAAAATCATAAATCATAACAACCCCAAACCTTTGAACAGTATTATATGCTATGCTGTGCCGACTCATTAAAAGTTGACACTTGAAGAATTTGGCTTTAAAATGCCAACCTGTTCTCTATGAGACAACGGATTCATGACGAATAGTCTAGGCTTGTGATAGGTCAGAAGAGGTCGAGTCCGGGCTGACACACAGGTGACGTCCACCTGAGGGAGGTTTTGTCGTCTGTGACATGTTCGCTTCCTCTTCTGCCTGGCCTTGTGCAAACACTGTGGTCCGCTGGGAGCAAAGATCCCTGTATGGCTGCAAAAGTAGGGATACAATTTTCAGAAATCTGATCGAACAAAAAGTAAAAACAGCAAGTTTCATTGTACTCTTTCATCTTCCTTCTTTCTCACTTTTTCAGTTTTCCGCTGGGCTGAATGATTCATCCTGACATTCACATAAGATTTACATAAATTTACACAATTATGTATCAGAATGAGGGCGCTTCGTCGGTGCTGCAATGAATATGAAATGCATGAATGAAATCAAGACACACTGCTTCCCCTCAGGTGTCTCTGGATCTGAAGTCAAACGATCTACAGTATACTGCGTCAAAAGCAAAAAGCGTGACAAAAAAAGGATTTTTCTTTGATGTTAATATCCTTCAAAGAGTCTATGTTTTTTTAAACAATTAAAAATCTAGCAATCAGTGCTTCAACAATAAATTAATCCTGATAATCCCGAAGATTTTTATGCATGACCCTATGAAGTATTTGAGGTTTATGTGCTTGTAGGTGCTTGTTTGCCTCTCACCCACTGTAAGCTGTTTTCTGTTGACCTCTCCAGCAGTTGCAGGGTCCTTTAGATACAGGTGACGAGGAAGGAGAGGCACACAAAGACGGCATCAGGCTGTTTACAATCTGGGTTAGCTGGGCACTCTATACACAAACATAAATTCAGTGGGGTTGATGAACAAATTACATTTTTATCATGGCTGTTTTATGTTTTTTTCTATATGCCTGTGGTTTTAGATTCACCTGTCTCTCAATGTTCATCAAAAGGCGTGTAGGGCTGCTGGGTTCCATCTCTAGATCAGAGTTCAAATCCTGCATGTTCCCAGCTGTAAACGACAGATCCATAGTCTCTGTCCACAAGGTGTGTTGAATCTGCCGGTCTGTCAGGGGCTGAGACTCTGCCAAAATTACATGACCCTGGAGGAAAGGTTAGGGTTACATATATTTTTTTAAAAATGTATCTAAAACATTTAAGGTGCTACTGTGCCAATTTGATGTGCTTAATGCAAGAATTAAAATACTTACTTTTTTAATTATTCCACATATTATTAAAGAATATAGTAAGTAAAACTTTATGATTTCTTTATGTTTTGTATATTTTGACTGATTGGACTATTACTGTTATGCAATATGCAATTTATTCATTTTATAGTTTCCAATTGACCATCATCTGGACATTGCTATTTCAATTTAAAGTAACCAGGCTGTTTTGGGTCACCATTGACTTCCACAGTATGAAAAGAAAATACTATGGAAGTCAATGGTGACCCAAAACAACCTGTTTACAAACTTTTTTTTCAAAATATATTCCTTTGTGTTCAGCAGAACAAAGAAATTCATACAGATTTGGAACTACTTGAGGGTGAGTAAATAACGATAGAATTTTCATTTTTGGGTGAACTAATTCCTTTCAATTCAGCATGGCCAATTTTCCCTCATAATCTACAGACGCTGTATAATTTCTTTACCTTGCTAGAAAGAATCTGCTGCCTGACTTTTTCCAACTGCTGAATCTGAGAGTCCAGCTCAGACAGTCTCATCTGCAGCCATGTCCAGCGACTGCAAAGTTCAGCTCTGTCCTTCAGCCATCTCCACTCACACACACGACAACTACCCTCCCACAAAGACAGGGGCAAAAAAAGTCAGAAAAGTTCATTCAGCTAGGATTTTATACAAAGTGACTTACAGTACATTCCTCCAGGAGCAACAATGAAGCAGTGTTTGGGAAACAGGTGTACTGTATGTAACTGATTGTTTCCTTGCTTGTTAACCTGTGTTTCTAGGACGTTTCCTTTTAAAAGCCAAAATTCGCAATCACAGAGGCAACTGAAAATACAGAAATAAACCTGTCTGTCTTTCTCTTTACAGATAAAGATTAGTGCAGACACTCACACACACACACACACACACTCCAGCAAATTCCAGGAATATCTACAAAGCAGTGGAGCATCAGCAAACCCATACAAATATACTGGGAAGAATGAGATCTCCTGCTGAGGCAACAGTCTTCCCGGTCCCTATATAAACAAACACTTCACCTCTCTAACCAGTCTACTTTCGCTCTCTCACTTCTCACACATTCACAGAGCATACTGTTTTGACAAAACAAATGCCAGGCAAAGTGAGCGACCGAATCATTCCAGAATGGAAAATGTGAGACCACAGATGGCTTTGTTGCTTTTTATTTAATTCCTCAAGGGTGTCCAGACCAAATAATATCACTACATAAATTCTTTATTACACTGCGTATATTCCAGAGGCAACTAAGCAGACACTGAAGCTCTGGGTCCTAGTCTTTGTCAGAAATAACTGACCACAACTTCAAAACATGAACATCTGTAAAAAGAAAGAGAGTACTGACGTCAAACGTGCTGCTCTTGACTGGCTAAGAGCCTAATCTCAGTCCACAAAGAGTGCCCTTAAGCAATTCTGTGGCTAAAGCCAGATAACTCATTTAAAACCTTACAGCAATGTTCTCATATCCAGCTTATCCAGAGAATCCAAAGCAATGGCCACCAGCTTGATGAGAGATGGTAATTGAGATTGCTGGGACATATGGAAAAGCCACTGAAACTATTTTGTCATGGCCTGAGGAAACGTAGAGCCAACAACCACAGCTGGCTGCTACTAAAGGGCGTTCACTTTTACAGCAATGTTCAGCAAAGTAATCGGAAGTCATTCATTTTTAATGACAGTAGTTGTTTTGAGGCAACTTGAGCGCAATTGGACCAAGTTTAACATAGTTTCAATTTATGCATGTGAGGCATATTAAAGTCGTTTCATTAATATAAAACAGAGAAATAACCACATAAAACCATGTAGCCCTTAGCTTTGTGCTTATGTACAATTATTAAAAAGAAATACAACAGAATGAATGAATTTTACAGATCTCCCAACCAATCATATTCTTGACAAGTCTCTCAATAAGACATATTGAACGGGGATTTTATATGATTCTACTAAAAAGCACTCTAATAAACCATTCCCATATACTAAGAATTTCCTGAAAGACATTTTCCCTACAAAGATGCGTATCTTGAGATTAGATCTGCACGTATGCTGCCTGCGATCTTAGGGCCTAAGTGCAGAGTGGGCGAGCAAATCACCGAGAGGGACATGAAAGCTCTGATCTACGCACTGGTGAAGGGCGGCCTGATCTCTATTTATTTACTCATCCCAGGGAAAGGAGTATGCAGCTGCACAGAAACGGGATCGGAGGAAGAGCCAGCTGCACATGAACACACCAGATTAAAAATCTTTAACATGGGGGAGAAATATGGTGAGTATTTCTCAACAGCTGTGTACTAAACAGAGTGCCTCTGTTTCTGTGAGCAGAGATCCTAAAGAAACATATAACACTGCAGGAGACACACGGTTCCTCTATCTTCTATTGGCGCTGTTTGTTTTCCCAAACTTGTTGTTACACTCCCTCTCTTTTTGCCAAAGGCTCACAAGCAGCCTGTCATTACATTCTTTACTGCCTAGCAACTTCTAGGTAAAGATTGATTCTACCCCTCAATACACCTATTTCAAGATCTCACATTTTGTTTGTATTTTGAAGCTAGAGACTGAGTCTGCTTTTTTATAACCAGCATTGTAACTTGCATAATCATTTATATGCATTGTGATTTTCATAGTCATACTAGTATACGGTTTTACTGCAATATATCACATGGATTCTTCAGACTTCCACTTTTAAGGTACTTTTTATCATTTATGGAACAAGACAGACATGAACTTCTATTTCTTTCAATGTGCACTGAGCTGTGAAGATTAACATGTTCCCTAATGTGTTCTACCAAAAAAAACTAAAACAAAGCAGATGTTTAAAATAACATTATAGGCTAACCACTGTAAATAATGTCTTTGGCCATTCTGTTGATGTTTTCCATTAAGGTCTATTAATTTCATTCCATGTGACTTCTTTATTAGAAGGTCAAAGTTAATTATGAAGACCAGACAACATCACATCATACTCACTGTGAGTCCACTGAGGTCCCTTTGGTGTCTTCATGGTCCCACTCCTCATCTGAGCTGCTCACGGTGGCATCTGAGTCCAGAGCCTCTAGCACGCCACGCAGAACAGCATGAGCACTGTGTGCTAAATTCTGCAAATCTCTAGATTTCAGAGGTTGCCCATGGGCTTGAGGGCACTGGAGGTTTCTTATAAGAGTCTGCTGTGCCTTCTGCGTCTCTACTGCATTATAGGTCTCAAATAGAGGTTCTAGTGGTAACTTGGGTGAACTGCAGGCTTCATGAAGGTTCTTCTTCAAAGCATCCAGTTGGTGGCTATAGTGTCTAGAAGCATGTTCACCAAGAATCTTCAAAGCCCTCTGTTCTAATTGACTGGCTCGATTTGCCAATGAAACATGCTGGGAGAGATGCCACAATGACTGAATCATCAACCCTTCCTTCAGTTCCTCCATAGTGCTAACCGATGTTTGGTTTAAAGCATTGTTCGTCCTGCTGCAATGTGATGCTTGTTCTAAGGAAATTGATTTGGTGCCAACTTGGCAATCATGTCTTGTAAGGTTGTAACTGGGTTCTACCACTTCTTCAAGTGTAGGCATGAAACACATTTGTGTAGCACCTGCAGGAGTACCCAGTGAGTTTCTGTTCAAGGAGAGGAGGGTGAGAAGTGGCTCTGGGCTTGACAGCAGAAAGGCTTTGGAAGGTGAATCCTGGAACAAAGGCGATAGCAGCATCTCCGGGAACTGAGAAGAATTTTTAGGGGACAGGAGATCCAGATGGACCATGGATGGGAGGTTCTGCCAAACCATCTGTCCAAAACTATTATCCACATCCAAACCTAGTGCAACACCGCTGCAGTCCATATTTCCACTCAAAGCATTGGTTGAAATCTGGATTGAATTAGTTTTGATTTGATGTATGGATAAGAGATGCATTTAATCCATATCCGCCGTCCTTGGACTGATGGATATAACCACAGACTCAGCTTATATCACCTAAAACTGTGTTTCTGTTAAAAGAGATCTGTCTGTGATTATTATAACATACGCCGGCGATAGGACTGAAAAAGTGAAAAATCTTTTTAATATCATCCAACTTTATGAATAACAATCGTAATTTGAGATGGCATGTCTAATCACATTAGAAACCTACTGAACACTTGAAAATATTTGTAAAAGTAAAGACCACAAGTATTTTTCGCTCCAGCGATAAGAAGAACGTTAATGTTATGAAAATAACGGCAGAATCTGAAAAAATAACGTCATCATCTCACCTTTAACAGCCGCTCTTTTCAACAAAACAAAAATCGCAAAGTCCAGAAATAGACGATCATCAGATATAATCCTGCAAGTGATAAAACACTGATCTGTCAGTTTTATAAGAAGATATCGCTTGATCCCGTCCGATTGTCTTTCACACTGAAAGCAGCCGCAACCAGAGAACAGCGAGCGCGCGCGCGAGAGAGAGAGAGAGAACGTGCGCGGCGCTACTGAGGTTTCTACTATCTCGGTTACTTTTATTAGACGGAGCTACAAACACCAGGCCTACATTAAACAGTTAATATAGTTTTTAAAATAATATTTATAAAAAACATTTTTATATTAGCTATACATAGGCTAACTAATATATAAAATATATTTTATTTTATCATTTTAGTTATCGTTTGATCTTTAGTTTCACTTTTCTTTTCTTTGCTATTTAGCCTATGCATCCAGACATTTCCAGTCATCGGTCATTTTGTGGTTTATTTTTAATAACTAGTAGCCTTCATTCGTTTATTATTTAATTTTTTATTATTTGATTTATTTAAATTTTTTATTTTTTGCCTGCATCCATGAGAAAAGACACTAAGAAGACTACATTGAGCATATCAGCCATGACATTTATTATTTGGCATATTTCTGGAAAAGTTTTTAACTGTAGGTGAAAATATCCTTCCAGTGCACACATAGGCCTACTAATGATAGTATAGGCCTATAATTCATCTTTGTGGTTCCTGGTGAAGTCCCAGCCCTTGATCTGAAACATTTTTCTTTCAGTGTGGCTAAAGAAGGAGGGTTTCCTGAGAGCTGCTCTCAAGTGTTTGCTTTGCTTTCTTCTTGCTCTGTGCTTGTATAAGCTTGAAACGCAGGTATGCACTGTCTGAACGCTTCAGCTGCACTGAACAGAAATTGGTTGTAATATACATTCAGTCCACCAGGTGGGACTAGAAAGCTGAATTAAGAGCTCAAACATCAAGGGCACGTCACTAACAATAGGTAATGATCTCATTATATAAAACAAAAAAGTATACACAAATATACACAAATAACTGAAATGTTTTATTTTCAAGAAGATAACTTGTAACAACAGCCAATCAAAATAAAAAGCATTATTTATTCACATTTACATACATCTTGTTATGTCTGAATTACAACTGTAACAGAACTGAGGGCATGTGAATAAGTATTGATTAAGCAAACTAAGAATAAATAGGCTACATTACATACAGGCCTGCATTGAACCGGGCATTTTCCCGCTTTTGCATAAAGAGGAAAAGTGAGTTTGTGGTTTGTAAATGTCAATACAATTACAAATCCATTCAAATATCTGCAAATGATGTTGTTACACTGACAGTTTGTATTTTTTTACATAATTTCAACCACAAGCCATTTGAAACATTCACATTTAAGACTGATTTGCTGCCCCAACATTACTTCTATTTAAATAATGCCTATAGATCCATCTCCTGGCAGAAAATAGATTATTTAAACTGAATGATTAAAAAGGGAATCTCCAGGTTTGTAGTCTTCTGCCAGTATTGTTAGCCATTAGGTGTGGCCATGCCAATCAAAAAAGAAAACAAAACAGCAAAATACACAAAGAACTCATCTGTCATGAGTCACCTTGAAGAAAAGACATAAATATCCAGTATAATGCCCAAGATTGTCTCCTTCATCTGCTGTTTTAATAAAGAGTGCATTTGTAAGTGTGCAGGAGTGTTTCTGCAGCCTGTTCTGACTGCAGTCATGAAAACAGAGATGGCATCAAGCAGCCCAAACATGCCATGAGGCATTTGGCATATTTGTGGCAAAGTTTTTAACTGTGAAAATGTACTTTTAAATTATGCACATATGGTATGCTTTTGATTAATAGACTGGGATATGAAATAAAAAGATGGAGGGGTTTCCTGACAGCTGCTCTCAATTGTTTGCGTTGCTTTCTTCTTTGCTCAGTGCTTGTACAGTATATGCTAGGAAAGCAGGCATGCACTTGTTTGAAAGCTGCCCTGAACATAAATTGGTTGTAATATGTGCTCACTCCACCAGATGGGACTAGAATAACTAAATTAAGAGCTGAAGCAACATGACAAGGTCACCAAGTAATCTTATTTTAGAATAACTTCTGCACATGTATTTCTAAAAGACTGCCAAAAGTCATTTAACACATGACATAATAACTAAAGATTATAGCAAACACAAACAAACAATAAAAACATTATATATAAATATATATAGATTGCATTTATATTTCTGTATTCTATTTAAATGCACTTCTCACTGTTAAAGCCGTTTGCATATGTTTTACATCATTTAAAACTATTTGCAATGTTGGCTGTAATAAAAAATGTGAATATCTGAAGTACTGATTAAGCAAACAGAATAAATATCTACCTTAAGTAAACTTGAATAGACTTCAAAATAACAGAAGTCAACGTCAGAATTTTGCAGTTTTCATTAGTACACTGTCGTCTGTTTAGTATATTTATGAAATACAAAAAAATATTTGAAGCAATATCAATCAAAAATCAAACCCCTTGCCATATACAAAGTTAATTTGTGGTTTGCAAATGTCAACACATTTCTTTGAGGGTACAATGATACATGCAAATCACGTTTTATATTAGCAGGTCTAACCTTAAAGTAACCATTTCAGCCACAAGCTATTTTCAGTATTTAAGTTTTTGAACTATAAATGACTTAATTCACACGTTTAACATTTAACCCACACTTCAGAACACGTTCGACTGATTTAGGGATTGATTAGTGCTGTCCGAACAATGCTTCCCTTTAAATCGTGATTATTAAAAAAAAAGCTGGCAGAAGTGACATAAACTAAACTGAATGTTAGTGGTTCTGGAGGCCCCACGACATTGCATGTTTTCCATGTCTTCTTAATCAAACACACCAGAATCAGCTCATTAATATAAAGACTCCGAAACCTGAAATAGGTGTCACACAAAGGAGAGATGCAAAATGTGCAGTGTTTGGAGGGCCTCCAGGAACATGGTTGGGAACCACTGGATTAGGGAATGGGACTTTTCAGGGTTTGTAGCTTTCTGCCAATATTTTTAGCAATTAGGTAGAAGTTTACCTGACCAACACCTAAAAGGACGGTTGTTCCAAGAGAGTACAGTGCCATGCCAGTGCAAATCAAATGGCCGTGCTGATCCATAAATCCTGCAAAATACACAAAGAGCTCTTCTGTCATGAGCCACCCTGAAGCAAAAAAGAAGAGGACGCCCTGTATAATGCCCAAGGTTGTCACTTTCATCTGCTGCTGTTTAAACAGACCATGAAAAGAGCTGGGCTTTGTCTCCATTCTCTTTATGTGATTACGCAAGTAGACAACAGTTGCACTGCTTGATGCCAGCATAGCGCTCAGACAAAGAAAAAAATAGCAGCATCTAATCCAAAAGTCTATGTGTGAAAATATGTAGACTCCTATATCTGTTGTTTCACTGGTGTTCACATGAACTCTGGTTGAATTCAAGTTCATTGCATAAAATTCGCAGGTAACACGAACAAGGAATTCAGACAGGAAGAAGAGTCTGTCGACAAATAATGCCAAGTGCACAAGGAGTCTGATGTGTTTCTTCATCCAGATCAAAAAAGGCCGGCGTACAGGAACAATTTGCAAGTAGTAACACACGTTCAGAGCAACGGAGGCAGTAAAACTAGTCCACATGGCAAAGAGAATACCGGCTGCTGAAAGAATGTAAAACCATGGAGCTGGATCAACAAAGTCGAAAAAAACAAACGAAAGGTTTAAAATGTTAAGAATAAGATTGCATCCAATTAGCGTCCAGAGTAAAAAATTAAGAAGCGATTTTATGCTGTTTACTGGCCCTTTCTGAGAAAAAATCATACAGTAGGCGAAAAACATATTCATCAGAATAGTGGCAATGGAAACAGGCACATTTACTATGGCAAACGCCACCATGCTCATGTTAACAATTAACGAAAACATTTTTTGCACTGGCCACTTGCACTGGAAAATATGCTTTATATGTACAAGGGGGATGTGAAGGCTCCGCCCCTACTTTTAATACATTGACTGCAATGACATTGCTAAAAGTAGGTTATGTAAAATCTTAGTAATGAAACATGACATTTGGATTAAGCTAGGGAGAAAAAAGCTGTATTAATTTAAGTTCTTCCGTACATTTCAGTGCACAAAATATTGTACAAACTTTATTTGAAATGGAAATGAGTTCTGAATAATCTGAATAAATTCAACTTTTTTTAAGTAGGGAAGAGTGGGACATTTGCAACATGGCTTATTTCTTCAAACAGGAATAAGCTGCAGTGATAACATTACTGCAAGTGCTGCATTAAAACCCTCTCGTCTGGAAGAAATATATATATACACTTTATATTGATAATCCATTTTAGACATTCTACTAACTTTAAGTAAATCTGTAACTACGTTTCAACTATAGGTAAAATAATTATCATTAATTTGCAACTGCATGTCTACTAACTCTCAGAGTAGACTTTTAGGGTAGGTTTAGTAACTGCTAAGTTTCTGATAGTCAGTTAGTAGTGTGCTGTGGATCCATTAAAATAAAGTGTAATTAAATAAGCTGCAGACAGTCTACTAATACAAGTCGACATGTAGTTGCAAAGTTTTTATTACCAAAAACATATTCTTTTAAAGATTAGATTTTATTTGTCAGTGTGTAAGTTGTTTGCATAATGCTTCACGAGTTCACGCTTCCTCATTAATCGAGCATAAGTAGCGATTTTGGCGTGCTGTCCGCGGAGCGAGACGGGAGAACGGCGGACTCCGAACCCTAGTGGCTTGAACCCTAGCAAGGGCAAGAGTTAGGCGTTTGGCTCCGTCTCCATCTGCCCCCTGGAGGAAGAAACTTATAAATGGCGGAGAAGGGATGCACGAAAGCGAGATACGGATGAAGGGAAAACGGGGATATTTATAGTAAGAAGGGGGCATTTGATTGGGTACGAATTACGAGGGAATTGATGAGATGATGTGATGCCAGCTATGATTAATTCGACCAGCGATCCTCCCGAAACTATGTTATTTGCAAAACATTTACATAGTAAAAACATAACATTTTAGCCAGTGTGTTCTGAGCTTCTAGCTAGCATGTGTCAATGATATCCCAGCTAACACACGACGTAACAGTTACGTAACATATTTGTCATTTTTGGTCATTTCAATGACTTACCAATTGGCAACGTAACCACAACGTAATATGCAGGTAATTCCATTACCATCCTATTACCAATTCACAACGTCGTCGGTACATCCTCCTTGCGTAACAAGATAACCAAGAACGTCCCAGATTCGTACTCTTTTCATAATATATTAGTAATTTCATGATTAACTGGCAACGTAACTACGACGTCGTATGCACGAAATTTCTTTACCATCATTTACACGTTTCTTTATGTGCTCTCTGATAACCAGGTATACTATTTAATGTTGAACACGATTGAACATTCTTTAAATATGTGTTTATTTTTACCAGTCAGATAAGGACAGCATGCACCTCAACAACTGATCACATTGTTTCAAGCTATAAGTTTTATCAGGGATATATCAGTTTAGGGCCATTCCCAACATTGATCTAAAACCTTGCCATAATATTATTTAATTGTTATTGTATGGATTAATAAAGAACCCCTTTCAATTGAAAGGTAGGCCTACCTCTCCTTTTTATTTAAGCAAACGGTTTAAAAAATCCACTTGAGATTGAATTTCATACTTTTCTCTGTTTTAAACAGCAAACTTACCTTACTGAAGGTATAAACGACAAATAAATAAACAGCAAAATTATATTTAAAAATGTATTCAAGTGTACATATATTATCATATATATACATGCTGCAGCCATGCGGGTGAGTAGCTGACAAATGTGGCTTTATTGTATTACAATTTTAGCTTTCTAATACAAAGTCTCTGACAAACTAAATTAAATGGTATTAAAACACGTATTTGTAGTGTTTTGTAGTATACATATTTTGTAAAGTCCATTTTATAATCTCTACTATTAGACAAACAATTTAACTTAAGTTTGTTCCTTACACAAAGCTATAGTATGTGACCATGGACCACAATGTTGTCTGATGTTTTACTGTATATGCTCATGTACAACAGTCTAAATATTAAGATCTTTCATTATGTTTTTAGATTTAGATTAGTTTATAAAAGTAGAAAATAAAATTGCAGATGCCAACCATTTTGGTCTTAGTCTTAAGGCTGGAACTTGGATATTGTGCATAAATAGCTGTTTAATATTAAAGAAATGAACAATTACAATAAAAACAAACATAAGAAATCATACTTCATTTCTCTTTTATTTTACAATATAATTCTGACTACAACGCCAGATTCAAGTGTCCATCCACAGAGGAGGGGGAAAATGCTAAAAAGGAAAGCAGTGTCTGATACTAAAGATTACAAATAAAGCACATCTCACAATAACACACTTAACATAAAATGAAATGGACACCTGGAACCAAGTGAAGTCCATCCACTCATGCACCACCAAGCATCCATACAAACACATGGGAGGTCCCTCGGATCATATCTTTATCTGATACAGAAAACTTAAATAAAATAAATTAGGAAACAAACAAGGCAGCTATGCGTTTTATGATTATTACTGTTGTTCAAACTGTAACACCTTGTGGCAATATCTGCTACATTTCACACGAATGCTGCATCCAGTAACATTGTTTCAAAATCCTACCAGTTTTTACACAGGTTTAGTTCTCCAGCACAAATCTCACAACACTTCTCTGATACAAACTACACCACTACAAAGCATTAAAGAGATGGGTTACTCCAAAAAATTTAACAATGTCATCATATACACACCCTAATATTATTCTAAATGCATAATTTTTTCAAGATGGTACAAAAAAGGAGATGCTTCAAACAATGTTCATACTGCTCTATTCCATACCATGTAGGTGAACATGAACCAGGGGCGGTAAAGCTCTAAAAAGCAACAATAAGCATCCTGGTAATGGTAAATAAGAGTTCCACCAAGGAATGAAAGGTATGTTTCGGTGAGTACATAATATCAGAATTTTCATTTTGGAGTAAACCATCCCTTTAACTTTTGATTAACATACACAAACAGACATACAATACCCCGTCATACACAAAACACAGTACAAACCAGTTGGGTACATTATTCCAGGTATAAATATGATACATTTATGGCTTTTTCCACTTGAGATAATATCTGTCTGAAGGGTTCATAGTGCAAACTTTTATAATGCAAAAGTTATACTGTAGCCCAGGCGTGTTATTCTAATATCACGGACTTCCACTAAAGGCCCCGATATACTTCAACAAATATCGAAGAACGAACTGAAATGACGTAATTTTGAACAAAATCAGACCAGTTCGAATCAGCTGACCAAAGTGAACTTTTTGAGGAGTTCCTTTTGGCTCCTAAACAGCTTCGAGCTACCATTGGTCCGAGGCGGCTATGGGATTTATTTTTTCCAGGATCGTTTGTCGGCACAATGTTGCTCCCTGAGCTGCCACATATCCGCACCTGTACGATCGCGGAGAGAGTTCAGCGAAAGCAATTAATTCCTAAAAAGAGATTACAACGAAGCTTGTGGGAACCACCCAGAGTTAAAAGCGAGGTAGAGAAACATCAGATGCAAGTTTTTCAGAGCCATGAAAAGAATGAGAGGAAAGGTAGCAAGCGAATAAATATTACATCATACTGCTGCTGCAGTATGAAAAGGGTACACAATAAATAAGCCTTTGTTTTTAATTAAATGTATAGGCTACGTGTTAGCGACACGTCATGTTTATGTTACATTAATCTACACCCCCCTCCAGCAGCGCAGAGTGCCAGAATGTTCGTAAACAGTATGCCGTCACTCAGCCTCGAAATTGCTCTTTAACGAAAAAGTACTTCGTTTGAAGTAAATCGGGGCCTTTAAGTATAAACGCTCTGCGAGGAGCTATGAGAACATCAGCTCATTAGCTCCACACCAGAATCTAAAGTCTTATTGTGGCACTGTGTTCAAATGCTAAATTGACCCAGACAGGCCACTGCGGCATTCTTCCAGTCTCACAGATAATGGTCTTTTCCTGCCAGCTCATTTTCACATTCAAAGGCCTTTAGTGGTCAGTATCCAGCTCCAGGATCCGCAGCAGGTCCAAGCATGCAGAGAGAGCTTATATGCAGTATCAAATTGCATGCCTGCTGGTTAAAGGCCTTCAGAAGTAGTCCCTTCGCCGTGAATCGTCGCTTATAAAGGAAGGGTTCCACTGAGCTGGGTAGATGCAGGAATGCCTCGAACCAGGGAGACCGGAAAATGGATATAGGCCGTTACGCTCAAGGTCAGAGTTCCTCAGTGCAGCCTAAAAGACAATAGCAGTCACATATTAGCTAATCATGTAGGAAATTCACTCATTCAGGACGTGCATGGCCATGTGAAGTGTTTTTCTGCCACAACATAATAAAAAAAATATATTAAGTAGTAACTGCAACTTTTTATCTCACTATTCTGAAATGTATTCTTACAGTTGCAAGTTTATTCTCATAATTCAGACTAACTGTGAGCTTCATAATTCAGAATTTTCACAATTTCTGAGAAAAAAGGCAGAATTTTGAGTAGCAAGTTACCTGCAAATATATAAGACACATTGAAAAAACAAAGCCTTCATAAACGCAATTTCTCATTTTATAATTTACTACATGAAGATTAAACTACTTGATCCAATGTTAAAACACTAATGACAGGTGCATATGATCACCTACCGAGTAATAAATGTCTGTCATTTGCAGGAGATTTTTGGTACTGCCGTTCTCCTGCATCTCTATAGTCTCTCGGCCCCACTCCATAGACACACGATTACTCTTAGGAAACTCCGCGTAGGGCGACATCTGAAGGTCTCCGCTTTTGAAAATGATTTTGTTGATATCATTTTTGTCCTTTCTGAGAATGCATTAAACAAAAACTTTTTTGAGAAATGTTTTTATCTGTAAAATAAGTGAGAAAGCTTCATATTTATTGTGAGATCTTACTTGCAGCAGGTGACTATAAGAGCAATGACGACGATCAACAGAAGAGCTCCTCCAGCAGGAGAGACCACCACAGCTATCAGCTTATAGACTATTAAACACAAGATTGTTTAAGCGATATAAACATATGTTTTGTTTGAAAATAATTTCGTTTCACTAGCTTATTCAATTAATATTTTAAAATATTTTAATACCAAAAATGTATTAAAAAAAACATTCATTAACAAAATCTTACAGTTATTGCAGTTGAAACCTCCAAATCCAAACATGCACCTAAAGAAGTTAAAAAAGAGGATATACATGTGTACATGTGTACAAAACACACATTGGACAAAATTAATTCAATTTGTTTCCCATGATCTTAAAAACCTTTGATCTTAAGGCTAATTCTTAGATGCCTGAAAGTGGAAATTGGACCGTAAAAGTGCAGGAAAGCAGCCAAAAGGCAACAAACATGCCCAGCATAAATGAGAACTCTCATAAGTGTTTAAAAAGCATCTCAGGTGGCACCTCATGAAGTTGAGAGAATGCACAGGGTGTTAAAGCTGTAATCTAAGCAAAGAGCTAAAAAACAGAACCATAAAAAAACTCTCATTTTTGTTGAAATAATTGTTGAAATGTATTGTTTATGTATTTATTATTTTGTTTCATTTCGTTTAAGTACCAAAATAACTAATAATAAACTTTTAAAAATAATTTAACTATCTAAAAAGTCTAAAAATTAAATATATTTTAGATTAAAGATTTTTAAACATACTCATTTCGTAGTTTTGTATGACTTAACTATTCTAAACTGTGGGGAAAGAAACAATCATCTATAGTTAGGGGTTTGTTTATTTATTAACTGATTGTTTATGATTGTTCATTGTTCAAAATTCATTACAAAAACATACTTACTCAACACAGCTGCCGTTAACAAGCCTGAGTCCATCTCCACAGTCTAACAGCGAAATAGAAAAATCTGAATGAGAAACTTGCTGACGAAGTCCCAATGTATTCAAAGAACTGAAAAGGCTGTTGTACCTCTGCAGGTCATGTCCTCTGGGTTCTTTTTAAAGTATCCTGCTTTGCACTGACAGTATGGGGTCCCGCTAGTGTCCGTGCACTCTGAGTACTGCAAATCACACTTGGTCTTCTGGGCCAAACACAGGCTCTCCGCTAAACAGAAAGAAGTGCTTCAGAACAAATGGCTTCCCGGAGATAAACAGCGTGACAGAGAGTTTTCCAAAATATTATTATAGGGGCTAAGAGAGCCCCTCTAAAGACTGTGTTATCCTTTGTGTATTGCGTGACTGGTATTATCATATCTCTGAAGTGGAGGATAAGAACAGAAGGGGTGGCTTTGAGATAAGACTATGATTTAGACAGCGAGCGCTGAATGGTACCGTGATAGGAGAGATGGTGCTGAAGCTTAATGGTGCAGTGTGAGTACGTCTGGCTGCAGTTGCTCAGGGACATCTGGATGCTGTTGATGACATCCGTGCTGGTGACATTGGTGGAGAGTGAAAACATGCTCACCGTTGAGATCTGCACATCTCCTCCATTTCTGCACAAGGAATATGCATTCAAATGATGAATTTGCAAATAATATAAATAACTGAGTAATGTGAATTATGTGGCAACAGGTAATGTCAGTGACACAAACATTACTACTGATAATATTATAATTGTATTATAATTCCTGGTTATAAATGAATTATAGAACTGATATATTGTATGATTTATTGTATGTACGTTTTTTTCAAATACTTTTATTCAGGAAAGATGTCTTGCATTTTAAATGTTTCAAAAGATTTCTATTTCAAATAAATGTTCTCTCTATTTGTCAAAGAATTCTAAAACTGTGTCACATTTGCATAAGCATAACTACCGTTCACTTTACAACATTAGACAACTTTTATTCTGCTCGTGTGACACTGAAGAGTAACTTTAGAAAGATGGCATTGCCATTGCAGGAATAAAATACAGTGCATTAAATAGAAAATATTTAAACTGTGTTTTTTTTTTACTGTATTTCTGATCAAATGATGCAGCCTTGGCAAGCATAAGAAACCATTTTTAAAAAATTACCACCAAACTTTTAAACAGTAGTCTAGGCTGTATTTGAAAAAACATAGAAATTTATTTTTGGATAGTCATAGCTCATTTAATTAATTTTAAATATTAAAATTGTATTAAGTCTGCTTTATGTTACACCACTTAAAACCAAGCTATTTCATGTTTAGCACACATCTCACTCTGTATTTTCACATTCGTTCATGCATTAATCTCTTTAAACAGCCCTGCCTACTGATAGCTGCCAAAATATATCTGAAGGATCATTTGACACATAGCAAAACGTATAGAAAATATATTGACAAATCAGTAGCTGCACGCTACAGTTGATTTTCAGTTCCTCGTATAACCTATTCCTGCTGGGACTCTGAAAAATAGAAAGTAGAAACTTACTTTTTATGTAAAGTGGAACGTCGGTAACCATGAAAGATGGCGAGCGATGCATTGAGCTGGAAAACCAATACACAAATGTAAAAAATTAACCCATGTTCAGGACATCGCATTATCACCTGCAACCAATATCATACTCTATTTCTGTAATGGTTTCGGCATTAGCTGATTGGCTGTGGGTTTTGTAGTTGCAAGGTGGAGGTAATGGAGTACAGTGTTGCATACCAGCTGTAAAATCTCTCTGTGCAGCTCATGCGGACCTGAACTTCTGAGATGCAATGAGGTGTTGACAGTGAAAGTGCCCAAAAATGTCTTCACTGCAAGGTAAAGCCAAAACAAACACAATTAAGGTAACGCAAGTTATCGCCAAAAATATGTTTATGCACTCTGGACATGTTTTATTGGGGACAACTGACCACCTACCTTGCGTACAACTGCGACCATCCTCCAAGTCAAAGCCCAGGGCACACTGACAGCTGAAAGAGCCACCTGTGTTGACACACACTGAACCCTGGGGGCACGGACTATTCACACACTCATCCACATCTACAGAAAAACACACAGCCTAATTAATCATTGTTCATTTTTTTTCACAAACCCTCATGCAAACAAGCATTACAATACACATATGTGATTAATTATGTAGAAACAATATGTTACCATCATTCAATCTAGTAAAAAAAATGGATGACATAGAAATAGAAAACAATACATAACGTAATTGATGTAATTAAATGAATCTAGTGACTAGCAGGATTAAAACATTTAATTTGATATTACAACATCGCTGTTCCTGTTTGTCACTGCTCTTTTAACTTTCAGTCACGTGGTCCAGTTATGTTATTAGTCTATATTTAAGTGTGCTTCTTACGTTCTGTGCAGAAGGGTCCTGTCCATGCAGGCAGACACTGGCAGTGGTAACTTGCCTTAGCTGATCTAATACAGTGGCCTCCATTTGCGCAAGTTTGAGGCCCACACACATGATCTACAGAAGAAAGAGATGGCTTGGTTGTTCAGAAGTAAATCAAATTAACAGGTGACTTAATGTTCACAACTGCAAACAATGTTAACATTAAGATTTTGAATTTTTTTCATCTTTACAAGACTAGTGTGGTTGCCAGAGTTTTTCTAAGAAACTGTTAACACTATAATGTTACTAGAGAAAAGCTTACTACTAAGTCTATTTTATCATATGCTTAAGTAACACTTTAATAGTAATAATTCACCCCCAAATAAAAATTCTGTCATAATTTATGACTTTCTTCCTGGAAACATAAAAGAAGAAATTTCGAGAAATGTTGCCGTGTTGCAGAACCTGATTTTGCTGAGTTCCGCGTGTTCCTGGATCAACATCTGTGTTGACCCCGGAACAACATTATGATTAGCCAATAAGATTTGAAGAACTACTTTATAGTTTTTTATGAAGTTTAGGCTTACAATCAGTGTTTGGTGCTTCTACATCAGTGTCAGTCATATATCATTTCCTCTGATTTTAGACATTACTCATGGGTAGGGTTAGGTTTAGGTGTAGAGATATAGTCAAAACTACAATTTTGGAATAAAAGTTGTTCCAGTGTCAACAAAATATGTTGACACAGGAACACGCCTAACGCAGCAAAATCAGGACGTGCGTTTGGGGTTTAGGCTATACAATGGAAGTCAGTGGCCTCCAATGTTCTTTTAAGTATCTTCTTTTTTTTATTCTACTAATTAAAACTACTAAAACACTATTAATTTAATAACAAGGTATGTAATGTAATCTTTACGAGATTTTAAAATTTATGTCTTTTTTAATACATTATATTACACTGCTGTGATGCCTTAATTCACTTGTAGAATAAAATTTTAGTTCTTTAGACAAATACACAATACAGCTCAAAAATGTAGGGTCCTTCAGTTTTAGGGTTTTAAAAGAAGTCGCTTACGCTTGCCAATGCTGCATTTATTTGATTTAAAAAATACAATTAAACAGTAAAATTCTGCATGATTTTAATATATTTTCAAATGCTGCTTTATATTTGAAATCTAAATACTAAAATTCGAACATACCTGGTAATGCTGTTGACTTAAATGACATCTGCGTGGTTGTCATTCCCATCATCACTGTTGTGCTCTTGTCCGTGTGATTCCTGGTGGTTTCCACCACAGTGGTCTTGGTTGAGGTGCTCTTGCTGTAAGGTGTTGTTGCACGTCTGCCATGTGCAGTAGTGTTCCCTGGGGTTGCAGTGCTGGTTTCTAAGTGCAAGGTGGTGACATCAGCAGAATCAGAAGTGCTGGGTGCTTGTGGTCCACCAGTAGTTGAGGTAAGCGGATGCTGGGCTGTGGTGGGTGTGGTCCGCAACACCTGAATAATATCTGTGGTAACGATGGTAGTGTGTTCAGTTTGGGCTTGCGGTGTGGTGCTTGGTTGGATCTGATGGGTGGTGACGGGGGGAGTCATGGTAGTGAAAGTGTTGGTAGAACTATAAACAGTAGATGCCTCTTCTGAGGCTTCCTCTGTAACCTGTGGCCTATGAGTTGCTGGCATGGCAGTTGTTGGCACCACTTCTGTGTTGGTCCGATCATCAGTCTTTGGGACGAAGGGTGGTTTGCCAGAAAGGAACTTTGTAAATGAGTCATGGATTGTGGTGGCTACATCTTCAGGCAATGGCGGAGCAGTGGTCAAGCGTTGAATGGTTGTCTCCTCCACTGTATGGGTCGGAGACCCTCCGAGTTCCTCTCGGCCAGTTGAGCTGACAGATTCAGTAGAAAACTCAGTAGAAGCATCAGTATCGAGGGAATAAATCATTGTGGAATCGTGGCTCTGTTGGGATGTGCTAGTGGCATTGTGTCCACCGGAGGTAAAAGGTGAGATAGATGACACAGAGTCACCCGTTTCTGTATAAGACGTCCCGTCACTCATCGATGTGGCATCCATTTCCCCTTTATCTCTGTTGATCATTGTAAAAGGGGGTGTTGAATTTTGACTGTCATTATCAGACACCTGTTCAATGGTCTGTCCTGTGGCACTAGATTGTCCCGTCTGTGAATTGTGGGACAACGTTGACTGCTCGGTCTCCAAAGAGTGGCTTTGAGTTGCATTGGTAGCATTATGGTCTTCAATAGTGGGTTCAGTCTGTTCAGACAATGTAGATAAATCTTCTACGGTTTCCTCCTTGCCCTGGGTGGCTCCTGATGTTCTCACTTCCCAGCTCAAGGTTTGAGAGACCGCATCCGAGGAGTTAGATTCCTCAGTGTACGCAGAGGTGCTGTTGGAGGTCACAGAAAGCAGAGTGCGTTCTCCAACTCGGTTGGTTGTGGAAATGTAGGTGCTATCAGTGTGAGAGACAGAGTCTGTGATGTCAACATCTCTCAGATCCGTCACAGGAGCCTCTCGCACTGTTCGAACCTCTGTAATGGGATGGTGGCTGGTGATGCTGTGTGATGCCACTGATGGACCATCCCACTGGGCTGTGGCATTATGGGTAAACTCTGTGTCAGTCTGCAGATGCTCAGTGGAATCATCCGAGGTCATCCTCCAGTCAGCTGTGTTTGTAGAGATGCTTAAAGGTTTTTCTGAATGCCCTGGTTTGGGGAAATAAAGAACAATATAAATGCATTGTAAACTGAAAACAGTACTGAAAGGGGAAATTTGAGAAACATGTCCACTAGAGTGCGCTTCATGTGGTGTGAGCCTTGGGAAACCTTATGAACTATGTGAGATGTTTTCAGAAGTGACTGCGGATGTAATGATTTTGGGTGGAGAACAATTGGCAGCCAACTTCGTCTAACCTAACAAAAGCTTGGGCCCTAAAAATGGAGGGGATCTGACCCATTGGGACCTGCTGTTTCCTTCCTCTAGCTGACCTAGCAAAGTCCATATTACAGCCTTGTCACTGCCTGCATGGAGTTCACACACAGGCAAAACTTTCATCAAAAGGACCTCTGATTATTCAAGCCGTTCAAACAGGGTGGTTAAAATATATTGAGTAGCATTACATTTATTGTCAGCAAACCATCCCTAAATACTAAAATGTTATAAAAATTAACAAAACATGCGTTTTAAAGTTAGATTTTCACTTTGCTTTTAGTTCTTAATGAAACTGCAATATGGTTCTGTTTTACAGGACTGTAAAATAATATCATAAGATCAACAATTAAACTGGTTTGTAGCAATTCATTCAAATCCTTATGAGCTTTTGTAAAATAAATGTTACGAGCACAATATCTGTTGATTTTAGTGTGGAAAGCCATAATATGATTTTGGGTCAGGTCACTATCCAAAAATTGACTCACTCTCTGAAAATGTCTCTTCGGGCTAGCATTACAGGGATCTTTTAACAGAAGATCTTTCGGCTTGCAATACGTTCAGGGATATACAGTCAGCCCTAAATGATGGGGTGAAGAAAGGCCTGAACAAACTGTTTCTTCAGGAACTAGATTAACATGTTTTGGAAAGTAATGTGTAAGATAAAACAGAACCCAAATATAGTATTTTTTGTGCCTAATCCAGTGCATACTGAGGCAAAATCACAAAGACCGTGCTCAATCACAGCTGCAAAAGACTGGAGATTTTTGGTTTGGAAAGCAAAATACATATTTCTCAACTTAGCAAATATACTAACCTCTCTCAGGTGTATGGTCACATTTCTCAGATATGCATGTAAAAGTAAAGTTAGAATAATGTGTCACATAATCTCTATCCCAAATCCTCTGATGTATTAAATGAGATACAAGGCTATAAATCCACATGGATTTTTTTAAGGACCAATTCTGAAATGTTTACCTAGAAAGTAAAATTAATATATAATGACAGCAAAAAAGTTTTTTTAAACACACATTTTTATATATTTATATAAAGTTTACTAGATTGTCTAAATTAAAAAAAAAAAAAAAAAAAGTATATCAGAGCCAATTCGCTGCATTTAATTCTATTTATTTAATTGCACACTTGATGCCAAAATGAGTGGACGTTTTCCAAGTTAAATCACATAAATAAAACAAAAACATCACTAGCATAAACTGCAGATTGAAAAGAACTCGTTGGCTCAAGAAAGTGGAACAGTTTATGAACCAGGATGGTCATGAGCCAAGAAGGTCATCCATTAAAAGAGATGCTCTTCCAAAAACTGAGGAAACTGAGTGTAAATAATCTCATTAGTTCACAGACTTCATACTTGACAGCACTTCAGCTGCATGATAAAAACATAGTTCTTTTTACTACTATAATAATAATACCAATAATAAATTGAGGCAATACTATTTATTAGAAGGAATGTATTTTAATATATTACATATTTAAATGGCTTTAATAATTTACACATTTCAAGTTTTATCACATGAGATACTTCTGAGTGGAGGTGGAATCTTTGCAATCTAACTGCAATGGTTAAGTTTAAAAATCATATTTCTGTACACTTCAAAATGAACTTCTCAGTTTGATTTAGTTAACACTAACTAGACTGAGGCTCTAGCAGAACCTAGTGTGCTGTCCATCTAACCAGCATCACAGCGCGTGGAAGTCTTACCCTCTCGAGCTCCAGTGATGGACACACTGGCGGGAATGTCCGTCATCTCCCCCAGTCCACTCGATAGATCCACAGCTGTTGCGGTGGCCTCTCTCCCCGGCCAGGAGGAGGCTTGTTTTACACCAGTTGTTCGGGTAAAAAAAGTTTCGGTACTCAGCGGGTTATCGGTGTCCGCGTCTGGAGAGAAAGTCTCGGAAATCACAGTATTTAGGACAAGCAGAAAGACCGTGAAAACCACACGGCAAGCGCGTCTCTCGACACACGTTTCCATTATAAAGGCGACCAGGCGGACTTCCTAATAAATAAAACGCCAGAGTGGTCCGGGTCACCATCGGAAAGCGAGTCCCTTTAACAGTTTCCCATGAGTAAATTCCAAATGTTGGTTTTAAAGTTGGACATGAAGACTTGGAAGGGTTATATTTCATGCAGCGAGAGTGACAAACCGGAGCCGTGGATGACTCCTCCCCTCAGGCAGGCGATAGCGGTTTCCACCCCATTCCTCTGGATGAACGCGCGTTCACAAATGTGTTCTCAACTCGGAGTATGACAGTCAAATGATGCCACAACAGGTGGGATTCTTACCTTTCTTATTTTCTAAATCAAACCCCCTGTTTGCATACTACGCAAAATCACTTGCTTAACATTTATAGACATTTCTAAGACATTGGAGAAACTTTTAACATGTTAAAAGGCATTAATAATTGGCACCAGTAGTACTTGATAATTATATATATTTAAAAAACTGCCATTTACTGGCAAAATGAATGACCACATGACAGAACTAAACTTCATGCACCTAAACTAGAAATGTAATCACAGCAGTTTATTCATTATTAACGTGAATTACACTTTACTGTCATGATAAACTTCATTCAGAAAGCAACTGGACCTAGACTCAAATCCCAACCATGCATACAATCGCTAGGGTTTGGGACTGACAGATCACCATGTAGTGTCACAGTATGGAAATAAAAGCTTTTGGTTCTTAAGCTAAATCACTTTTCTTCCAGTGGGAAGAACACACACAAACACACATATACAGAAATGTAATGAGTTTGGTGCATGAACATGAAGGTGAGCAGATGGCGACAGTTCTTCTGTTTAGAGCAACTGATCTGCAGGAGCTGCAACTTGACTGCCACATAAACAGATATGAAGCATGCAAATAGGTTTGCATATCAAACCTACATAAATTCTGCATTAATATCAGTGATCAAAAATAAAATATCTGGAAGGTAAGTGTTATTTGTGAAAAATTAACTTGGCCAGAAAGTTGGAGGGGGCATGTGGGGCAAGTTAAATACTTCTGAGTGTTGTGACCTCAGGGAGGTCAATCAAAATAAAAAGTAAGATTTACTTATAAACTGAAAAATAAATCCCTGTATTAAACATTATACAAGCATTTCACCAGAAAAGTATCTTGATGGCAAATGAATTCACATTGCATGACTTTGATTGCACATTTCCGATTTGTCAGACAAGCATTATTATTTTCCTTCAGATTTTCCAGGAAATAAAACTCAGTCATTAGAGTACTGCCTGACAAATGCAGTAAATAAAATATTTATTATGTGATGATTTAGTCCCATGTGTTTACTCTTTCAGCTTTCCAGCTGGTTAGCAGGGCACAGTTGTTACATGCTCAGCTGGACTGAGGGTCGACTATCTTGTCTGTGGTGGTGATAAAGGAGGAGTGATGGTAACGATCACGGAAGGCAAAGTCTGCATTTTCCTCTGTTAGCTGCGTGGTTTCCATGCCAACAGCTGACAAAGAGGGTGTCACCACAATCTGGTCCTGAAGGGCCCCCTCTTGCCTAAGGAGAGGCAAATGATTGGTAAAACAATGATAGGTCTGGTTTTGTTCATAGTTCTAATAATCAAAAGATCCACAATGGACACAACCGCAATGCCACATACCCACATAATCTTTTTAAGTGCATTCCTTTTTTTGTTTTAATTGAAGAACTAATAAGCCTAGCTAAATAATAGCCTAATTTTCCATAGAGCATGAAGACAATAACTTGCTCTCAGGCTCAGTTCATTTAGATTAACATATGCAAAATATATCCAGAATCTTATTTTCTGTTAACTTAAATTGGTGTTAAAATAATCAGTAATTTTCTTTTGGCTGGACATTAATTCTGATAGGATCTGTTTTTGTTTTCTGTACAAGCATTGTTGTGGTATTTTAGGTTTCTGATAAACCTGCCCTCATCATATAAAAATTGTCCTTTTCCTGTCTAAGTAGGTGATTCTTGGCCAGAATACTGCAATAAGGACCAGACTTTGTGGTGAAAAAGTCAAGTCTTCCTACAGAACAATAACTTACCACCCCAAATTCTGCAGCGAAGTCTTGAGCCACCTGAAGAAACTGAAGCGAGCTGCTGCACCTGTGGGCAGAGAATGTGATTTTAGATTTCCTAACAAGAAAACTCGATGGATATGTGCATAATAAACCTCTATATTTATTTGACTGTATCAGACAATATTCAGTGATGAGTAACTAGGGTTTTTTCTCAAATTTTCTTAAACATTATTCAGAACCAAATAAAAGTTGGCAACAATGGCAATTACCTGTTGGCAAACCTGGGCTTGTTGTTCCAATGTAGAGAAAGAGGATAAGGGCGAATGTAATGTTAATTAAGGCATACATCCACTGGATAACGAACATTATCATAAAGGAGCACAATGCCTAAAGAAAGATAAAAACAGCATTAAAAATGTGAGCTTAGTGCTTACAAGCTGGAAAATTTTTGCCAAACTTACACCAACTAATGAAACCCAGTGGTTGCAAAATCTGGCATAGACTGAAAACTGGATTGATCTTATTTCTGATTCTTCAATATTTGTTTCTGTACCTGTGAACGAAAGGTATATAAGGTGAAATAAAAATTTTGATTACTATATTGAGGAGTTATGTAATGTTTTGTAGAGATTTGCATACCATTTCTGTCTATCGGTTCTCTTGGGAGCTGTTCAAGTTCAACTGGGCCAGAATTAGGCAAAGACTGTTTCCTCTTGGCTTCTGTCATAAAGTCAGACTCCATAAGTCCTATCTGGCTGCTGGTATTATCATCTAATCCAATAGTTTGTTCCCTCCCATCTTTTCCTTTATCTAATTCTCCATTGCTGTTCAAGTCCAACCCGAAACTGTTCATCAGCGTTTCTTTTGCTGGAATCTTTGACTTCCTGCCCCGGGCCTTGGAGGCAGGAAGAGAAACTTTCTGTTCATCAGCGTAGTCCGTGCTGGGCAATGAAAATATTTGGTCCATGTCTTTGGTGAACTCCAACAGTGTGCCGTTCACAGGTTCATTGATGGCTCCGCTGCTGCCGTAATGAGGATGAGTGCTGGACACCAGCGATCTTCTAGAGCTTGACCTCCTGATCAGTGTTGCCCTTTGCTGGACCTGCAGCTCATGGGTTTTCACCACACAGAAATAGCAATAGTCAATTATGCTGTAGGTTAGCATGAAGTTGATGGTGACGATAGGAGCTAGTACATTGACCTGGCCTATGAAGATGAAGGCCATGGAGATCAAGCTGGTCAAACAGATGGCAGCCACAGGTGTCTTATTGGGCCCTCGCTGTAATACATATAAAAATAAGAGAAGGGTAAATCTATGGCTGTGACAAAATCTAGTAAGCTGCCTTACTGTCTGCTCACTACATGAGTACCTTGTAATGAAGCATCCCAACTTTAAATATTATATTTATAGTAAACATATGTCTGTTTTTTTTTCCTGAGCTCCTTGCAATGCATTGTGGGATGAGATAGGAATGTCAAGTCATGATATTTCTAAAGTTTTTATTAGTCATTTGCAAGTTCACATTATGGGCTTGGCTCCTGTACTCTTGTTTCTTTCACGCTCTTCAGGTTATGTAATGAACGAGTATAAGTATCCAGTTAAAACATCCCAAAAAAGACATCTCCCATGTCACCTCAGACCGGTCATTACCCAGGTCCCATAAATCTCTGGGATGGAGGCACTACTGCTACTGGCTGGCACAGCTCCAGATCCACCAGGGTTGGTCTTTTCTGTGCTTCCTGCGTTTGTTCTGGGACTTTGATTCAGGGCGAGATGTCTCGGCGAACTTGTAGCCCATAGAGAGGGGTCAGACAGAGCTCAGTCGAGGGAAAGGGTGTGCTGTGCTTTTTGAAAGCCACAATTGTTACAATTCATTCCTTTGCGTTTTTTGGACCGAACTCTGGGACACTATAATTAGGAACCCATCCTGTCGTCTATGGAGCTACTCATTAAGCATGAAAAAGTAAACAATTAATTGAAGTGAATTGTTTAATTTCATTTTTTTCTGAGAGAACTCATAAGTATACCCCTGATTTTCCAAATGGTTATAAATCACAGAATAGATTTAACTTTGATTTAATAACATCCCAAAAATATTATTATATATTATGAAGTTAACCATTTTATTTATTTTAGCATAAAACCTAACCAGCCTTGCATCCCCTCTTATGAAACAAGACACCCACCCCTTTCCCAAGAAATCCGAGAGCGGGGATGACTCTCTCCTGGGCGATACACTGGAGGATCCTGGGTGCACCGTACAGGCCGCCCATGCAGGAGGCCAGGGAAGAGATGTAGAGGCCCAGCAAAAACAGGAAACCAACCAAGGAGACCTGGGAAAAAACAAACACAGAGGGGAAGAGAATGTAGAGGGCTCCACCCAGCTCTGTTCCGCTTGGCCAGACTGAAAAAAGCTTATAATGTGTTGAAAGTAAATCAAAGAAACAACATGTAATCTGAAAGAACCCTACACTAAGGTTGATAAGGTGTATGAAACCCTAACTTGTAACACAGTAAATGTACAAAATGCACCTTTTTGTAGAGTCCATATAATATTTAATATGCATTGTTTGTAGAGTGTTAACCCAAAAACACCACAGCCCACATTAAGAAACAGCTGGGTCAGCCACAACCAGGCTACAGCCTTACACATTCATAAACTATGTTGCTTAGTTCAGCAGACCAATGTAATATATGCTGACTGTCAGCTGTGTGGCTATCAAACATCAGTGTATGTGCAAGGTCAGTGCGCAACTGTGCTCTGCTGTCATTCAAACACTTAACCAGCTGTAGCGTTGAGAATGGCCTCAAATGCCTCCGTTATGCCTGCAGACCAGTGGAATGACATTAGCATGACAATAAACGCAACTGTAACGTTTTATCTGCGGTTAATGTGCTATTCTCAAGTCTCACTTTCAGTTGAGAAGATGAGTCTTAATAGTGGAAAAACCCATGGAAGATGGCCATCCTCTGAAGCCTGTAATAACATTAGATTACCTTTTCCGCTATTAAGAAATCATAGCGCAGCGCATCTCTGGTGCAAATGGCTCCCAGTAAAAACACAAAGACAAGATACAGGAACCACCTGCGGATTTCAACATTAAACAGGAGTCATTCATTCTATTTATAGAAAAATTATTGCTTTGCTATTGCTTATCACTGCTTTGCTGAGATAATCCATCCAAAGTTTTTAAAAAAACATTTTTACTGTATTTCTATGATCAGTTAAATACAGCCCTGATGATTTCTTTTCAAAACATTAATTTAAAAAAATCTTATCAACCATTACTAGACATACAGTACATATCACACAAAAATAGGGCATGAGCCGCATGACATATACCCTTTTTTTCAGGGCATTAAGGCGTATCGTAATTCTGCTTCTCATATCTTCTTGTTTTGGTGACTGATCTAAAGTATGTGTACAGTCAACACAAATAGAGACTAAAGATGAACCAAGGAAGCATGAATGATTATTTCTGCAGCGGACAGAAACATACGAGGTGCAGATTGCGGCGAGAGTTCCCACGGGGATGTTGTGTTCAGGCCTCTGGAGATCAGAGCTCATGTTGAATCCCGCCATCACACCTACACACACACACAGAGTTACTGTGAAAACAAGACTGGAAACAAGGGGCCATTCAAAACCTGTACATATCAGAGCTCACTTCAAACACCTTCCTGTATTCCAACAGGAGAGAAAAGCAAACTTTGATCACGGCTGATTAGTGCCTTGTGTTGCTCAAATTAATTGTTCAAGTCTTTACAGGAGGTAGACACTGATTTTCCTTGTGTTTGCAATAAAGCGGTTTTTCTTACATTTATGGGTTTTTCACATTTTGTAGCTAATTATCTCAATTTTTTTTATTTCTATAGTGAAAATAGTCAAAAGCTTTATGAAAGGTGGGTTGAGGTCACAACATAATGCACACTAAATTCAAACCTGCTGAGACAACATGCACTTTACAGATTTACAACATATGTGAATGCTAAACAATTGTGATACTAAACATTCAAAACATTTAATAATATTTCTACAATATATACAGCACAAATATTGGATGGTTTTTCTAGAAAATTATTTAAGCATTTTTTTAGGACAACATTAATTAAGACAATTATGTAAATTTAGAGGTTGTGAAAATAGTAATAATATTTTATTACATAATAGTATTTTTTATTAATAAAAAAATAGCTGAATTTGTATTTTACAAAGGAGGTGCCTCACACAATGATTATCATATTTGGGGTTCCTTGAAATATATATATTTTTTTAAGTATAAATAACATGCAGGCTCAGACTGAAACCCTATTATACAAAAAATTGTTAAATGTAAAATTAATTTCATGCCAAAAAGAAAGATTTCTGGAATGTCTGAATCCCAAATCCAACCCCAGCTACTCACATACAGTACAGCTGCATGTTTTTCAGGCTACTAAAGTTATACAACCTTATACTTCACTAATAGTAAAAAATAAATCCACATATCAGCAGTGTCATTATATCAATGGCTATTATATCATAGTTTAGCCTTTTTTGTTTATGTGTGTAAGCTCACCTGTCGCCGCAGGAAAGAAAACCCCAAACACGGTAAAGAAAGTCTCGCCAGCTGTGTAGTCTGGCAGCGTGTTCTTATGCAGCAGATCCTCTGTATAACCAACGAATCCATGCTCTGCAATAAACATATTCAGCACAAAACAATGTTAGGAAAGACTGTTTATTACAACATTCAGTGAGTGCTTTATGAAAGAAGTCTGCACAGACATGATGATAAGAATCAGTATATATGACACAGACATGACACGCAAAGTTTTCCTGTAAATTACAATCTGTGTTATGAAAAGCAAAAGGACATATTTTGGTCTTTTTGAAAAATCTGATATTTAGACAAATCAGTCTAAATAGTTTATAACATTAAAACAAACTTCAGAAACCATCCTGAAGCAGAATTTGAGTTTCCACCTCTCAGGCTTAAAACACAGGCTGGTGACGACATTTACAAGAAAATATCCTCCTGTGCGAGACCACAAACCAGCACCCATGACACAGTATATTGATCTATCGCACAAAGATCCAATAACCCCTTTCACCCTAAAATCAAAGGGAGGGGTTCCCTGGGGTGCTGTGGAACAGACGTCTGCTTTGAAATATGACAGGTTTGGACTCATGCATAGACAGAGCCCCGCATGTCTGTGGCTGACCATCACCGCCCTTTATGTAACAACCCGGGGGGAGAGACGCCCCACCAAGATGCGTGCAAACCAATTGCTGCCTTTTTTTTTTGGGAATACATGCCAAGTTCAATAGTCCTGCGCCTTGGACAAGATGGAGGGAATGCTGGACTAAGCTCTGGGTGTGTTCACAGGCAAACAAAACAAGAACAGGCGCCGCAGAACATTTACGTAACAGGACTGAGAGATATCACCATTGTGCTGAACCGTCACACAAGTGGGATTTTTAATAAGATTTATATAGCACTGACACTATATATTTCTGGTGGTTTTGTACTTGTGTACAAACAACAGTACATAAACGAAGGTCGATTTTTTTAAATAGGTTAGTTTTTTTTAAGTGATTTTCTTTTTTTACATAACTCAAAAGTAAATGATTGGAAGAATGTTCAAGTCACTGCTTTCCGCATCAAACCAGATTTCTACTGCCAAGCTCAAAAAAGGACAAAAACAGCAACATTAAAGGGATAGTTCACCCAAAAATTAAGTTATGTCATTAATTACTAACCCTCATGTCGTTCTAAGCCCTTTATTCATCCAATCTAAGAGCTTTCTGACCAGGCATAGACATATTCAAGACCCACTAAGGTAGTCAGGACATTGTTAAAAACAGTCCATGTGACATCAGAGGTTCAACCTAAATTAATGAAGCTACAAAGGATCGGAAAGCTCTACGATTTCATCTTATTTGTGTTTCAAAGATGAAGGAAGGTCTCATGGAATGACCTGAGGGTGAGAAATTAAGAAACAATTTTTGGATGAACTAGTCCATATGATTCATTGGCTATATTGCATGACTTACATGTACAACCCTAAGGCCCACTAATTGTCCAAAATATTTAAAGGCACAATGACTTTTTCAGCTGTTCATGATTTACTAGACGAGGATTAAGGAAAAGGATTTAATAAAAAGAATAATAATAATAATAATAATATTAACTGATAAATGTTTTATTATGTAAATGACTTTTCCATGTCTATAAATAACACTCAGGACTTTCAGATCACGACAACATTGTTTTTCTAAAGACAAAAATAAATAGGTAAATTAAAATAATACAAATTTCTAATGCTTGCTTTGTCTTATATTATGTCTAAATCGTCTTATTTTTATCTTGAGGCTCCCTTGTAAATTAGCTATTTTAGCCTCGGACCCCTGGTGGAGATGGATTATAGCAAATGTGTCAAAAAGACTATTTTTAGTATAATTTTATTGTGCTTTTTCCTTTTTAGGATTTGACTGAGCACACACGCAAAGAAAGAAAAAAATCAGCTTGGTCATTCTTCAAAGCATCTACTTTTGCATTCAGTCAAAGATAGAAAGTCATACTGCTTTGAAATGTTTGGTTCTTTGTAATTAAAAATAATAATAATAATAATAAAGTCTCAATTAAGAGGCAAAAGCTTCTATTAGATGTAGGTTGTCACCCCTGCGGAGACGAGGCACTCATGCAGAGAGCCTGACTATGCAAGATCGCGATCCATTTCCCTCTTGGTTATCTTGTGATGGGAAAGAATGTGTTCTCTTGGATTAATGACATGTTTATCCAAAAGGAAGTTACCACCCTTTCAGAAGCCCTGCCTGTTCCTACCCTTCCAAGTCACAGCTTCTTGGATACAAAGAGAGAGAGAGCTAGACAGAGAGTAAGATACAATAGAGAGGATCAGGAGAAGGAGGTAGAGAGGAAGTGCATAAAGAAAGTCTAGGTGGACACAGCCTTAGAAATAACAGATATCAAGTACTCCAATAATACCACGCGAGCAGGAACAATCATATCCTACTTCACCACATCATATATTACCTCCACATAATTACCTTCTTTTACGAACTTTGCTAAATCTACATTAAGCTGCTTTTTAAATAACAAGTCCAAGAATAAAAAAAATTTGCCATTGTTTAGTTTGTGACTCTTGAACTTAACCTCATTTTTCATTTCATTTTTATTGAAAGGATTTTACTGTTATATAAGGAAAAGACCTGCTTGCAAAAACTCTTTCAAAAATGTTGATATCAAAGAATCCTAAAATATCACCATATCCACAGGAATAGTAAGCTGCAGAACTGTTTAAAATATGATAATGATACAAAATGCTCCTTGAGCCCTGAGATAAATGTCATGCCCTGAGATAAAACTGTACACACTGACACAGCAGATAACAGCAGGACCATTACTGCTGCCCTCCTTGCCAACCATTCTGATTGCGGTTTGGATATTTGTAGTGAGAGTCCTGATCTGAAGATTTGGAAGAGGAAGTGATGATGTGGACTCTGCTAGTGAAGAACTCGGATCTGCTTCCTGCCTGCTCTTTTGTCTCAAGCCAAAAATGTGGGTGAGCCCGGTCAACACCCTTAACCCAAAACTGTGAGCGCATGTCAGCTTCCTGTCCAACTTTGGACGCTTAAATAGAGTATCTGTGAGGTTAGAGTTGAGATCCTAAATAACATAAGCGCCCATCATCATAATACTAATTATGCGAGTGAAAAAACAAACAAGCCAATGACCTGATCAAAGGCCGTGAGTAGACGAGTCAAGTAATTCAGTTCTTTTCATAAAAATACTATTGTTTTATTCCAGCAATGTTTTCCCGACAATAGTGAAGAATAGAATTTAATATCACAGTCTCAAAGCCTACAGTAGTAATAAAGCTCTTCTCACAGTTCCTCTTGTGTGGTAATAGACAGGAGGGAAGGGACAGAACTAGGAGGTGTTCTCATTTTTTTTTTTTTTTAAATCTAGCACAAATGTGTTCACCGCAATGGTATGAACACTCGAGAGGATTGTGCTCACATATTCTTCATCTTTTCCAGCAATAACATTTTCGAACGATTTAACAAAACACTGAAGTAGGTAGCAATATTAAAAGATCATCATCCCTTCTCCCATTTTGGCTACATGAGTCTGGGCACACTGGTGCCCAATGGCAGACTGGATGTAGAACTCAAACATATTCTTTACCAAGAATTATTTCACAACCAAGATATGTGCTCAGCCCTTCGGTTTTCTTTAGCCCTCCAGTTCTTAAAGGAATAGCTCACCCTTTAAAAACAGTGGCATCTTCTGTATCCTTTAAACATATCTTCAAAGCAAGCAAGAGCTACAATTGTAAAGCTCCAAAACATTATAATGTATCAGCAGCGATGCCCAGTTGACTTAATATGCACTGTTTGTAATTATTCAAGTTATACGATATAGTTTTTTTTAAAATGTCAGTCAAATCGTTGCACTAAATCATCTGATGAAGTTCACAAATCTAATTTAAAGGATTAATTCAGATATCAAACTGATCCAGTTCTTGGTTCTCCGTTTATCAGCAAATAATGACTTAAATGTCAGTCTACACAAAACAACAAAATGACTCAAGTAGACAAGGAACATAAAACATAGTACAAGTCATATAAGCTACTTTTTATTTTTATGGTGCTTTTGTGTAGTGGCTTTTTTAAATCATCACATCAATGATACGGTCTTCATTTTGATGGCCCTCAGAACCCAGTACCTGAGCTGTTTTCATTAGTTTACCGTCTTGTAAACAAGTACTGTCTCTAACAGTTGTGACCTAACAATATAATAAAAGAGTGGCCATAATATACTTTAATTTCTCCTTTTATGTTACACAGAAGAAAGACAATCAAAATAAGTTTCGAAAAATCTTAGGCCAAACTTTCCCTTTAAATTGTCATGGAATGTGGTCGTGCTGGGATCTCTATATCCTCACGGTTATGAAGCTTTGCTTGTGCTGACCACCTGGCCTTGGCTACGTGATTAACAGTGTTATCAAACTGTAAACACATCTGCACAGCAGCTCCTTCTTCCTGCCACTGGCAGGTAACCCGCCCATGCGGCGCCCAGGCCTAAACCGTGCAACCCCCTGGAGTCGTGCCAAGGGTGAGATCACTTTATAACCACAAGGCTTAATTGAAAAAACCTGAAAAAACCAGCGCCTCCTTTTTCCCCACTGCCAGTGCACACTGCAGCCCCAGTCCAGCTTCTAAAAGCGGTCAGAACAACACGACAGCAGCAGGAGATGCAGTTAGGGGGTAACACCACATATTTCGTCCATTATACATCAATGTGTCTGACTTTCTCTGCAGAGAGAGAGTGACAACACATCTTTCTGAGAGTCTTGCCTCCTCTCTGGACAGGAAGCCAGTAATCAGGAGAACAGGAAGAGTTGGGATGGATTTCCTGCAAACTCAGTGTGAAAGTACATACTGACCTCATCTGAAGCGGGCAGCCAAAAAACTTAAACATTACAATAGACTAAGAATGTCTGTATGCTTGTCCTCAGAGTCAGACTCTTATTAGACGTAACACATAATCTTTGCAGGATGCAGAGTTGCTTTTATGAATCTGTACAAAAATTAATTTATACAAAGTAGACTTATTTCTAAGAGGGGGTGGATTTTTGTTGAATACTGTTTTGCTTCATTTAATATGTACTGCATTACTTACTTCATATACAATTTCAACACAAATAGATTTGAATGTCCTAAAAATGATATGTGTGGCAGAGCTAGATTTCTGCTTTTATTATATATAATTTTTTTTAGATTTTAAAATGCAATGTGATGCCAAAACATCAGGGTTATGACCTTACAGAAATTATTCTAATCTGCTAATTTGGAGCTCAAGAAACATTTCTTTTTAATATCACTATTCATAGTAGTTGAATTTCTTTATTGTAATGAAAACCTTCAAAATAATTCCTGGATTAATATAAAATAAAACAGCATTTATTTGAAACAAAAAAAAATTGTGACATTATAAATGAATTTACTGTTACCTTTGAACAATTTAATGCACCCTTGCTAAATTAAATACAGTAGTGCATCTATGTTTGCCTTGTAAGCTCTAGGTCTAGGATGGTAGCACTGTATATATAATGAGAAGACAATCGCTTCACCCTTCCTGTTACTTCCGCTTCCATATTATGATTGGTGTTTGAGTTCTATAATTGTGTTTATTTTAGAAAGAGACCCTGTACTCCCTAGTGGACATGTATACCCCTCCCAGCAGATGCAGGGCTGCTGGAGGTCTAACTAGCTTATTGCTTATACGTCAGTGCCACATTAATGCCTGGTATGCTAAATCTTGTTATGCATTGTTTGTTAAAAATAAATGGTTTATATAAACATTTTTAGAAAAAGAAAATGTAAATAATAAATAATTAATAAATATGTATGAATTGGAAACCCTCAGGATAGCACGGTTTGCGTTCCAACCACATTTGTGTTACCCTGACATCTACTGGACAGTTTTTGCAAGGACATGTGCACATAGTTTTCACATACAAGCCAAATATTAGTTGTGGTAGTCGGTCAAAACCAACAATCATTTTGTTTTAAGATGAAAAAAAAAAAATCACAGATATTAAAGTCACAGTTAGTAAACAGATTTACATATACTGTTGTTCAACTTTTTAAAAGAGGTCTCTTGTGCTCACCAAGGTTGCATTTGTTTGATTAAAAGTACTGTAAAAACAACTACATTTTTATTTCAATTTTATAAAAAATAAATAAATAAAAAAAAAAAGAAATAAATGTTTTTCTCTAATACATGTTGGCCACAATTATTGCTACGTCCTTTTCCCAAGATAACAGCTCTGAGTTTTCTCTTGTAATGCCTTAAGAGTTTGGAGAACACCTGATACGAGAAAAGAGACCATACCTTCATCCAGAATTACTCCAGACCCTTTAGATTACAAGCTTCATGTTGGTTCTCCTCTTTAGTTCATCTCACTCAGGTTCAGGTCAGAGGACTGGGACAGCCATGGCAAAATCATTTTGTGCTCAGTGACTAATTCTTGTGTTTATTTTGATGTTTGGATTATTGTCCCAGTGAAAGACCCAACCATGGCTCATTATAATATTTCTAACAGAGTCAGTGAATTATATTTTTTCTTCTGTTATTTGATAGAGTCCATGATGTCATGTGTCTAAACAAGATGTCCAGGACCTCAAGCTGAAATACAGACTCACAGCATCACAAACACAGCAGTATACTTCATTGAACACATGGAGTATGTTTTATCCGTGTGTTCACCAAACACATCTTGAGTGATTGCTGCTAAAAATGTTTTTACTTTCATCTAATCATAGAAGCCAGTCCCATTTTTAGTTCCAGTCCTGTCTGACAACTGAACATGCTGGAGATTGTTTTTGGATGAGCGAGGAGAATTTTTCTTAAACCCTCCTGAACAACATGTGCTGATTGAAGTTTTCTGATCCTGAGACTCAACTATTTCCTGCAGTATTCCAGCTGTGGTCCTTGAAGAGTCTTTAGCCACTCAAACTCTACTCCTCTCCGTGTATTAGGAGGATAGAGACACACGTCCTCTTCCAGACAGTTTCCTAACATTTTATGTTGATTGGAAATTCTTAATTATTTCCGAGATGGTGGAAATGTAAATATTCACTGCTCTAGCTCTTTTCTTAAAGCCACTTCACTAATTTGTTATAGAAGTTTCCCCTCCTATATATATTTTTGTGAAACAGGAAGCCAGGGCTGGATATTTTCCATGTTCATTATCACCCTGGAATGCACAAAATTGTGAAAATGAATGAAAATATACTTCAGAGATATTAGTGGAGGGCACTGCATATATTAAATATTTTAAATTAGCAGCCAATAGACCTGATCTTTAATGTCACATAATCCTTCAGAAATCATAGCAAAAAACATACTATTGCTAATGTAACTAAATCACTGATTTAATAAAATACTTAGAATAAATATACCTAGAATAAAGTATTGAAAAAAGCATGACTGACCCCAAACTGTTTGAACAGTAGTGTATATATTGTCATTAATAAGCTGCATCCAACTACTTTTCGACTCTAATAAATGCATAGTACACCACACATAAAAATACAGACACAAAAAACTGCTAAATATCAGAACAGAAATAAGAGAATTGGCCACTGGTAAAAGAAAAATCCTTTAGCACACTGAGAATTTAGTCCAGTGTATACAATGACTCGAACGCGTATATCCTCGTCTGGCAGGTTTGCCAGGAAACGTGCAAAGAAAGAAGTGTCAATATAAGAAAGGCAGGCACTGTTTAGTAGGGTCTGTGAAAACAACACTGTAGGGCAAGAATCTCTTCCAAAAGCACTATTAAATGGAGTCAGAAATGTCTGTTAAAATTAGGTTTATTGGTTTTATTTTAAGAAATACATTAACTTCTATACACATGTGTCAGAGTTGTTTTATTTTAATGGGGGATCTATGTTGTTGTTTTAATGAAAAACTTAAACTTATGTACCTGTACCTTTAGATGTACAGTAAGTGTTAAACTTATTAGAACTCTAATCTAAATGACCCTTGAAATAATCTTATTTGCATGCATGATAGCTCACCTGGATCTAGATGACTAAATGTCCCGATGACGAAATCCAGAGTGGACATAGCCAATATGCCCAGTAGAACCAACTGAAGGCGTATAATCCATTTTACCCCAGCCAGGTTAATCCCAAGCAGACCAATCAGAACAGCCACAGAGATGCCCCTCACCACCCACACGCTCTGTAAATTCAGCACCTGTGCAATGGACTCAGCAAAGCCAGTGATGTACATCGCTCCAGCCACACACTGCCAACAAGACACATGACTGCCATCAAACTTGAGAACCATCCACCCAGTGCATATGTGATATAACTAATACAGAAAGGAGTAGCTCACCTGTCCAAACACATACAAGAGTCCCACAGTTCCTCCAACCCTCCCTCCGAGTACAGTGGAGATCATGGAGTAGACCCCACCGTTACCCACGCTGCAACACTCACACACGCCAATGCCTGACATCACCGTAACCAAGGCAACTAATACCACCATGGATACCAAAAGCATGCCGAGCAACACGCCTGTGTTACCCTAAAATTTATTACATTGGAAAAAAATGTAAACATTTTTTTTGGATGGCCATTTAAAGCTGCAAAAACATGAGATGTCTGACAACCTGTTTCTGCCATGGGATTACAAAAAAACGCTATAAAAAATGTACTTTCAACTTTTTATTTCAGAACTGGGACTTTTCTCATAATTCTACATTTACCTGAATATAGTTTTTTTCCCCCCTAGAACTGATACATATAATCTCATAATTGAGAAAAAAAATTAAGAATTGTGAGATAAAAAGCTGCAATTAAAACTAAAAAAAATGCTATTAAAATCTGGAGAAAAAATGAATTAATTGTGAGATATAAAAGCACAATTGCGAGATGTAAACTTGGAATTTAAGAAATAATAATAATAATAATAATAATAAAATATCCCAGAATTATGAGAGTTGTTTTAAAACTGTAAGTTTGTATTCTGAGCTCGTATCTCACAAAAAGTAATTGCAAATTTATTCCATGGTTGGAGTGCACAAACATAAGATATTCCAATTAAAATTTTAGTTGATAAAATGTCAATTAAATAGATTCTCTTATATGCAGTATAAGCATCAT
>JAUCMT010000160.1:15326660-15363739 GCA_032357475.1 Enteromius thamalakanensis | reverse complement strand
CACCTTGTTTACATAACAAAAGCATGTGTTCACAGGTGATTAAGGATATTAGCTAAAAACCTTCCAGCCATTTGGCTGCCCTGCGGACTTTATAGGTAGAAAAGCCAAATGGCTGCTCTCTGGTCTTTGTAGTGTTAAAATTGCATTTAGAGGCAATTCTTAGGAGGACAGTACATTTGTAATTTTACAACCAAAACCACAGACATGATTTTGTCACAAAAGTTGTGCTAAAAGTCTTCAGAGACTGTAGGAATGAGCAAACCAAAATGGCAGTAAATATTAAATAATTTTGCACTCTCTCTACACTCGTGCACAGCAAAATGCACAACTTAAAATATACAACCTATTTACAACATGTAAAAATAAAAGGGACAGTAAAGGAATGTTTAGGCACACATAATAGTAGACCATAATTAAAAAAACATTAATATGTCTTTGACTCTCAGAAAATCTGGACTATGAAAAGAAAAGAAAAAATTGCTCTTGATGGGCCTTATTCATGAAACATTGTTTCTCAAAACCAATTTACATGTTTTTAAAAATGATTTACAAAGAAATAAGTGTACAGTTTGGCATGATACTATGAATATAAATCATAAAGCTAAGATGAATCAGTTTTGGGGCAAGCAGGGAAATTTGTATAAACAATCTGAGAGAAAAGAACAAAGCTTATAATTTACATGATTAGTTATTAAGCTAACAAGAAGAGATGTGCAATTAACAAATGTGTACATATACATATTAGTACAACTTTACCAAACATTACACTTTATTTTTTGTTCTATATTAAACCAATAAGTAACAGCAAGTGAATCTGATACAAAGACATATGCTGGAGACATATAATAATGGATGGGGTGTTTTTGAGACAAAGAAAAAAAAAATCTCAGACCATACATTCTTAAATCATCTTTCTTGATTTCACTCAACACTGATATAGATGATATCCGATTTGTGAATGTGTACGTTATGCAGACGGAAAGTGGTAATTGAAAAGTGCTTTAAAACAAATAAAACTGCCCACAAGCTGAAAGTGCTTTTTAAAGAGTAAGGTTTATCAGATCTTGCGCATCTGGAAACTCAAGAAACTATATTGTGAAAAAATTAAATCAGCTTAAGGAAACCAATTCACTTTTTAACAATACAAAGTACTGTATTTTGACTATTTTAAGTCAAACTAACCACTCAATTAGGCACAATGATGACAAATGAAGAAGTGCTGTTGCCCTGGACAACTGCTAAAACGGCATCCCCAAATATGGGATGTGAAAACAAGCTCTTTACAGATGCCTTACTCCCCTTGTGCACCTATATCTGATTGGCAAGTCTCTTAACGAAAATGTATGGATTTCCCCAGAAGGAGCATGAGAATATCCATTTTTTTGATCCAATAACCTCAGGAGAAATGTGCAAAAATATTTAATGGTTATATAATCTCATTATATAAAATTATGGGCTAGGTCCATACAAATTCAGTATGACAATGACTGCAGATTGCTCTAAAGAAATTGTGTCTCAGAGAGATTCTTTAAGAGAGCAGAGAATGCAAGTGTATTATATATATATATATATATATATATATTCCAACAAGTAATTAAATGCACAAAATGATTAAATGCACAAATTAGCTTACAATGACAAGGGTGAGAAAAATGTTACTCGTTTTTTAAACAAAAGTGACTTGCAGTACATCAATCACAAAGTGCCTTACTCAAGTCTAGGGTATTAACGTAAGGTCCTTTCAGTACCTCTCCAGACAACATGTTACAAAACTAATTAAATACAAAAACTGATTGTAATGCTAGGCTAGAGTAGTTTCTTCATTATTAGCTCAGTCCAGCCTGATGTTCCAGCAAAAGAACTAAATGCTAAGAAGAATTAATCTTTGTATAGTTTTCTCTGGGGGAAGCTATGTTGACCCTATAATTTAGACTACTACAACAGCATTGGTGTAATAGCTTGAATTCTTAATTTTATAACACACAGGGTAACTAATTTGGCGAGCCATTGTGTGTTTGTCCCAAGCAATACATGTGTACACCACAAATAATGCAAGGACACATAAAGAGTACTGTATCCCACAGTCTGATGATATAATCTAATGCATGCATCACTCTGCTCCATTTGATTCTCGCACATGCGTGATTGTTTAAAGATGGAAAATCATAAGTATTTGCACGGAGATCACATTGTCTTCACTGACAGAATTATAAAGTGCCTTTAAAATGCTTTAAATCATTAAAAGCTTAGCCAAAGGTTTGGCTGCTTGTAGCATCTGGAGATGAAGTTAGTTGAGTTCTTGTTTCACTAACAAGAGAGAACTCTGGGAAGTCCGTTCCTCCATGACCTCTTAGGCTAACTTGTCCGCTGGCAATGCTAAACTGTGAGGATATTCCAGATCGCGAGCTTGGGAATTGAGATCGAAAGTTCTGGTCAAAAGTAGCAATCTGAAATGTTTGACTAATGCTTTGCGCATCTGTTTTTTTGGGAGAGGTCACTTGGTCGAGGAAGTCTTCGGTTGGCGAAACTGAGGAAGGGTTTGTCTCGTCACCTGAAAAGGAGAAGGAGTGTTGGGAATCTACTAAAAGGCTAAAGTTAGGCTTCTCCAAGGTGGATCTCAATGGCGAGTTCATGCTCGGTCTGAACCGGGATGGGGAGGTGAACTGCTTCTCTGTGGAAAACAAAGGCTGGCCAGCGAGACTGGCGCTGTCATTTACAAACGTAAGACTCTGGTTGTTCAGATAGGTGTCGTTCTGACTGGTCCTTTCCAGCGCTTGCTGGAGAAACTTGGAGTACTCCTGCAGAAGGCTGGCCTTCTCGGCCGGGGGTGCTTGTGAGCTGGTTCCCAAAGTCTCGGAGGGACTGCTCTCATCTGAAGAGTTGATGGAGATGCTGGATGTGACCTCGGTGTCCGCCACACTGAAGGAAATCTCTGCTTGCCCGTTGGCCTTATTGGAGTAGTGATCCAGAAGCGTCTGTAGGACCTCATCTGGAAGGACATTCTTCTCATTACTGGACTTGATCTCCACGTTTAGCGTCTGAGTCTCAGAGAGGATCGTGGCGGGAACGGTCTCATCGATGACGCTTGCTACAGCTCCCTGAGTGACAGAAGGCTGTGACACGATGCTGCTCACGTTGAGCGCATAGTCTCGACTAGTGTTCGCCGCCTGAAGATATCGCTTCTTCTTGAGAAACTGCATGGCGTCGTCGTAATTTGTGCTGCTCCCAGTTGGTTTCGTTTGTCCTCCTTGTAGGGGGTCAACGGACTCCATGTCAGAATTGGTCTCGACATCCAACAGGCCTTTGTTGTCCACAATTTCAAACGTGTATCTCGTTACTTTGCTCTCTTCGAAGGAGGACAAGGGTGAGAGGCTCTGTGGCTGTTCTAGGGCTTGCTGTTTCAAACCTCTTCTGTTGGCGATTTTCTTTAGCACTAGTTTTGGAGGACTGATGATTTCGTCATTAGACTCCTCCCCAGCAAGATGCCTGTTGCCAGGCGGGGAATCAGGGAGCTCAACGGAATAATCTGCCACAACATACTCGTCCTTGACCTTGGTGTCTACAGAGTAAAGAGGAAGACACTCACTTTTGGCCAGTTGGTCTTCCGTCTTCTCATCGTTACTAGCTTCGACCACTTTGTCAACAGTTGGACTGGTAAGGGAAACCCGACTTTTATCAGTCTTCTGACGTTTCTTCTTGGGAAGTGTGAATTCCTTGGCAGGAAAAGAGAAGCCCACGCTCTCTGAGGTGCGAAGAGGGCCATCTTTGGCCACCTTCTGCACCTTCCTGTCCTTATTCTCATGGCACATTCGTCTGTGCTTTAGTACTCTGTCAGTTCTGGAGAAAAACTGTTGGGAAAAATAGACATCATCATGTTTCAGACTCACATTTTAATTGCTCGAAGTCGAATCAGATTTGCTTTGAACTGCACATACCTGATGGCAATAGTCACACTGGTAAGGCTTTTCCCCGCTGTGTGTCCTCTTGTGTCTCTCCATGTGGTATTTCTGAATAAATTTCATTCCACACTCATCACAGCGAAAAGGTTTTTCTCCTAAAGGGGAGACATGCAATTATGAATGATATAAACAACAATTTAGGCACATGAAGTAGGCCTACTTTTTCCACGCCGAGACTCGATGGAAAAAAAACTAGGCTTTGACTTGCTTTCTCAAAGTGTAAAGATGTACCACAAAAAAGGGGCTTGCAATGGACTACATTTATAGACAGATCACTGCCTTATTTGTGTACTGTACATTCTTAAAGAACATATGTAGATAAATATAAAAATCACTTATTTGTTCCACTGGTACAAATGGTTTAAATTTGGTTGGTTTAAATTCCTTTCTGCTCACCTGTGTGGATCTTCTCATGTCTCTGAAGCAGGTACTTCTGAATAAAGCGCATGTCGCACTGATTGCACTGAAAAGGCTTTTCACCTGCAAAAAATATCTCAAAATATACATTTCGCTCTTTTATGACAATTATTTCCAAAAAAAAAAACATTACACAACTTACCTGTGTGAATGAAGACATGTCTTTGTAAATGGTAGTTTGTCCGAAAAGCAGCATTGCAGTGCTCACAGACATGAGATTTTGGGTTCTGGTGCCCGAGGGAGCCGTCTTCATTAATAGTGAGAATCTAACAAGATGGAGGAAATATAGTTCAAAACTACCTTAACTTTCATGCCTGTGCTTCTTCAGAGCATCATAGCTGCGGTCATAATATTTTATGTCCTTGGTTAACCAATAGCATAAAAGAATGATGAATGTCAGTTCAGCTTACTCACAAATGTGCATCGCCGTTTTTAGTTTAATAACATTTCTACACTTCAGTAGCCAAGAAGTCATGAAATAAATAACATAAAAAGCGAGCAGACAACACAAGCTATTTCAGGACACTTCAAATTGTAATTATTTTACTACCAGTGTCTCTCTTACGAAGAGAACTGGTATTTTAGAATACTTTATCAGTAGCATCTCTGATGAATTATAGTAAACCTTCGCAGGCGAGCGCTGCTTTCTCTTCTTCTTTTTGTGACAGTCAGATGGGTCCCTCCCTGGTTTCTTCTCCTTTTTATTCAGAATCAATGAGTCTGGCACTTTCATCTCCTGCTTTATATTTACCTAGCAAAAGTAACAACAACAAAAATGTACTGAATGTCTCAGTTACAGCACAGTTATTATATACACAGTTCTATAATAATATATTTTCACACTTATTTTTTTATCATGATAATATAGCTATAATACTGAGGAATTCAAAGCCTGGATTTACACAAATTTGCTGAAAAGAAATGCACTTTCTTTACCCAGGATTTACTCATTGTTTTGTGTGTGTGTGTGGTTCACTGACAAGGCTGTTGGAACTTGCACAAGTCCCCCCCCCAAAAAAAGTAAATAAATAGTGTTAAAGCACTGCAGTAATTAGCTGTTAATCAGCCCGAACAACAGTAGACTTACTGGCATATTGAGTGTATAGTGTAGTTTATGGGAGATTTGCTGTGGGAAAGCTGCTTCATCCTGTCCATCATTTTTTACCGTCTCCTCATGAACCATCAGGTCATCCTGGGATATCAGATCATGCGAGGTCAAGCCTCCACCTGCCAGGTCTTCATCATCGTCTTCATCATCATCTTCATCATCATCGTCATCATCCTCTGCCAAAAGGGGATGATTAGCCAAGCTCCGTTCCCCAAGTGTCATATCCAAACTGCCCCTTCTTCCTCTTCCGTCCACCCTCGAGGGTCCCAGAGCTCTGGATGAGTGGTGAAGCCCCACAGGGCTACATTTTATAAGCATCCCCTCCAGTTTGTCATCAATGTTCATCGCTGAACGCTAAGCAGTTGAGCTGAAGCTACAGGAAGAGACAGGACCAACATAAGGATTCCTATCAGCAGTTGCGTTCACAGCACTTCCTCTCCGTCAACCTGGCTGAGAGAAACAACAAGCTTGAGTTTAAAGGCAATCCCTTTTGACAAGCAGGAGCAAAAGCTGAAGATCCATGTATAACGTTAGGTCAAATAGATGGAAATCTATTAAATAAACAATTATTTCTAGGTTTAACTGGGAAAAAAAGAATGTTTTCTTTTGGATCCCATTGTTTTCAAATCTTACCCTGGAGGTCCAATGCACTGCAGAGTTTAGCAGCGACTCACCTACCTGTGATTTTAATCCTTAAGACACTGATTAACATGTTTGATTAGGGTTAGAGCCAAACTCTGCAGTGCATAGGACCTCCAGGGTAAGATCTGAGAAACCCTGGTCTAGCATATATGCAACAAAAACATTTGTTATCACCTGCTAGGCAGACGAAAGTGGCATTAAACTCCATCTGACTTGACATGTCTTGAACAGCCCAAGCTATTTTATAGCGGAAATTTAAGCGGTTTCACAATAAATGGTGAACTTTGCAACACTGACTTAATTACTGAAAAGGACTGAGATCAATAATGCCATTTTTTCTTCAACTTTACAACACCGCAAATGTTATTTTCCTGTTTATCACTGGGAAGCTGCTCTGAAACGATCTGTATTGTATAAAATAAATGACTTTACTTCTCAATAATAAATGTCATTGGCCTCTAAAACATTAATATTTATATAACCTGATTGGGATTAATTACTAACCCAGGATGACCTTCACATAATTATTCTCTTATTCTACTAAAGCAATATGAGCTGGTTGGCATCCTGCAGTTTTGTCATAACAGATGAGCCTTTTACATCAATCTCATTTTTATAGCATTTTTATTATATTGTTTCAAACCATTTCTACAGAAAAAAAACATAACTGCACACGCAAAAACATTGTAGAAGTCAAGTTATAACATCTCAATCATCAAACCTACATTAAACACAACCCGCATATTAAACGAATCATCGTAATTAATTAATTTGTATGTATACAAAGTTAATGCTGATATGTTTAAACTAGAAAAGAAAAAAAACTGAAAGTGCATGACTGTTGCCACTCAAGCACAACTGGCTGCCTGTTGCCACTGTCAGAGACACAGCTGCGCATTTCATTTAACGTGAGGTTAGTGAAACTACTGTATTTTGATAATGACTTTAATGTATTTTAATATATCAATGTAGTTTAAAATCGGCCTGAACTCCATCTCTATGCTGCCGTTTCACCACGCACATAGAGGCCGGCCTGCAAACATTTTCACGGCTGATTGTCACGAAAAGCCTCGCAGATGAAGAGTATACATACCGCATGTGTCGTCAGAGCAGCGCTGGCGGCGGGTTCGAGCCGCTCATGACGTGTTTGTCAAACTTTACTGCGATGCTGCGGCTAGCACGAGAGGCTAGCGAGCTACATTCCATCTGCAGCTGCGCAGCGGTGCATTGTGGGATCGCAACGGACCCGCTCTAATGAGCGTCTGTGACAGGACGTGTTTGCTTACTGTTTGAAATGTGCGTAAGCAATATAATAAGCTTAAAAAAAAGAGAAGTATGTGAGATGCTATATTAACTGGTCCATTCGTGATCAGATTTACTAAGAATTCTCTCAGTCGCTATTACTAAGTCTAAATATATTAAAAGTAAAATATTGAAAATATCAGTTGTGCAGACTAAATAAACAATAACGTTACATACTTTTTATACAAACATACATTTACAAACATATATTTGAATGATATCAGACTGTAACGTTACATTAAATTTCATGACCTGGCAAAAGTAATTTTAAGATATATTTTAATGTTTTTGCATTTCAACCTCAAAGGTTACATGCCCTAAAATAAACGTCCGGGGTAGGGGATAACTTAAAATTATTTATGTAAATAATAAAAATATAGCTGCAAGCAGCAGCAGGGTTTTTAAGGTCTTTGAGGTTGTATAAGGCAACCTGTATGGCTGACACTGAAGCACATCGAAAATTGACAATATGCTCACAGACACACACATACACAGAAATTAAATGGTTAAATTATTATATTATTACAAACAAAGACACACACACACACACACACACAGAAACACCGAGAAATGAAATGGTTAAACTATTATATTGATACAAACACACATGCACAGCATACTTTCACACACATGTGAATGTAATGTTATTTGAAATAAATGATGAGTGACATTTATTGCATGTCTTCTCTTTTAAAGAGTTATATGGTATTTTCATGTTGCACTGTAATGATTATCTGGCAAATTGGTAAAAAGTGTGAAAGTAAAATGGTAAACTTCAATTAAATGTGATTTTAAACGTTATAATACAGATTTTATAATGTCATGAGCAAAAAAAGCACTGTTTGTGAGCTCATTAGTGGTCTTCATTAGTGACATCTTTAATTCCAGAGGCAAAGTTGTTCAGGGGATATATGTGGGATTTAAGGTCCTTTATTCTGGATATATTGTGTTTTGGAGGACTTTGTTTTTGATATTGTCTTTTTTAATGCTTTTATAGTGCTACCTACAATCTGAGCTCTATGAAACTTTGCCTGCTTGCTAAGAATCATCTGTCACATGTTTTAACCAATTTTCATAAAGTTTTGTGTTTTTGTTAAGGTTTATAGGCTTTAGTATATAGTATATGTGGTCATTTTTAAATGGCCATAGCTAACCAAACAAACTAAATTGTATATTTTTTTGATAATTATTAATCTAGAGAGTGCATAGAATTGTTCTGTATTAGTTTGATTGAGATTGAGTGACAAACCTGAGACTAGTTTGAAGAAGTAGTTTTTTAACATTTTTGTCAATAATTAATGATTGAAAGTTTTGAGTTTTAGTTTACGTTTTATGGGCCTTTGGGTTCATGGGGCCAGAATCCATTTTTAAATAAGCCAATTAGCTAACCAACAGACAATATCCAACATTTTTCGGATAATTATTGATCTAGACAATTTATTACTGTAATGGTTTGACTTTTGAATTCTTTAAAAATTCTTACAGACCTTTAGGGCCATGAGTCTAACGTGCCCACCGAGTTTCGTTCCGATCGACTTCCGTTAACCTTGTCTAATTAGTGCTTAAAGAGACTTGTGCCAGTTTTGACCAAAATATCAATTAGCCGAACAGACCAAAGGTTGCCTAGTTAGCTGAAAAAATTCTTTATATAAAAAATCTTATATCCACAGTTTTTTTCCGTTATAGTTAAGTAAGTAAGTATTTGGCTAAAGTTAGCATAGACGCTAATTGGCATACTGTTTCGCGCCAAAGACTATTTCTGCAGTGGTTTGGTTCCGATTGGGCGAAAAACATAGGACTAGTTCACAAAAGTAGGTTGGCTCAATTTTGCGGGAAAACGGTACATGATCAATTCTAGGGAATAATAATAATAATAATAATATAAAAAAAATCCTAACAATTACAATAGGGTTTCAGCGCAATTAAATTCATAAATACATTTATTTAAATGAATTAAATACTCTATACACAAAAAACAAAATAATTCCTTGCAAAATAGTTTTTATCGTTTAAAAAAAAGGTTTAATTTAATATAAGCACTTAAGTTTCTCTTAATAAAAAAAAACAACCACCGTTGATTAGACCAGCGACATAATTATAGTCTTTAAATAATTAGTAGCGATTCATTTCATACCACTGCCCTTAAAACATCTTAAACAGCTTAAATAGTGGAATATAAATGATGGCACATAAAAAAACATTAATTTCTGACTTTGGCTCATTTCTTTATACAAAAAAATAGCAATTGGACAAAAGTGTGCACACACCTTTGAAAACTTTCAAACTAATTCAAATTTAAACGAAATATTTGACTGTTTGTTATATTAAAGGCTTTGGTTATAAAATTGTTCACAAGTATAACACGCCACTAGAGGGAAGCATTACAACCCAAAAACAAATGGAGGCTCTTCCTGAGAAAATGGCTGAGAGGCTGTAGTTAACTACAATTCATCAGTCTCCTGAAATGCACCCTTTTTACAAAGCTCATGTTACAGGATGTATTCTTTTTCAGTGTTAAAATACTTCACAGACTTAAACTTGATTAAACATTTAAATACATTTGGTTAATTCCCCGATGTATGTCTCATACAGTTTTTTCATAATGCCTCAAACTTATAAATTTTTTACAAATTGAAATGCAATCGCAAAAAATCCAAATTATCTCTGCTGAGTCCTTAGACTCAAAAATCAAAAAGAGGAAAACACCCGATTAAAGGTATGCATTTAATGTGACCCTGACAACATGAAAACACAAGCCAAATAATAATTGTATTTTTGAATTATTCATTTTATTATCATTACCATTAGTGTTTACAATGATTTTAACAGTATATATACAAAAGTATGATCTCTACCCCACTATATACCAAAAAAAAAAGGATCTGGATGACCAAGGGTCAGGCTGAGTTACACATGCAGCTCTAAAATGAGGAAATTATTCTATCCTGCCTTTCCTGTGACCTTCGTATTCCTTCAGCCAGATGTATATCAAAACACTGACCCACCCATTCATCATAACAGATGACAAATATGGCATTCATAGTGGAAACTGCAGCAACAAAGAAAATATGCAGAGTTAAGTCTCGAATAAGGCATAAACAGCATATTAATATTTTTCAGATGAACTGAACCATTAAAAGGGAGGGGATCGGTGGTCATAAACAGCTTATGTTTTTATGGCTGAACGTGCAGAAATGACAGACCAGCACGATGAATTTATGCCACTTTGTTTGCTGTGTGGGCGTCAGGGCAAATTTAGTTTGCATGTGAATAAGACAAGTTACTTTCATAGGAAATGTGACTTTTGGTGCCCTCTGCGCCAGCTGATAAAGATCATTTTGCATGTTCCACAGAAACTGGACACGTTCCAGATGTGCGAGACCACCATTAGGGAGAGGGGTGTGGGGTATGATAAAAATGGAACTGCTGGATTGACTAAGAAAACCCACCCTCTTATTTTGCCTTGACAGTTTTATCTGTGCTTTTGTGTTTTATGGCGAACTGAAGTAGTAAAAGTTAATAAAAAAATAACAAAAAAGGAATGATTTTAACACATTTTGGCAGCAAAAAGCATAAAAGAAAAGACATTAAGAAATTATAAAGAAGTGATTCCATAGTTAAAGATTAATCAGTACTAATTAAGTCGTTCATTTGTTTCTGTCTGAAGTGTTAAGAATTTTCTGTTACCTTCACAAACTCTTGTGTAGGTCAAATTAGTGAGGTAACAAAAGTAACCAGGTCTAAAATCTGGCTCGTGAGCATGGAAATAAATAAAACAGCACCCCGTTCATTCATTATTTGGATTCTTAAACTAGTGTAATTGATAGCCATTTACACCAGAGCATCTGGTGCAAGAGGCTGACAAATGTTTAGGATTGAGAGGAAGACTTTAGTCCCCAAGGTCAGTCTCTAGGAGTGTGTGCTTTTCTGGATTGACATCTCCAAGGCCTCCTGGTGTTCTGGTTGTTGTGGCTGAAACCTTCACATCTTACTGAAGCACTCTTTAGCGTTGTTCCACACTTGAATTCCCTAAAAAAACAAAAAAACCCTGCTTATTTCTTTAATACAAGTCTGCCACTTCGCCCTTGTGTCTGATTAGTGGAGATTGTTATGTAATGAGAAAAATATATAATTTTTTTGATGCCACTTACTTTTTTGCACATGCTGATCTGCATGATGGCATAGCTGATGAGAGCCTCTCTGAGATCGTGGTCTTTCTGCTCTTTAAACCTCTCAATGTCCACCCATGCGCTTTTCACAAAGTCCCTACAAAAACAGACAAAGCTTGTATTAAAAATAATCATTCAAACGAAGCTCGACGTGAATTGGATATATCCTCAAACCTACATATTTTTCAGAAAGCTTTGTATCTGGCCTGTTTTTGGGTACAGCTCACTCTTATTTAATGAGTTTCAACGGAATGCAACAAAATTTGTAATGCCACAGAGAATAAGGCGGCAATGCAGTTTTGTTGCGTAAGCTTCGCAGCTCATAAACCACCTAATTAAGTCATTTTCTGACAATATTTATTGCCTTTCGTCATCAGCAGTACATAAATTTAGCTGTGTGGGAATACTGCATTGCTTACTCGCATTCTGCGTTTCTTTCTTTGACCAGTTCCTCTCCTTCTTCAATCTGTGTCTCCAGCATTTTCAGCTTGGCCTCTCTCTGCTCGGGGGTCTCTTGTCCAAATAGTTTACTGGTCATTCCCTTCAGAGAGAAGGTCCGTATCGTCTACACAAAAGGAGAAAAAAAAAAAAAGAAGAAGTGAATGACACCCATTGGTAAGATTCACTCTTCCTCCCATGTTTGTTTGCAGAGAGCTGAAATATGGCCAATTTTACTCCCATTTTTTTGGCTAAGTGGACAGAGTAATTATCCATATCAGCCAATTGGGTCAGAATGTCTTTGTATGTTGTTGGCTATTTGTGCTGCTCAAATGTTTACTTTTTAAAATGTGCAGATGGGGTACTTTTCTACAAGCTTGATTCATGCAAACACAATTTTAACTGTTAAAAAACATTTTTTTTAAACATACAAACCCAAAAATAAGAAGATTAATGCTTTATATATTTGTGTCATTTGTTTCCCTGTATTTTCCCCTCATTCTTTTGATATGACATGAGCCTTGGTTTATAAAAATCTTGCTGGAAAGTCCCCCATTCCAGACATAAGAGGTGATGGGGAGTTGTGTCATGTGGTCAAATGGACACTGACCCCTGTGGCGAGCTCCTCCCGCTGCTGTTTCTTAGAGGTCAGATCCTGGGCAGTCATCTCTAGTTCATACTGTGACAGTTCATGCTTCCTACACACCGCCCTGTAAAAAAAAAAAAACACATAAACCACAAAATATGCCAAATCAACTATAAACGCTTCATTGTTTCTTATGGAAATTGCTGAAAGCCTAGATGCCCTGCAGTGTGATCACTTTCAAGAAAATTGGGAACCGAAGGAGGTTTGTGTTCACAGTGTACCAAAAGTTGCATGTAACACAATCAGGCAGTGGGGGCTATCAGCTCCCAAGAGTTCAGTGAGAACAGGGCCCATGTACATTTCTAATCAACCACACTGTTATAACAGCTTGTGTTAGGTATGCTTCAGATCACATTTAAAATAGTAAATCAATGACAACCATTCTCATTTTGACTTTGAATACTGTACCTTAATGCATCTGCGTAGAAAAGGTACTCCTTCAGCTGATCCGCATAATGCTCCTCTTCCTCTAAAATATCATCTACAGAAGCAGCATACCTATAACATCAAAAATTACCCAATTAAAGGATAGATGACATCACATGTACACTAATCTCACCTAATGTGGTCACAGACGTGCAAACACTACCGTCAGAGGACAGAAAGGTTTTTTCCACCAATGCATTACATTAATTAAAATGACAATAATCACATTTATTATGTTTCAAAAGATTTTAATTTCGAAGAATCCAGAATAAAATCAGCTATCACTGAAATAAACTATTATAATTAGGTGGTTTATGAGCTCAGAAGCTTACTCAACAAAACTGCATTGCCTTATTCTCTGTGGCATGACACAAATGATGAAATATACAGATATGCTCCAAATACACATTCTTTGCTCGTTTTATAGTTAAATGTTTTTCCCCCAAACAAATGCAGCCTTGTTGTAACGGCTATTTTGGCTACCTATATGGTAGTGGCTATTTTATAACATGTCTGAAGTTGACCAATGCAATGCTAAATGTTTGAATTAATGTTTAGGTCAAAATCATCTATAATACAAGTTGTTTTGAGTCTTATGGTTTTAACTCATTCTCACTCAGGATTCGTTCAAGTTCCAAATAAATAGATAAGATAAATAAAATAAGATAAAGTATTTTTCATTTAACTCACTGAATTACCCAAAATATGCATTACCTCATGTGTTTTATATATTATATCATCTTTACATTATATTTTTAATATTTTGCGGATATAAAGAATATTTTGGCCACCCCTAGTGCCACAAACTAGCAGTCTGTTGAAACTACGCGTTACCCTCTAAATCAGATGCAGAGCCTGAGGAACTAAAGCCAAATCCACGGCATAGCCTGTTTGAGGTATTTTGGGAATAGGTGAGGAACATGATCCATAAAACAGTTTGACAGCTGCCAAATAGGTGCTGATGATGGACAGGTTGTTTCCTTTATTGCTGAGACAGACAGGCAGCGCATTGGGCTCTGACCTTTAACCTTTCTGCCGAGTACAGCAATCTGGAATCCATCAGAACAGACAGCAATACAAAACTAAAGGGGCTGGTTAAAGACTCAATATGGACACTACTGTAGGAACGTCCCTCCCACAAAATCATCATCAACGTTGAAAAAAATGACCACTAAATGTTTTGGCCATGACTCCTGGAGATTCGCGGTGCAGTCTGCCAGCCAAATTAAAACCTGAGCCTCCCAAGGGCTCATCTTACTGGCTACTTGTTATGGGGGGGACCATGAATGGAAATACGAGAGGATTCAGATCAATCTGGCAGATGTGTTTTACAGCTCAGTACCAGGAGCACACACATGTAGAATCACAGGAGAGTCATGGGGTGTATCATACAGCACCTTCATATTTCAGGTCCCTCAATGAGGTCTCAGAGGGTAACAGGATCGTCCCAGGTAGGAGAAACAAAATCAAAACCAGCTGCAATAAAATCTTGCACTAATCCTATAAGGGTACATTAGAACGGCTCATTGCGTGCGCTGTGAACTCACGCGTCCATGTGATGGCCGGCGCTCTGCAGCCCATCTCCCATCTCTTTCTCAATGGCACTCCACTCGCTGTCCAAAACAAACAAAGACTCACATTGAACCACTGCAGCTGACCGCAGCTACACAATCACAGCCCAAAAGATTTACCCCAAAAATGCTTCTCACGAAAACAGTTCACAGAGAACGTTATAAAACTTGTCTGGCTCCTCCAAAATGAAGATACTTAATTATGATTGAACGGTGAGAACAAAAATCTTGAGCAACTGGTCTATTGATCACACATAAAGACTGTATAGTTTCATGAAATATAATGCACATCTTGATCATTTCTCTAATCAAAGGTTGCGTTTATCTTACTAAAAGTATAGTAAAAGAGTATTATACTGTGAAGCATTACTAAAGTATTAAAGAAATCATTCTAATTAGCTCACATCACTACTTATTTACAGGACTTTGTTAAAAAATAAACCAAAACATTACCAGACAATGATATGCAAATAAACATGGTCATTATATTGGGAAAAGGAGCCTGGACATTCTGCAAAACATTTTTTTTTGTGTTCCACAGATAAAGGCAAAACCATACCAGTTATGACATAAGTAAATTATTCATATATGAGTGAACTATATTCGGACAAACATTACCTAAAGACTCTTCCATAATTTCCATGCACTTTGTAGACTCCATACAGGCGATCAGCTGCTCTCTAAAAGAAAAAGCCAATGATTAGTTACAGGATTGAATAAATATTAAGCAAATTTTTTTATAGATTTACTCTTGACTCTAATGAAACCAGATATATACACAATCAGAGGAATTTTAATGCAATAAATTAGTTTAGAAAAATAATTAACAAGTTGCCTAAAATCGTAGTGGTTGTCTTTTGTAAAGAAAGAAAATGAAATCAACAGTATCACTTTCCTTACAGTTTTTTATCCCTAATAATACCTAATGTATGCAGCACTTAAATTAGGCATTTGTTGGAGTGATATTTTTTTTCCAGAGAGATATATAGAGAGCTGTATATTCATCTGTCTTGACTTTGTTTACACTCACCGCCCGAACTCTCAGCAGCTGCGAAATAACAGACTGCAGCTCATCGCCATAGTGTTTCATTTCTGCAAATCGCCTGTGAAACACACACACACACACACACACATATGGGGGAGGGGGTGTCAAGGTTAGTTTGAGTGTTCACAAACCGCACAGCCATATCTTAATGCATTTCATGACACTGTGTAACAGTTTGCAAAAGTGACTTACTTGTCTGGATTCTTCACTCTGAATGTGGCATTTAAAGCCTTCAATCTCGAATCGGCCTGTAAGAATGACAAAGGCCAAATGTTGGGTTTCATGTTTGGGTTTTGTTTTTTCAGATGGTGTAAAACTAAATCAATGACTGAGATCAGATAAACACTGCAATATGGCAATAATATACACTAACATAAAACACTGCGGCTCTTTTGGGTTGATGCAGAACGATCCAACAGGCTTCCTGTGCCTGTTTACATAACCTACAGTGTGCTGATAACAGATTCTTCACCGCAGTAGCAACTTAGTTAGTTCACACTATTTTTATTTGAAATCAACAAATAGTCAGTCAGCCTCTGACAACATATGAATATTGACCTATGGTGAGAAACAATATATAAATAACTGTGTCGTGGGTAGAAAAGAGAGAAAGAACCCAATGAACTGGAAAGTGTTGATATACCTTCGCCTGAAATCCCGTCTCAAACACATTTTCCTTCCAACCATTTTCCTGTGGGGCAGAGAAAGGATGCAATTTCTGACACTAACAAAGTGCATTATCAGCATGAAATGCCAGTTAAAACATTTGTTTCTGTTTAGATGGCAAAGGTCGCATTAGGTCTATCAATTTTACTAAGTAATTTCATTCAAATATCTAAACTCACAAAAAATCATGTTTTGCTGTAATGTAGGGTACTGATAAGCTTAGACTACCATTTAAATGTTTAGTAAGACTTTTTATTATTTTGCATTAAACAGTAAATGGATCACAGTTTCCACATTAATATTAAGCAGCACAACCGTTTTCAACAAAATAATGCAAGTAAGAAATGTTTCTTGAGGACCAAATCAGCATTTCTGAAGGATCATGTGGTACAGATAACTAGAGTAATGGCTGCTGAAAATTCAGCTTTGCCATCACAGGAATAAATTAGAAAACTATATATCAATAGTTATTTTAAATGGCAATTAAAGATATTTTCTTGAACGCAAGGAAAGGTGAAAATGCAAATGCCCATTTCATATTGTGAGTGGCATGCCATTGGTTTGATGCATCCTTTGCTTTGTCCAGACAGGGTTAACAAGAGCTCTCTACCTCAGTGAGGAACGAATAGAAGATCTTGTCACCGGACAGGACTGGGTGTGAGGCCACTCGGAGCAAGAAGTTCTCTAGTCCCACCCTACGTCTCTCCACAAAGTCAGGGTCCATGTTGTCTGCTGACAGTTTGTGCCAAACAAATTCAGCCTGTTGCAAAAAGCATGAAGTTACAGTGCATGGATGCAAATCACATTTACAAGCAGCAGTAACCAAGGCATCTTGTTTGCATACCCGTTTTTCAGGCAACGGCGGAACCACCAGAAATGGATAGGTAACTAACAAATAGTTTCTAAGGAGCTCGAACTCGCTGTAACGCCTCCACAGTGAATCTGGGACAGGAGTGGTCCCTTCTGATGCATCTACTGGCCTAAAAACAAAAAACAAATGAACATACCGTCAGAAGTGGAATGAAACACAAAGAAATAGCATTTCAATAAAATGTTAGAGTTAGGTTTGATATAAAAAAATTTATAAAAAAATAATAAAAACACTTCTGTCATGAAAAGTGGGGTTGATTTGAGCAAATTTCTAAACAAAACTAATCTGAAATAAACAGATCTACGAGGTTTCAAGTTGTGGTTCTGGTTTATGAAGGTAGTCATTTTAAGGGCCTATTCAAACACATGCCAAAGGTTTAACAGCGCTGTGTAATCTTGCTGAATTCCCAGTGCATAAAGCCATGAATGATGCTAATTTAGGAGCAGAACTCTACTAAATCACACTGAAATGAAGGAGCTTGTATATGAACTCTCCTGCATTAATGAAACATCACTCTAGGGTCAGAACAGGGGGAGGGGGGGTCGGTAGAAATTTCCACCCTATGAGAAATCATGTGATTACGTTGTGCTGCTCCTCTGATCAGGGCCTTTGGAAGGATTTCAAAAGGAAAGACTTTCAAAATAGGTACACAGCCATGCATTTAATTAGTATTAATCATTTTAAATGACTTAATTTTAACTGAATGAATTGGTTATTAGAAGTAATCATGACTTTTCCAAATACACATTGAAAACTGTTGAAGCCCTTGATAATTCAGATGGAAAAATGCTAAAAGAATCCAGAGATACGGAGGAAATATACATTGGGGGGAGGGAAAAGAAAAACGGGGAGACTGAAATAAGAGCTTAACTTCCCGAGGGCTCCAGGGAAGAAATGGGAGCATATAATGTGCGCCACGCTAGTAATCCATGATGAAAATCAAAGCACAAGGAAGGTGCGGATTGGCTGGGAGGCATTCTCCACTCAGACTGCACAACTTTCTTCAAGATCAGTGGCACCAAACCGTTCTCTAAAGCCCACTGTTTGCGTGTGCAGTATGCCTTCCACATGGTCTTTACAAAAACACATCCTCCCTTTTATGGGAAGAAGCAACAATACAGCAGTGTTTAGTTATCTCCATGACTTAATATAGGCAAGAAATTTTATTCCAACACAAATATCACTGTTCCTATTGTTTATATACTGTTAAGGTTAGGAACAAACCTTGTTGGCATGTAACTCGTCAAGTAACGTTTCTGCTTTAGACATAAATTATGCCTCAAATCAAATCTTTAGAACGGAGGTACTGTATGCTATTACTTTCCAAGCAATCAAACCTGTGATTTTCCTTGCGGGCCAATAAAAAAGGTGAATGATCCTGAAGAAGGGAGCCGTAAATATCACAATATACTGCTTACCCCAAGCAACCACAAAAAAAATAATTTGTTGTAGGGCATAGTGTTAGCAACACAAAGATCATGGGTTCAATTCCCAGGGAATGCACTGGTTAAATGTTACAAATATTTATTAAAAAGCAAGTTGTTTTCGATAAAACGTCTGACAAATGCATTCATTTTAATGTAAAAACTAGATAACGTTTTGCATGCACAAGCACAATTATCAGTTACTTAAGAAAATGTACAAATCTAGTTCTGGATGCTTTTCCAGTTACAGGACGGTACCAAAAACACGTTTGAAAAAGTCTTGGTTTCAGACAGTGATTTTATAAGTTCGACCACTAAGTATTGTTTTTGAATCATGTGATAATATGTTACTGCACTCTGGCCAGTGTGCGTGTTTGGCGCTGCTGGAAACACAGACAAAGCACATCTGCCTGAAGCGCTGACTCATCACCCTTTCCAGAACGACACGTCCCTCTTTCCAACGCAAAGCTTGGCTGGGTGATGGGTGGGAGGGTGAGAGCAAAAGGTGAAAGTGACACTTCTGTTGCATGTCACTTCCTGTGCAATGGTATAATTCTGTTTTGTTTTACTTGATGTAGACAGAACGCTAAAGTGACAGATCCAGGCACAAGAATAAAAGGGCTAGTGTAAACATTAATGTATGAAGTAGACTTAGAGAGAGGAAAACCTGTACCAGTCTGCTGAGGCTTCCACAGTTTCTGAGCTGGTCTAGTAATGCTTTTAATCTTTGATGTTTTGAAATTAGTACAGCGTGAGCATAGTTCAGTCAGAAAGTCAATGTGTAAACCTGCTTAATCTAAAGTAGTTTATCACATACTCAAAGAAAGTGCACATTATAATCAAAACGTATCTATCTTATATATATGGAATCTGTAAGCTTACTGCATTCAAACCCCTTGGCCAAGATAGGGTTTATGGGGCTACTAGATTTCTTTAAATAAGTTTTTAGTTAATGATTGTGTCTCGTAGTGGCTCAACCACAGTATAAATGTCATTTGTGTTGTTAACAATTAATCAGTTGCTGATTGGAAGGGGGAAGATGTAAATGCAAACTTGTGGTTGATTGCAAATAGGGGCCACGTTTGTGTGGACAAACTGACAGGAAAAGTCCAGTATTCGTTACAGAAACAAGCCTGTCCTTTCAATGGAGGATAATGTTATGTTTAAAAATTATGATGTACAATATCATATTACATGCATTTGTAAAATAAACTGACAAAAACAAGTAGAGGAAATACTTTAAAACACTTTTCAATCAGAAATTGCCAGCACTGCAAAAATTGCTTTTCTAGCCGCGACTTTGCGAAACAAGTCAAAATTGAGTACATTTTGAAACAAGCTAAATAATCTGCCAATGAGGTAAGCAAAAATAGTCTTGTTTTCTGTTTGAAATATGATCAATTTTGCTTACCCCATTGTTACACTTTGTTTCAATAGTCCATATAGACTTTTTACTAACTATAAGTTTTTGTAACTACATGTCAACTAGTTCTTTTAAGTAAAAACTCAAAACAAGACAATATTTTTTACTTCTCTTGAAAATCCTTCTTGATTTTATTTTTTATTTTTTTATTTTTTAGCTGGAAGCAAGACAAAAAATCTTGACTAGAAAGTATTTTTTGCAGTGATACTCAAATAATCTTTCTTGAAAAATACTAATTAGTAATAGTAATTATTAATACTTAAAAAAACTTTACATTTGTTTTAGAGTGTATATAGGATGAATTTCTTTTTTATGTTGACTTTACCATACAGAGACAATGTAATAATCAATCAACCAGTTCAAACCAAAGTTGATATTTGGTACGATCAAATATACTATTAATATACTTGTTCATCCTGACACAGTAACACTGGCACAACCATTGTGTGGTTTTGGGATAGGACTATTTGAAAACATTCATTACTTTGGTAATTCTGGTGAAATTACACATTTAACTTTTAATTATAAATTGTGGCACTGTGAAAGTGAAGTGTCTTACCTTGTCTCTATAAGATACACTGTATACGTCTCCTGCATGTTGACGGCATTCTTCCCAGTCCTCTTCTCTGCTTCTGCCACACTGATCTCCATCTTCTTTAAAAGATTTGTCCCTGTTTCAACCATCTGTAGATTTTGGTCCACAATATTTAATACCATTACAGTATCCTTTTGATACTTTCAAATACAAAATATTATATATTTGTACAAGCACCCTGAGATTTTTTGGGAATTTTTTTGTTTCTTGAAAATGTTATGATAATGTGTTAACGAGAACAGTTTTCTCGTTTAGACTAAAAATAAAGAAATAATCAAGAGTTGGCTTGAGTGTATGTCATAATATCGATAAAAGAAAACCAAAATAAATTGTACATGTGTGTTAGTAACGTTGTTGTGGTCTTTTCTCAGTGTAAATGTGGCTACATTAAAGAACTAACATTAATAGCACACATTAGATATATTTTGTCCCATGTCTCAAGCATCGTCACAAAGAAATTCAACCGAATATGGAGCGGTACATAAGATCCATTTCGAAAATCGAGAAACTTGCATTAGACACAATGATGCGGACTGACAGTGTATGAGATACAGGCTGTTTACAAACTACGTGGCAAAGGCTCTTCACTGACAGCATAAAGTAATAGCAACTTTCTACCTATGCGGCTTAATATGTACAATTTTTAATCCTCGTTCTTTTAATTCATAAACACTGTAATACAAAACAGCAACGTGTATGTAGTTTATGAAATGTCTTGGCAGAAACAGCTGATGTTTTAGCAGTATTGACATGGCCAATCATGAGCCAAAGCAAAACACTGCTCACGCGCTCGCGCACGCGCCATCTACAAAACAGCACATTATCGGCCACGCCACACAAAAACATTCAGCTATAGACTTTACCGTGTTCTTTAAGTTGTTTTCCGACTCTGAGGGGGTCAGATCTGTGTTTCCAATCACCGCTATATCCTCGCTTCCTGAATCCGCCATGGTTTATCTCGCGCTTGCGCGTTAGCCACTTTCACTCTTTCACTGGGAGTCTGTGCGCGTGCACGCGTGCGTGTCACACAGTGGAGCATAAAATGGCATAAATGTTTATTCAAATTTATTCTATCTTGAGAGTTATGGAAATTATTGAGAAAATTTTAAGTTGTAATGAAACAATTATAGGTTTGACTGATGAATGGATGTGCAGCAAATTTATAAAATGATTTTTGCTAATTATTTTCCAAATTTAGCAGTTTAAGCATTTCCTAACATTTGTTTAAAAGTCTCAACGTCACATTAAAAATATATTTGAATAGGCTGTATTGAGGCTACTATTTAGAAACGTTTTAGCGTCACAGCAAAAGTGCTTAATCTGTCACTTCTTCTTTTTTTTATAATTAGGCTTACTATTATTATTATTATTAAAGAAAAGTAAAGAAAAGAAAAGAAAAGAAAAGATTTACTCCTCTGTAAAGCTGGACTGTAGTTCATTGTTCTTTCTGTATACATTGTGAATCATGCATTGATAAATGTGAGTTCCTGGGCGGATCCGCTCTCACTCACATCTGGATTAAAAACATCTGGATCCGCCTACACGGAACTCAGTCACACACACATACACCGTCTTACACATGAGCTTATCAGTGTCTGTCACCAGCAGATATAGAAAATAAGGGCATCGCTTCAAGTGTTTGGGATCTTTGGATTGTGAGGCACTATGGGGCGCGGAGGCTGCAGATTGTGGGTTCATGCATCTGTTCTTCTGTCTTTCTGCCGTAAGTAGATCCTCACTTCTCTCGATGCTTTCATTGTCTGGAGGCTCCACGCATCAGAGCTTTGTCCTGGAGTTTGTGCGAAAAACTTTTTTGGCACCGAGAAGAGAATATCTCGTATATCTACTATATATATTTAAACACGACAGAAACCGATTTAACACATGGATAAACTGGGTTCAACGTCTCGGTTAAAATAAGATGTTTGTGTTTACAATCAGAGTTACTTTCATGGCATCGCATAAAAACAGTTCTTTCGATTTTCTGAAATATGTTTAAATGCAAGTGTGTTTGGTTTACTTAAGTAATAGTTTTATAGTTTGATTGAATAGTGTGACGTGAAGCATCATCCACAAATATTGGTTCTGTGCCTATTGTTTTTATAAGGGTTTAATGATGCATTAATAACATAAGAAATAAAATAATATTTTTTCATTTTTAAGCAGGAAAATAGTTTTATAATCTTAAAAAAAAGACTATTTATTGCCATCTGGTTCCAGGAAAGAACATTTGAAATCCAAGAAAACTTTCCATTCAAGGGTTCTTTACTGTGAAAAAAAGTTTGTTAGAAGTTTAAAATGTTCTTCACACTAGTAATAAAAACATATATATATATATATATACATATATTAAGATCCGTTCCCTGAAAGGTGAAATAATAATTCTTAAATGGAATAATAAATAGTAAATTAAAAAATATATATATATTTTTTTGAAACTTTATTTTTAACAATGTAGCATTCTGAAATTTATATTAATGATCGCATTTATTTTAAGGTCAACAAATCATTAATTGTGACTTTTACCTCACAAAACCTAATTTGCTGTTATAGTAATAGTTAGTAAGGTAGTTGTTAAGTTAAGGTATTGGGTAAGGTCATGCAGAATATGTGTTTTTAAGTAGGCCTACTAATAAAAATGTGCCAATATGTTAATGCATGCTAATGAGCAACTGTGATGAATTGGTTCCTCTACTAAAGTGTTACCATATTTAGCCATATTATTAATACCCTATTAGTCCTAGATAAGATCTCTGCTGAAATTGAATATCAAATTATGACCATATTTTTAAAAGTTGGAATGTATAATGCTTGATAAAGAGAATCCCAAAATGCACATCTTCATCATATTTCCTGTGTTGTTAAAAAGTCCAAGAGTCACAGTACCATATAAACAGCAGTTTGACATCAGTGAAAACCATTGTATTTTCAAAACAGTAGAAGATTTAAAAGTATAGTAAAATAGATCCATACACAAGCAAAAACTAGTCTGAATTAAAAACAGAATCTCAATGTGAACAAAAGATGCCATGCACTGTGACCACATGAAAACAACACGATGCTTGGAAAGTTCCAACAAGGAAAGCAAATCTTAAGAATCCAAATGATCTTTGCACAGCAGGGGCCTCCTTAAATGGTTTGGGTGTGTATAGAGTAGCTCCACTTACAACAACAATTATGAAATATTATGTGGGTGGAGAGAAGAGAACCATCATAAAAATACAAAGACATCCATCGAAGATCCCTTGATGCATCTCTCTGCTTTGTCATCAAGATTGTCCACAATGGCAATATTGTAATGACTTAAACAGAGGGTGCGATGCTGACGGGGCCTAACCCAACCCCAGTGACCTCTCAGTGGACACAGAAACTCCTTTTCTCCTTTGTTTGCCTTGAGTCCAAGAAGTTGTTCTTAGAGGGAATGGGTTTGCATGGTACCCGAGAAGGAGAAGCATCTTGTTTTCAATGATGATAAATGGTTGATTCTTATTATTTGGCATTAGATAACAGAACACTTCACTGGCAATGAGGAGAGATTGTGTCTCTTATCAGTGAGTAATGGGGACAGGCCCTTCAGCCTCCTCAACACTGAAACAGCACGCATGGAGCGTGTGCGAGCCTCAGTCAACACCACAAAAACAACTTCTGAAGACATCTGTTTGTCATGAATGCGACAGTTATGTGAGTGCTGCGTTCACCGTACTGTTATTCATTTAATATCAGGAAATGCTTTCAGGGATCAAGCTGAGTTTAAAAGGAATTGAAAAACTTGGAAATCTGCCACCCAGTGGGATAGTTTGATTACTGCATACTGGGGGCCCCGAAAATGCTTGCTTTATTATGGCATGTGGAAGAGGAAAAAAAATATGTGTGTGTGTGTATATGTATATAAGCATTTAAATGAAAAAAAATGTATTTTAATATTTATACATTATATTTTTATTTAAAGTATATGTATGTATATACATATATGAATAATTTATTTGAAGAATTGTTTTTATTGTTATTGTGTTTTATTGTGAGAGTAAGCTGTATTTTTAGCTATTCTTTAATCTGATTAAAACAACAACAACAACATGCCTACAAAAAAAACTTATTTTAACGATTGTTCAAAACTGATTTTTGTTTTTCAAATTAGCTCTTCATATATATATATTTATATGTATATACTCATATATAGTGCTGTCAACAGATTAATCATGATTAATCACATCAAAATTTTCATCAAAAAAGTTTTTCTTTATATAATATATTTGTATGTAATGTGTATATATATTAAGTATATATAAATACAAACATGTACATATTTAATGAAAATATGTTATGTTTATAAATAATAAAATAAAATATAAATAATAAATATATTTAGATATAATGTCAAATAGAAGAAAATAAATATATAAATGCATTTACATGTAAATACTTTCTAAATATATACTGTAATCATGATGTATAATCATGATTAATCATTTGACAGCACTAATATATATATATATATTTATTTATTATGCATATTATTATTATATTATCATACGGGGCCTTTGAATGGCTGAATCTGATTGGCTGACGAACGTTCTAAGGCGTGCAATTATTAGAGCCATAGAGAAAAAATATGGCTCTGGTAATTATATTCCAGGAAGCACACAGCGAATGTAGTTCCAGGCATCTCTTTGACCGCATTACAGTTTAAAATCACTTCGCGTTTCTATTACAACAGCAAAATAACCAAAGCCCAACAATTACACTGGCCAGACAAATAAATATAATAATCAATATGATAAAAATGACAGTTCATTTTCATGATTTGACAAAAATGCACGGCAAGCACATACTGTATCTCTCCTGCTCTCTCTCCCTCAGAGACGCACACACATTAACATACCCGCTAATGTTGCTAGCCCTTCTCTGACGACTTAATCTGTAAAATCAAATTAAACAAAAAAAAATCAAAGAACAAAAACCGGACATATACCTTGAATTATATAATTTGGTCAAGGTTTTGCAACAAATATGTATTAATTTACTTTTATCATTCAAAACAGCTAAAAATACTGCTTTATGTATATGTTACTGTCTAGTGTTTCAATAACAAACGTGAAGGTGGTACTAAAACATTCCAATTAATATACATTATACATCATCATACCTATGAATTACAAAGAGAGGAAACTTGCTTGAGTGCAAACCAAATAATTGCAGCCCAGCATCTCTTGTAAGCACGCAGCCATTGGTTTTCCCATAAGCACTGAGGAGTTGTGCTTTAAACTTGGCCAGTATGAGCGCTTCTGGCTTCAATTTATTTCTGGAGCGGTTGCTACAGAGTTTAATTACTTTAAAGTTTATAGAACGGGGGCTTTTGTGCTTAGCCTGAATGTTTTTTTCCCTTCAGTTTTTCTCTGTTGTCTCTTTCTCCCTTCATGTCCCTTGTGCCTTCATGCAAGAGTTCTCCCTCTCTCTCTTGTGTATTTTGATGGTTGGCATCAGCGGACATCTGGAAGTCTGTGTCAAATATCTCTGCTCTTTCCTTTAATTCTGTTTACTGTAAGGTCGCCGCACTCCTTCAGCGAAACGGCTCCCACCCCTCATCTGCTTTGAATAAACAATTAATATTGTCATGATGTGGTAGTATCAGGACAGAGGAGACAGTGTGCGTGGGAAGGAATTCAGGCTTATCCCACTTAACCACAGGAACTCCTGACACTCTCATGAATACAAATGCTTTCAGTGATGTGTGCACCAAACCAAATACACCCCAGCACACAAATACACACACCAGGCCATATACTACATTCATCCAAATCCAATTAGAGATTTATGAACTCCAGATGGTTCACGTAGCTCAAAGATTTGCACTTAAATACTGTCTTGATTGCAGCTGTCATTGCAGCTTTCATCCTTATGACTTTCTATTGCAGTCAGTTTCATCATTAGACCATTTTAACTGCTTTTACTGCACTCACAGTTATTTGTGCTTTAGGCAATACATTTTCCAAGGCTATCATAGGCACATTCTGCTAAGTTTAGGCCTATTTTATTATTATTAAGTGCTGGGCAATGCATCCAAAATAAAGGTATAAAGGTTTTTGGTTAATAATATAGGTGTGTGTTCTGTGTGTATATTATATATATATATATATATATATATATATATAAAACACATGTATCTATATATTTAGGAAAGAAATGTTATGTTTATATATATTTATATATAAAATAAATTATATGAATATATATACTTTCTGAATATATGCTGTAGTCTATGTGTCTGTCTTTATATATTTACCTGTACATAATAAACACACAGTATACACATATATGTCCACAAAACTTATTTTGGATGTGGTTATTCGTTGCCTAGTCGTAACTATTATTATTATTACTAATATTATTATTATAATTCATTCTTTCTTGCAGTTGTTATGCATGTTTCATTTTTTATTTTTTTAAATAAGAACTGCAATCAATAATATATATTGTTAAAAAGATAATTTTTAAAAGGTTTTGAGGAAACACACACACACACACACACACACACACACTTAAACATATTCTGTATATGTTTACCATGTTATACATTATATCAACATATAACAGCTACCTACAATCTTCAGAAGAAAAATTGATTAAATGCTGCCTAGTTTTACTCTGTGTAAACTATGACATTTTATTTCCCTTTTGCAGTGTTGCAGGCGCAGAGTTTCACCCTCATAAAGACTAACCTCTGTAAGTGGTGTGACCACTCGAGTCCTGTATGTGAAGACAACGTCTGCATGAGCAACTGCAGTCTGACTTCTTACTGTACTCTGGCTGAAGAAGTGTGTGTAGCCATATGGTAAGTCCATGGCTTAATTTGCATTATATGCATGTGTGACCTGTAATTAAAATTGCAAAGTATGAAAACTGTTTTCTGCAAAAATACACAAGCATTCCCTGTTCTTGCACACTTAAAAAACAGATCTCAGAACTTCTAACAACCTCATTAATAGTCTTTTTAGAGGCAGCATATAACTACTACTACATACATTATAAAAAAAAAAAAGCCTGAGGTACCCAGCTTACAAAAAAAGGTCCCCAGGACATCACCTGAATAGCCTCTGAGAACGTCATGAGGACGTTCTGATTCTTGTTAACATATTACATTTCTGTACATGTATACAGTATATATTATATTTCTATGCAAGTATATTATTTTAACATACAAATATTCAAATAAATAAATGTAAACATGTTTTTAATAAAATACATTCACTCCTTTACTTTATGTAAATAAATAAAATCTCCACACATGTAAATGTTTTCATTATGGAGATTAGAATAGGCCCTTTCACAATAAACAGAATACTAACAAAATTGGGACACTGAAAAACTCTTCAGACAATGTAACATGAAAACAGCGACAATATAAATGGACTAATTAATATAAAGAGTGCATTTATCAACACCAGTTCAACAAAACTGAACGACTATCCTTCTGTAAGCATCCAGGGTCAAAACATTATGGAAGTCTATGTAGGTATCCAACACATTGTAGGCTATTTTATTAATTTAATCATTAACTGTGCATAATTTCTCTAAACTAATTACATGCTCCTCTACTGAACCTGAATCTAGCATTGTAATGAGCTTATCAGGCCTTTCCAAACCACTGGTTCGCATCTGGTTTTGTTTGGTCAGTGTGTTTACCCTCTTTTTTGTCTGACTTAAATTTTGTTTTTGCTGAACAGTTTTTTACAGTGCAAATAAGATTTTAGGTTTTAAATACCTTTCAGGCTTGTGTAAGCTTTCCAAGTCGACTTAAACAAATAATTTGCCTTACTTATAATCTGGCATGGCAGACGACCATTATAGACGGTTTCATTTTGAAATGAGGCACAGTCACAGTACTCGGTTGTGTCTTAACATATTATTCATTTCCATTTCAAAGCGCTTCTTTTTTTTTATCATCTGCGTCTGTTTTTGAATTACGTTGTAGCTCTCTGTAGGTTGCAGTGTCCTCAGTGCTTTGTTAAACAGGATGGCCTTTTAAGACATCAAAAATATTTAATTGATATATTTTTTTAAATATCTGATAAACATTTGAATGTATGAGGTTTTACTTACTAGTCAGATGGTGCCTAGTGCCTTGGAGATATTTTCCAACAATAGGAAGTTCGCAACATAACAAAATTTGTCAAATACATACATATGCTGATTGAAAGATTGGTAACAGCTGATTTGAGTTTCGTACGAGCTTTCTCCCTTTGGTTGGTTTATAACTACATTTAAAATGGTAGAGGTGTACATTGCAAAAACACATTAATAAAAATTATATGATAAATATAATTACATAAATAGCCTACACACACACGCAACATGAGCATGATATGTATTTTTTAAATTACCTTTATATAGATTAATCTTAATCACTGACAATCTATAAAACTGGATCAGCTGTACTCATATGCAGTTATGTGGAAATCACATCGATTAAGCAACAGTCTGCAACAGCACACATGAAAAAATAACATTACTTTACTATTCGTTTATATTGTTGATACTAAGTAAATGTTGTGGAAAATGTCAATTTTATACACTGATACAATGTCCGTAATGCCCGCCAGCGAACGTTACAAAGCGGACCTAAGAGGACGTTCACAACGTCCGGGGGAAGTCCCCAGTTTGCTGGGTAACAATATATGTCATTCACGTACAGTATTCATTTATAGTTCTAAACTGACAAATAATGTGCATCTTTTAACTACATGCCGTAATATAAACACTACCTGCACTAGATTAATTAGTTTTAAGTTAGTTAGTAGTTAATTCATTGCAAGCTGCATGTTTTTGATTCACAAAAGAACCAGTCCAGAGTCATTTATTTGGTTCAGCAGTCAGACTTCATTGGTTGTGCTAGTTTTTCCCTTTTGAAAATGAACTGTGGTTTAAAAGGATAGTAACTGTGTTTATTTGTTTGGTGTATTGTTTCAGTGTTTCAGTGTTGTTTCACAACACCGTTTCAGTGTTGACCGCAATTGGTAAAACTACAGTTATACGAAAAACACCATGATTAAACTATTGGTTAGTGTAGCTAAACTATAATTAATTTGTGGTTACCATGCTTTACCAATGACTTCTTTCTATTGGATCAACTCCATGGTTTTACTACAAATAAAACCAGAAAACCATTACTTTTCATTAGAGTTTACTCATTAGAAAGAAGTCATGGGTTTGGGAGTTGGACTTGCTTTGATTATGATTCACTAAAAAGAACCAAACTATCATTAAGAAACATTTGTTCTGTTATCAGACATTACTGACCACTGTGCAACTGAATAAATAGTACATGTCAATAATATTTCAGTATGGTGTCTATATAGGAGTACTATTATCTGGATGAAGTATGACATTAAATGCTTGTATATTTGTATACTGTGGGGACTGAATAAGGACTTGGGATCTGTGGTGTAATATGGGTCGCTTTTTTTAAGAGATTTCCTTGTAAGCCAGTTCCATCCTGCTCAGTCTATGAACAGCTTCTCTGGGAAGCCAATCGAGGTGAACTTTGAATGACTGTAGAAGAGGCAAGCTGTGAGTAAAAAGAGAGGCTCTTCTCTGAGAGGGGTCAAACAAAGACTCCCCTAATGCTGGATAAACAGCAAACACATTTATAACCCTCGGGAAAGTTCAGACTCTGGCATAAAGAACAAAGTGCACCTCTGAGCAGGGATTCCCTGGTTCAATTTTATTCTAGATTTCATCAGAGGAACATAAAAAGACTTTTTTCTTTAGCCTGGGTTTATCTTTCTGAAGAATCTGTTTTTTTTTCTTGTAGGAAGAAGGACAATGTGAGCGTAAGTGTGCGGACACTGTGTTATAACCCTCAGGATATGCTGGAGAACATAATGCTGACAAACTACTCCTCCAAAGAGTGTTTGATGACACCTCAGCACTCTGAAGATGGCCTGCTCTTCATCTGCAGCTGTATCGGAGATCACGAGTGCAATGACAGACTCGTCTTCGAAAAAGGAGCCAATGGTGTGTTCAAATGAATATTTCAACACTGCTAAAATGTGTGTTTTCTGCCAAAACATTTCGCTTTGCATTCCAAAACCATGGCTCTGTTCCAAGTCCTAGTGAGCTTCCTAGTGTTTTCAGGCAGAATCCAAAAATATTTTAATACATTACAAAGTAAAATATATGGTAGGGGTGTAATAGTACACAAACATTACGGTACGTCAGGTACCATATGGTTCGTTACTTCTAATTATACAATTTATTTTATTTATTTACAAATTAGCTGTCATAACTTGTTCAAAACAGATTTATTTAAACATACAAGTGGGTTAAGACATCAGTAACACGTAGATGAGTATGCAATTTTGTAAAATGCTTCTTTCTGGAGAACTTGAGTGAGTTAAATGAAATGCTACGTGTCATTTTGTTTAAAAGCTGTTTCATTGACGTCTTTCTGCGGTTGAACATGAAGCAATTACATGAGGAATGAGATATTTTGCTGTTAAAACTAATATTAAGAGGAAGGGATGATCACGCTCTTCTAGGGCTGGTTGCATAAAAGGATAAGACTAGTCTTAAAAGTTAGTCAGCTAAATTTTTCTGTAAAACTGATCTGTTTGTTTTTAATTCAGGTACATAAAAATGTAGATTAGTCTAAGTTGAATCCAAAAAATAAAACTGGTTACTCTTGGCTAACTGCTAGTTGGTCAGACTAGAAAATGGCATATTCCTTTAAATTTCCTTTAAATCATTTGAAAGATGAAATTTAGTTTCTTATCAAAAGAAACAAAAAACACTTTAATTTTCTTACAATATGCCTTTATTTTTAACTTATTTGTACAGTGACTCCCAAACAATTCGCTCATTTTTCCAAACCCCTCTGGTGATTGGTTAATTTCATGTAAAGTAGTGTTTGTGAGCTTTTAACGCTCCAAAACCGAAACCTAGTGGTAAAGACTGAATTCGCATTTTTATTCAAAACAAAGCAAAAAAAACTCAAACAAGTGGCCAGGCAATGTGCTAATGTTTCATGTTTACGTCAACATGAAGCAACTTGGGGCTCGTTTTAAAAACGACTTGTTTCAAAGATTCAGAGTCAACGCTTTTTTTTTGAGAGACAATAACTTTATACACAGTGCACTTTCAGATTTAAAACTTTGCAGGATATTTAAATTTTCTTTCACTTAGAGCTGCTTTACACACTACATGAAAGGTCATTTTCAAAAATCCATAATAGGGCACCATAACTATTAAAATGACTTTGGAGTCAGTCTATTTGTTGTTACCAGATTCAATTCAACCACTCACAGCATTTCAGTTAGTATGCTCCCTTACAAGCCAGCTGCCTTTCTAGCAAAGCCCTTCTCTGAGTGTGTGCTGATATATTCATTTCCCTTTGTTTCCCAGGATTCTCAAAGCTGAAGTCCAAAGACGTCATTCCAGTGGTGGTCATAAGCCTGGTTCCACCCCTCCTAGTAGCTGTCATAGCTACCATGGCTTTTTATCTTTACCGCACACGTCAGCCTGGCAAGAAACCCAAAGACTGGGGGCCGCGACGCACCCACTACCAGTCTCTAGATCCCGCCGAGGGCCAAGTAAATGGTAGCGATTACCGTGGCAAGCTGCCATCCCTCAGCGATGACGTCAATTCAGAAATCTCATCGACTTGTGCCAATAACCTAAACCACAACACAGAGAAGCTGCCCATCCAGCTGGAGGCGCTGGTGGGTAAGGGGCGCTTCGCAGAGGTATGGCGCGCACGGCTCAGTCATCACGAGGGTGGGCAGTACGAAACGGTGGCTGTGAAGATCTTCCCGGCTGTGGAGTATTCCTCATGGTGTAACGAAAGAGCCATATTCTCCGACGCCAACCTAAAACATGAGAATATAGTGCAGTTCCTGACTGCTGAGGAGAGGGGCGGTACTGCTGCCGCCCCTCAGAGGCAATACTGGCTCATCATGGCTTATTATAACATGGGAAACCTTCAGGAGTTTCTGGCTGGTCATATTCTCACTTGGACTGAGCTGTGTTCACTGGCAGGCTCTGTGGCGAGAGGCCTGGCTCACCTGCACAGCGACACAACGCCCTGCGGCACACTCAAAGTGCCCATCGCCCATAGAGACCTGAAGAGCAGCAACATTGTGTTGAAGAACCACAGCGAGTGTGTGCTCTGTGATTTCGGACTGGCTCTGCGACTCGACCTCTCGCTCACCGTAGATGATTTTGCCAACAGTGGACAGGTAGGCACAATACCTAGTGAGCTGCCTTGCTGTCTGCTGCTTCTACAAGTGACTGAGTTTTTGTTGCTAATTCGATGAGACTTTGCTTGGATGTGCATATGATTAGTTGGCAAATAAAAATTGGACTGTGTCCTATGGTGTAAAAGTACAAAAAACAAAAAAAATGACAAAAGAAAAGTGTATCTTCATTCTTAGAGTAACAATTAGAGAGAGCTAATCTTCAATGTTAGAGGTTATTTTCTTTACATTTTTGATGTCACACCATAGGACAAAATAATAAATCAACTACCAACTATTTATAGACGACAGAAAAATATTGGGTGAAGTATTTTTGTCAATACTTTAAGGTACTAAAAGAAAATAAGTATACTACTAAAAGTTTGCTTTTGGTAAGATTTTTTAAATGTTTTTGAAAGAAGTAGTCTCTTATGCTCACCAAGGCTGCATTTATTTGACCCAAATGTGGTAATTATTAATAATTAAATAAATAAATAAATAAATAAATACTTAAAGATGTAGTTTATTATTATCAAGGTTGAAAACAGGGGCCTGTTCCATAAAACAAGTTTACCAAATAAGCCAAGTTTATTTCAGTTAGTCTGACTTATTGCCAGTTAATTTGGTTTGAAATAATCCAATAAGGATTCATGATAGAATGAGAATAAGAGATATATTTAAACATTATAACCTTGCCAAATAAATGTTTTTCGTAAAAAAAAATTTTTTAATTAATTTAATTAGCTTTATCTGACATGGGACAACTTATAACATGCATATGTAGCAACTATGTGCGACATAAATGGCGCCAGCAAAACAGATTTCAATAGTTTCTGCCTCAGAAAACAGTGTGTAGTCACCAAGAATGTGCGTCTTTCGGCGCACAAACACAAACAAAAACAACCATTCCAATCCAACGCATTTCTAAATGTATCATCTGAGTGGGCAGAACTGCTCTGAGCACAGTAATCATTTCTTCAAGCTTTTTAAGCGAAAGAGATTGATTTGTTTAGGTCATGGATGTAATCACATGAAACCATTGATAATTTAATTTAGTGCAGTTGTCTGATTGAAATCACATGGTCTGTGTCCTTTAGGTGGGAACCGCACGCTACATGGCCCCTGAAGTTTTGGAGTCCAGGGTGAATCTAGAGGACTTGGAGTCTTTTAAACAGATTGATATCTACTCCATGGCCCTGGTGCTGTGGGAAATGGTCTCTAGATGTGATGTCATAGGAGGTACAGCTCTCTATGTATATTTGCTTGAAAGACGCTGGAAACATACTGTATGAATTTAAGCATATTTGTTATCTTTTTTTAACAGAAGTAAAGAGTTACGAACCCCCATTTGGCTCTAAGGTGTGTGAGCAACCTTGTGTAGACAGCATGAGAGACCTGGTGTTAAGAGACAGAGGACGACCAGATATTCCAGAGAGCTGGAAAACACATTCAGTGCGTATTCATAAAACACTTTTCTCTTTTTAACTGTGCCCTTTTTTATTTTTAACAGTGGAGAGTAGAATGGAAGCAAGGTAAGAGAGAGATAGGGGACAGATTTGGGAAATGTCCTATAGTACATGCCATTTTCCAGGCCAGAATTTCTATATTGCCTAAAATATCTAGGTTTTTGCTTTGTTTGCCTGTGCAGAGTGATCGGTGTTCCTTGTGTTTCTTGTGTTTTAAAGATGCTCTGGAGGTACTTTAAATCAAAGCAATAGCATCCTGGGAAAATGGCACATATGGTCACCCTAACTTTACTGTTACTGACACTTCTGCCTGGTCTTTTAGGGCATGCAGCTCTTGTGTGCGACTATAACAGAGTGCTGGGATCATGACCCAGAGGCTCGTCTGACAGCACACTGCGTGGTGGAGCGCTTTAATACTCTGGCGCAGGAAGAGCTGGATAACTCCATCTGCACCCAAGCACCCATATTGCCATCTACCGAGGACCAAAGCCCGTCCCTCACCTTCCTTCCTCCCTGCACGGACCACAGCACTGGCAGCTGTCCGCATGTTACATCTGACACGCAGATCTCAGTTTCCTCCAGGCAACCAAGTCAAATGTGACCTGCCTGGAAAAATCAGACTACTTTGTGTAATCCATATTGAATCATTATGTGGAGCTGGTCTCCGATTTTCTTTAAACGCTAATCTAAACCGACGGACAAAAGAGGGTTTCTGTTTTAACATATCCTCGTCTACTTGTATAATGTCGTTAAAGGATGTAATGAAGGATTGAAAAGGCTGCTTTGTGCCATAAAACAAAACACAAAAAGCTAACACATGCAGGTGGAGAGACGTTAAGGGTACGTGGCAGAAAGAGCACAGTTATTACTTAACATGTTTTCCCAAAAATGTTTACCACACATAATTTACTGATTTTCCAATTTTCCATTGGCCTTTGTGACTCACTTACTCATTAAACCCTAGTGATCTTCCCATAAACTCTTCAATTTGATTACCACAGAACCACAGACGATACACCAGCAACAGAACTGCTGTTTTTAGACATTAGGTTTTATTTCATTGCTCCCACAGGGTTGTAGTTCTTTTAAATAATCGTAGAATAACTTCAAAATATGATCTGAGCCGGAAATTCCTTTTGCTCCGGATGAGTTACTTTGCACTGACCCTATTTTAACCACAGACCTGATTACTTTAATTAAATAACAACTACATGAAGGCTGCTTTAGAAGTCGAGGATGAGCCTGTTCATTCCGGACATATTGATTATAATCAGTCAGCTTATCCTAATTAAAAGAAAAAAAGCAACCTTTAAAACAGTTCCTAGACTCATTTCTGATAGTAAACAGGATCTAATGACATGTTACATCAATGAGCTTGGGTCTCAGGCAAAGAGAAAGGCATGACACTGACTTGCCTAGTTTCTAAAGAGCCTGCATTCTTGCTCCCAATTTTTTTAAGCAATCTGAGGTTCACCCAAATTCTACAGAGCTACTTTGAGGGACGGGGAAAATTCATACCAGATTGCACACTGGAAAAAGAACTGATGGAGATAAATACTTTCTGTGCAAATGTCAACATGAACATATGGCAACCTGTTGTGCTTTTTCCATTACTGGAGATGAGGCAAACAAAGATGTGATTTTGCCCATTCCTAGTGTGAACTGGCTTCACAGCTGTACAGTAATCACTTTATAAAATGTATATGCTTAATGTGTCCATTGACTTTTTTTAAACAACTATTTTGGGCTATATTTTACACAGTTGTTCAAAAGTTTGAGGTCTGAAAGATTTGTACATATTTAAAAAAAAAAAAAGTAGTTAGGTAGTTCTTATGCTTACCAAAGCTGCATTTATTTGATCAAAAATACAGTATCAGTATAAAACAGTTGGTTTTCCCATATTATTATGTTTTAAAACGTTTTGAAATGTATTCTTGTAATGGCAAAGCTGAATTTTTAGCAGCCAATACCAACATTTCTTATTAATCTCAGTGTTGAAAAGTTATGCTGCTTAATATTTTTTTGTGGAAACTTTTGTACTTTATGAGTCTTCGATGAATTGAAAGAGCAAAAAGTAACAAAGGAACAGTCTGTACCTGTCCCCTTTGATCAATTTAATGTTTCCTTGCCAAATGAAAGTATAAAATAACTTCTTATTAAAAACCCTGACTGACCCCAAACATTTGAATTGCAGTATATAAGGAAAACTGTATTTTTTTATATTGAAACCGGTTTCTGCCTCAGAATAAAATAGAAAACTGAGAAAGTTTAATATCTAAAATAATGTGGAGTCAAACTTGAGATATGAAGTTGCACTCACAAGAAAAAATGTTGTAATGTATAAAATCACAACTGTGACACTGAAATATATAGGTCACAATATAAAATTGCAATATTTATTACTCATCTTTTCTTTTTTTTTTTACTCTAAGGCAGAGAATGGGGTCCTTGTTTTTGACTTTCCTAGGTTATTTTAAATCCTTCAATGTAGGGCTGGGCGATATTTATTGTACAATATATTATGCGCATCTCATCAGTAAAGAGGTTCTTTGAGTAGCGGGAAAACTCCGTCAGCTGTTTTTAAAAGGAACGCCAGCTTATAAACAGAGCCGTAGATCACTGAGAAGCTGCGCGTTGAGTTTCGCGGGTGATTCAGTGCACAGCTTCTCAGCGCTCTATGG
>JAUCMT010000160.1:15293238-15312046 GCA_032357475.1 Enteromius thamalakanensis | reverse complement strand
GATAGATAGATAGATAGATAGATAGATAGATAGATAGATAGATAGATAGATAGATAGATAGATAGATAGATAGGACTCCACTGTATTTGGATTAACACATAAGGAAATTAGACATCTTCAACCACAACAATGTTACTTTAAAGTGCTAAAGAGGCTGCAATAATGAACATGAAATGTAAAAATGATAATTAATCATCCTTACCTGGGTTATATCAAAGAAACGATGGGCTTGTGTGAGGCACTCTGTAAACCTGGGGATGTCCTGGGCACCTGCCTGTTCACAAAACAAGGCCAACTGATCAATCATCTGTTATGTGCCAGCTTCGGTTTTAATAATAAAGACATATACCTCAAGAAATGCTTGTACTGCAAATGCAGTGTCCCATAGCTGTGATCCATTTGTACCCTGGTGGAAAAAAAATAATGATATGAGTGAGAATGTTATTAATATTGTTAATAATAACATTTTAATTACTGATCAGATAGCTCTAATGACAACATCTCACCTGCATTTTCATGCCATCCAAACCCAGCCTGGAGCATTGAAAAAAATAAAAACGAATCAAAAAGAAAGACAGAAACCTATTATTATTATTAATAGTATATAATATAAGCAGGAAATCACTAAAATCAAACCACAAACCATAGATAGTCAGGAATCCTTGACACATGCTCCTGAAAGGCAGGTGATGTGGGACCATCCACATACCAGCGTACCAACATATTGATCGTTTTTGAAATCTGGCAAAGCAGGAAATCATTTTTACACACAGAGAAATATATAAGAATGAATTATTCATGAATAATGTACAGAGAAACTGCACACGAAAAAAAAGCGATGTGGACTGATAGAGTCAATATTACATTAGGTAAAATATATTCTTTTCTCTCACCGGGCCAATGCTGATACACTTAGTAAAGCGATCGTCTGCTTTAATATGGTCATAAAGCTCCTTCACTGCTTTTTCTCTCAGCATGGTGCTGTGATGTCCTTCATACACATTAAGGATCACTGTAAGATCAAGGTTGATAGTGTTATGTGACTTCATTGAAATGTAAAGTGTACAAGATTATTTATTTTTTACAGAGATGTTAGACTTCTCTCACAATAAGCGACAGAAAGCAAGGTGCTGTGTGGTGTGTACAAGTCACAAGCTGCAATGTTGTTCCTCTGAGCTGGCCAGTCAATAGTCGAGTATTCCTGGACATAGAGCTCCTGTTCAACACCCAAAATACAACTTTCATTGGGTGGCAGAGTTCAGGCAAACAAGCCTGCTTTTAATGTGGTCTCAGACTGGCCTCGAGTGGTAAAGCTGTGAAACTGCACCTGTCTTAAACTGAGGATGAGTGGATCTTCATCGGCAGACAGACGGACCGCATAACAGTAGCTCATGGGCAGGTAGACCTGGCGACAGTGGCACCATAAAGTTGAGGGATGTGCTGGCACCCAGGAAGGGAACAGCCTGATGGAATAAAACAAACAAATAAATAAAATTCACAAAAGGAAATCTAACTATATACATTTTCGAAAACAAAAATGGCACCGAATCTGTAAACGAATGTATTCTAGGCATACCACATCTCTGGAAAGAGCGTATTCATTCCTTCCCAGCTGTAAACGTTGAGGATGGCCAACCAGAATTTACCCCAAGAGGGTATACCGACAGCACCCCCTGTAACAGAGCAGGATGATACGAAAACTGAACACCGTTTTATTTCATTTATTAAGTTACTTCACATATGAGCATAAATACGATATTGCAAACCTTTGCTGTGTAAAATATTCCTCGCACGAACCATATCTGGATCATCAGGCCCAACTCCCAGAATTCTCAGGGTGGTGTAACTCAAAGCAGTTCCAAAAACAGTAGACTTATCTTCAATGTGCCTGGAAAATACATATCTGTGCTGTTCATCAGATACTAAAGTAATAGTTCCATTCATATCCCAGTGAAATTAAACCTTAAAGGAATAGTGGACCCAAAACTATTATTTTTTTGTCCATTTAATGCAAGTCATGGAAATAAAAAGTTTTGGTTACCAGGATTTTTTTAAATATCTTTTCCAGATGAATTTACATTTATGCATTTAGCAGTTGCTTTTGAGCAAAGGGACTTACAAAAGAGGAATAAAGTCATTTGTTAAAGAGCCAACAATATCTGTAGTACACAATTTATTATTGTTCCTTGCAGGTATCATGCGATCCACCCATATAATAAAAGACAGTGTTATTAATACTCACAGGCCCCAGCCTCCATCAGGCAGCTGCACAGACCGAAGGTATCTAACCATTTCCTGCTTCCATGCATCTGGCAGAGGGATCTTGGCAATATGACAGGTTATGAGCAGACCTGAAAACCATCAGCAAATAGGTTTAAAAACTGAACTGTTTCTTAATCACTTCGTTAGTGGCAAAGTTTAACTTTAATAATGCATGGGTTATTCAAACAACAACAAAAATCATAATGCTCAACTGATAATTATTTCTATTATACAAAATTGATTATTTATATATTATTAAAATATACACTTTCATATTATGACTAAACAAAGAACGTCTGTCCAAATGGCTTATGAGTGAATGACCTGGAAGTAAGAAAAGTGGTCCTCCATAATCCCCAGCCCAGTGTCCATCTTCAGCCTGGAGATGGCTGTAGAAGTCCATTCCCTTCAGTGCAGCCTCTACTGCAGTGTGTGCGGCAGGGGATGCTGAGATGAACTCACCCTGAGGTCAAGAAGAACAGATTATAGATATGAAAAGCTGCAGTGTGCTTGTCTGTAAAATGTATGCTCACCGTGTCCAGTCCCAGAGAGTGAGATTCCAGCATGCTCTGTTGTCTTTCCATGCTGTCTGCCTCCTCAATGTACCTCCAGGTCTGTCTGCCCTCCACATTACTCAACCTCCAGCGGCTGAGATCTGTCACTGCCTCGGTCTTATAGGGGCCTCCCCTTCTTCGTAAACACCTGAATCACATCTTCAAATGTTACACTTAGATAGGCGTAGTAACAGTAGTACAGTAAATTAAAACAAAAAAACTTACATGTTTAAAAAACTGATGTGCATCTAACAATAATAATGAAAAGCTTTTTCATTACTTTATTTAAATTATAGTAATGTTTGTCAGTACAAAACGGCACTGCAGAGTAACTGGCATTGTCTTTCCCAAAAAACAAACACCTTGTAGTTTCATGACTTCATAAATCATATAATGGTATTATAAAGGCAACATTTCTTAGTCTGCCTCACAGGACTCTTTTACTTATTATAATAATAATATACTGTTAATTAAAACCTAAAACGACATTAATATATTAGTTTATGTTTAGTGTGTATTATGGGAAAATTCACTTATCTCATATTTGCGTAATTTTAGAATATAACCCTTTACAAATATTAAACAATTGTACTCACGTTCCCTCTGTCATCTTTGAAGTACATGAGCAAAACTTGTACACTGTAAAGAACCTGTCATGTTTTTAGCTGTTTGAGACGGTAAACGCCCCCTTAAAAGCAGCTCGGGATATGTAGTTCTCTATTTCTCGTAACTACTTCTTAAAAGGCTATATACACGGAATGGGACGCCATTCTGCGACTACGTTTCCCATAATGCTTAGTACTGCCTTCCGAGCGCGATATCGCATGGAGAGATATGACCAGAGAGAATGCCCTCCAATCACATGTTAGGAACGCGGCAAAATGGGCGTGGCTTACCCGTTGAAACCAACTACGTTTAGAGGGTCATGAATAATTAATTACCTCATGTTACATCGTATCTTGTAGTGCAGTACTAGTAATCGGTAGGAATATGAACAAAAACATCTTTAAAATATTTTTACTTGTTTCTCTGTATTCTAGGCGATAAAAAAAATAGAAAAAATCAGTAGTTTAATAAAAACAATCTTTATGGCTGTCCAAAAATATACATTTAAATACAACAGAATTGTTGGGATGAACAAAATACATTCAACTAGTACTCTGAAAGCAATAAAGTATGTTTGAAAACAAATGAACAAATTCTAAATTACTTACTGTTAAAGTACAAGGAGATACCCACGCTAAGAATTCACTAAACTTAATGGATGAGGCACATGACCTAAACATTTTATTTAAAAAAACAAAAACAAATTTAAAACAAAAATAAAACTGCTAAGACCAATAAGTAGCAGATAAAATAAATTTTCTTTCAAACTGGGAGACTAGAAGCGGCATTCAGCAGCTGCTCTTATATATTTAAACATCTTCAGTTCTCTACTATGTCTAAAAGACACTTAAGCTTGAGGTCACACACACGTTCCTGCTCCTTCTGACTTGACAGTTCTCTTTTTAAATCCTGCAAACGCTGGAACAAAGAAGCCGGTCTGCTTTTTTCACAAGATGCAGCAGTCTTCTCAGCAGAATCTTTCCCTTCCACTTCCTTCGAATGAAAAACAAACACAGATTTAAAGCCTTTATAATGTAAGCTGCTTATTAATTTCATACTATCCTTAGAATACTGTACTTGTATGTGGAGGTTAGCAGCAGGGTGCTTGGAAGAGGGAGTCCTAACCAGGGGAGGGGCAGAGAGGAGGGTGGAGGGGAGGAAGAGAGGAAAAGAGGCAGAGGACAAATGATCTGCTTCAATCCTATGCTGAATCTGCTCTCCGATTCTAGAAATACACAAATCCAATAATGAATCATTATATCTTTTCAGTTGTGTGTAAAACTCAGTTCAGTGCATTAAAAAAAGTTTAAATCTGACCTCTGGCCCTCAGCATTCATCTCCTGAACAGTTAAGAGAGTACGCTGAAGTCGCTCCATTATGGGATTCTGTGTGCAGTCTGCATCAAAGCGTCTGTTTATTTTGTAGGGAGATGATATTTTCTCAACCAGGTCAGCTGTTTCCGTTTCCTTTAAAGAACACAAAAATAGAGACTTAATGCAATTATAGCAACGGAAGTATATTTGTGTTGTGCTGGTGTCTCTGGTATTACTCTACCTGTATGTAGACAGGGCGCTTTCGGGAGGTAGTCATGGGCACAGAGAGGATGGTGGAGGTCAGGGTAAGAGGAAACGATAAAGGATCCGCTTCAATGCAACGCTCTATTTGCTCTCCAACCCTACAGACACAGGTTAAGAACTGGTTACTACAAAGCCAGCAGAGTTAACGCTAATATTAAAATTGTTAATGCCAACCTCTGGCCCTCTGCGTTCATATCACGAATGGAAGAGAGAATCTGTTCAAAGTGCTGTGATATGGGAATTTGTGCAGCATCACGATCCAAAGGCCATTCCTCTGTGTTTGTGTGACTAACAAACAGCTTCTGTCTGGGGAAATGCCTAGCCGTGTTCGGGGTCCTGATCTTTGACCTATCAGAAAACAATGAAATTTAGTTCAAATATTTTGATGCAAGGCGGTTATGCTATATATGATTATACTGCGAATAATACACATGTAAAACAGTGATAGTTACACTTCTGAGGCCTGCTGTTTTTCCTGATACGTCTGTTTCACAGCCTCTATCCAGCTATCAGGGGGCTGGAAACTCTTCAGGCTGTCTTTATTAAAATATACAAGAATCTCGCCATCATCTGTTAGGGCATCTGTGATTATAAGAGTTAAAACATACATTTAACAGGGGAACATGTTCAAAGGCATTATTTTACCAGTCTGTTATTCTCACCTTTTGCCATCAGAGTCCCCAAACTCCAGTCCTTCATACGATGCTCTACACACAGGCTTATGATGTCGTCCCAAGGAATTTCATGAAAGGACGGTCCAGTCTTTTCATAGTCATCCTCATCTGCATCCCTCACATGAAAGTATTGGTAGTTCACTCTTCTCAGCAGGTTTTCCAGGCGGGACATTAGAATAGGTTGGCTTAAGGGTGAGGTAGGGATCTGGGATACGTACTGGAATATTGAGGCACATAGATGTGGCCAGGAGGCTGAGAAAAAGAAAATTGGTTGGTTTTGATTGGTTAGCTTTGATAACATGCATAAATTCAAGGATTGGAACCTACCACTGATGGGAGGCAGATCCCACTCAGGAAGTTGCCGGCTGAGGATGGTTCTTTTCAGCCACTCTAGGTGTTCTGGAGAGTTCCAAGCCTGATGAGGAATCAGCTCACTGTTCTCCGGGAGAGAGAATTCAGGAGGTGGCCAGCAGAGACCGGACAGACGCTCTGACGAAACCACAGCTGCTAGGAAACTCAGCACACTGTTACAGAGCTGCACGATAGGCTCTGGGTGCTGAGACGGAAGACCTGCCTGTTTCCTTTCTTGCTTGTCTCTTTGTAGTCTGGAGTAGAACTCACGGCACAGGCCTAACTCAACAACCTGCAGCAGGGTCTGAGAGGACAGGGCTGGGCCAGCGGGAGAACGAGCAGCAAGCCACCTGATGACATGACTCATCTGAAGCAGATCAATTGTATAAAGAGAATGTATAAGTACATAATACAAGTTCAGTAATACAATCATTGGGCCCCAATGATTATTTGGCTACAATTTATCACCTTAATTATATCGTTCTATTTTACCTATTTAGCCAAAAACTACAGCATTAAAAAGTTCACATGTATAGGCAAATACAGATACAACCATACATATCACACGCATCCTTAACAAATATTTTCTAATTATATTAAATAAGAACAACGGTGTATTCACTGTATTTCTATGCAAACCAACCTGCTCTGAGCCTTGCAGGTCAGTGAGGGTTGCTGGTATGTGGACGAAGATGTATTCAGAGATGAGGCCATCTTTTAGTAAAATATTTAACATGAGTGCTGTAAGAGAGAGATAATACAATAATCAGATTGCAGTCTTTAACACTCTAGTCCAATGTACTAATTCTTTCCTTCAAAACTTGCCTTCTTCCAAACCATGATCTTTGGTACTGTCCTCTTGGTCGCCAGTAACCACCACAACCAATGGTACAGGAGTGTGCCAGCAGCTGGCCTGCTGCACCTGCCTCAGCTGAAGGAGGGCAGAGAGCAGGGACACATCCTCATCCTCTTCACCCTGTCCAGCACTGTTAAGAGGAGGAAGAAGCATCAGCAGAGCATTGGTACCATGGAGCTCCTTCTGTTCCTCCAGCAGACACTGATCTTCTGCACTCAGAGGGCCATGGCATGCCTGCACACAAACACAAGGGTTAATCATATCAATGCCCAGACTTTTGGATAACTGGGATATTAATTAGATGAATTTGAACTTCCCCGTTGTCAATTTTTTCCTCAATACTTTGCTTTAACTGGATAATTATTTTGGGGGGAAAAGTATTCCTTCTGAAGCTTACTTTTACAGCAATGTGAACTTCATGAGTCTGGCCCCTGATGTTCGTCAAGCTGTGACTAACGCACAGTGTTTTCAGCTTCAGTTCTTTCTCACTCTCTTCACATAGGATTTCTCCACCCAATTTAACTTCCAGCCAGTCTGTCAGAATTCTGCATGAAAACAAACATAACAAAAGAGGTCAGTTGTAATTTTATATGCGATAACAAATCTTCCCACAATTTCGTTACTTACCTGCTGGCATAGCTTATGTCACTATCGCAGTTGCTTGGCAATAGAAGCGTGGCTTTCCAGAAGATTCTGTCAGGTGCATTAGGGATGCTTTCGGCCACAAGAGTGGGCAAGTCAAGAGACATCCAAACACGCTCACTGCCAAAGAAGAATTAACCATTCAAACAATTATGGTGATAAAAAAAAAAAAAGCAATCTCCATTCTGCACATCTATGCCACACTGTACTTACCTTAGTAAGAGATTGTAGTAGTAGGACACTTTCATTTGATGAACTGCTTCCTGTCTCATTTTCAGCAATCTATATTTTTAAAATTAATTGCCAGGAACAATCATTAAGATACATTAAAGATACATTAAGATCATTAAAAAATAAAATACAAATTGTTTTTTTATTAAAATCTCCAAAACAGACCTTGTGCAGGAAACCGCCATGTTCCCAGAGTTACCCAGGTTGACCATCCCCTGGGCCAGGAGGTCCAGAGAGGGGCTTGAAGGGGCACTGGGTACGAGAGCCTTCAGTTTGAACCGTGGATCTACACAGCCAGGGGCTGCAGGAAAACCACGCATCTGTCTCTTTAGCTGACGACGCACGGCTACGACGTCACGCCACCTAGAGTATATACATACAGGTTTCTATAGACAACCCATTTGCTCCAGGGCTTCGTTTATACACAATTAAGAGAAATATTAAGCAACCTCTTGATGAACTTGCAGATGCGCCTCAACTCATTGTCCAGGATATCTTGTGCCATTGCAGCCAGCTCCTCAGCCAACGTCTCCTCTACTATGCTGTTGCATTCCTCCGCTGAGCAGCGGGCAATATAAGCTGCCTTCTCTTTTAAAGCAAGCCTGGAAAACATAATGAATAATGTCAAAACTTTATTTCATCTTTTCACACACAATTTTAGGGAGAAATGTGACATGTACATTATAATCTCTGTTAATGAGGAAGCCAAAGGTGAAAGACGATGGCAAAGAAACACTCAGGGAGATATTTATGTAGGATGTGGTACCTTATTTCAGTCTCTGCAGTTGCTTTAATGCTCTCTGTTAGTACCTCATCACTGATTTTAGCGCACAGCTCGCCGCTGAACTGCTCAAGAAAGACTTCCTTCCGCCTTGCATGAAAAACCAAAAAATGGAAAATGAATTGAAAACGTTATGGTCACTAAACATTACCAGAAATGCCATTGGTTTATGCAGCTGCACAAGCATAAACAAATCAGTATCCAGTTTTCAGAGGAGAAAGGAGTCACCCCTAGATTCATGCAATGTGAGAGACCATTTCGAAAGGAAACTTAAAAAAGCCAAACCATTTTATAAAAAAAAAAAATGAATGGAGAAACACCTGGCTTCTTCCTGTTTGCGTTTCTCCTCTGCAATTCTCTCCTTCTCAGCGATGATCTCTGACGTGGATAGTTCCCTCAGCAGCTGATTTAAAACTTCACTCACAACAGTTTCTAACTCGCTGTCACCCACACTGCAGAACACACACATGAGCAGACACATTAAGACATAAACACTACGTTAAAATGAGTTTTGGCTTTATGGAAGTAAAATCTTTTGGCTGGAAAATAAAACCTGTGGGTTGGAAAAGAAAAAGGTCCTACCTTAGGGCTACACACACATATTCAGAAGCTGCACGGGTTATATCAGAGATCTCAGCTTCCACTACCTCATTAAGCACCGCATCCACCTCTGCAATTATATCCTGCCGGAGATCACAGTGTCATTACCGAGCTCATGTATTTACCAAAGCATAGGACTTTGCGGTAAAGAACTGAAGAGCGCCTCACCTGATCCGTGTACGCTGGTTCCGGTTTGGGTGGAGGAGATGGAGGTCTGACTGGTTGTGGGGCTAAAATGGGTTGGAAAACCATAGGAACCAAAGGAAGAGTTGGTTCTGTTTGGTTCTTCTCTCCGGTTTCCACTGAGTCAGATTTTACAGGCTCTGTCATGCCAGGGTGGTCCATGAACAGCCGTGGTTCAGCCAGAGGCTGAGGCCTGGAGTCAAGTTCCATCAAGGGCTTCAACTCCTGCCTCAGTGGATGAGCTGCCAAAGACAAAGATTACAATAACCACAGTAAGTACAGGTATATTCTAATTTTCACTAATAAACCTAAGAATCAATGTGCATCCACACCCTTCAGGGCAGCTGGTGGAGGCTCAGAAGACAGACCGTCTCCTCTATACTTGTTGTTGGAGTCAAAGCTGCAAACGGGATTGTGCTGGGGCGGGTTGGGCAGTTTTCCACCATTCACCACCTCACCAATCAGAACACTTCTCTTCCTCTCAATGACCACAGACTTCCTCTGCGGTAAGGAGAAATCAGGCTCCTGATAGGATGTGCGACTAAGTTCCACCATGCTGGATGACAAAATAAAGTTGTCAAAAATCTTCAAAATAACTTTTTACACTATTGCAATGAGAAAGGATTTTTGTTAAAAACAAGAAAACAAGTAGGACATACCCATCACTGATAGAAAGACCGTGCTGTTGAATAAAGTCTGTGGCTTCGGTGGCATTGCGAAACATGAGCATTCTGACAAAGTCTTCGACTGGGAAAATGGTAGATCTTTGGTATCCAACAGTAAAGGCCACATTGAGGATTTTCAGTGCTTTGCTGCGCACCTAATCAAATGAAGAAAAGAAAAAACCTCACTAAGGTGTAACAACTGCCAAAGTGCTACATTAATACCGGCTATACAGAACTACCCTGTGGGTGAGATGCATTTACCTGATTGAAGTATCTGTGAAGTATGCAGCTACTCAAATAGGAGGCTGCATTCACAAGTTTGAAGAACCGGACAAAGTTATTGCTGTTGAGTGCTGCAAAGGCCTGAACTGCAAAATCCACCTCCCGAGACTCCCGTACCTCTTTACGGAACTGCTGCACCTCACTGCATTGACACAAAACAAACCCATTTGTGTCATTTATTTAATCTCTGTAAATATGTACATGTGTGTACAAATGTGTGTTTCTCATTTGCATTTTATTAGTTCACGAACTGAATCCATAAACTTGGTTTTGTTAGTGACATAGCCCTAATCTACTGTTTACAGTTAAAAAATGCCTTTAGCCTTTACTGAAAAAAATAAAACAAAAAGGTTTTACCGAAGAATGTCTCCATCATTGAGCTTAAGCAACACATTGTATTGGCGGAACTCTGCTTCATTGGGGCAGTAAACCTCTTTAGTGTCTAGGTCTTGATACATCTCCTTTAGACTCTGCAGGCACTTCGTCATATTCTCATTGTTGATTTTTGCGTCAAAAGACATCATTGGTTCCTGGCAGAGGTGATGAGCACAGTGAATGTGGAAACGGGTACATTTCTCAATGAGCGATACTGTTTCTGGATCACATAGATGCTGCTGGGTAATGTCCTGCAAAGAGAGGTTTAGACATGATTATTACCAAATAGACATAACAGCAAAATAATATTCACACAGACACATTTAGTATCGATCAGTTTTAAGTATTTCCATTAGAATCAACAAGCAACACTACAAATAATGATTTAGAACAAGCAAATAAAATTGTTATGCCCACCTTCCGAATTCCTCTGGTTCTGTTCCAGACAAAGTCATACCAGTCACGGTAATTGCCCTCACCCTGGTCCATAATCTGGGTTACAAGGTAGTCCATTGTCATGCTTAGCACAGGAAGTGGTCTAAGCTCATGAGAAAGTGGTTCTTCCTGATCGGCCGAAGACCTGCTATACTCTTTGACAGCAGCAAAATGATCCACCTAGGCAGAAGAGGAGGATTTAGTCGATTTTATCACAAAAACATTAAACTTTGGCCAGAAACTCCAATGAAAATATTCCAGATCTTGACTGGACTGTACTATGATCATCACAAACCTTCTCTGTATCTGGAATAACTTCAAAGACGCTGAGCTGGTTGCGGGTTTCTCTCATATACCGCTCTTTCTCTGGGCACATATCAGGGCATGTTCCCACAAACACTTTGTACATATCCAGGTCTGTTCTTTTGGGTCGAGCTTCAAAGACAAAATAATCATTTATCGACAAACGCATAATTTATGATCAAATATTTTTGAGTATAAATATAAATATTATTTTATAATTCTATAATAACACTAAATACTGCATTCACTGTATTATAATATGATCGATACTAATACTGAACGTATAGAGCCAATAGTATCAGTATCAGAGCCAATAAGGCTTTACCTTGCCGTAAAATCTTGTCTCTCTGCTCTAGGAGGCGGTATTTCTCCTCTGCCGTTTCAGCCACCTGACCAACCAGAGGCTGCAGTACTGAAGGCAGGTTCATAATAGGTCGTTCTATGCTTCGTTCCTCTAAGACCGACTCCAATGGTGCCTCAGTCTCAAACTGGAGTGTTTTAGCAACAGATGATTTTGCGATTGGAGAGCTGCAACATAAAAACAACATTCAGAAATAAATAATTAGACAAAACAAGAATCATACAAAGGACCAGCTTGATATTACATGTCTCATATGACCTTTTAATAAGGGAGCTAGTGGTGCTGAAGGGTGCTCTGGGAGGAGGCTTGCGACTAGGGGAGTACTGCAAAAATGCAGCCCCAGACTCAGAGTCCCCTGTCACATCTTTGACTTCTGAAGGTCCAGCGGCTTTTTCACTTGGACCTGTAAATCAATCATTTCAGAAGCATTACAGTATGAGAGTTAACATTTAGTGCTTCTTGTAAATGTACCAAATCAGATTTAAACAAATTACATTAATTGCATACTCCTAGAACACATTTGTAACCTAATCAATTTAAACCGCAAACTTCTAAATAGCACCGTTACTCACTTTGCTTTTTTTTTTGCCAAAATATCTGAATTTCAGTCTTGTGGAACTGCTTTCCTTTCTTTTTGGCTTTGGCTGCAGACACCTGGAAGGCAAGAGACACTTTCATTAAATGCAAGTACTTCTGTGACAATGAGCATTTGGCATTATATATTTAACTAGACATGCTCACATGATCTTGGAAATGCACGATGGCCAGATTCTTCTGAGACCTGCAATACACCTTAAGCACTTTCCCAAACTGCCTAAAATGCTGTATGATGAGGTCTTTCTTGTTGAGGTTGGGTGGGATACCTTTGCACTGTATAACAGTGGCATCAGCAGGAGAGAGACCAGCCAAACTGTCTGTGCTCTCCTTTCTAGAGGCACGTCTCCCCGGAGTGTGTGTCTGTGCTTCAGGCTTGAGTGCTGCAAAGACAAGTGATCATACTCTTAGAGATGTTATCTAGAAAATAACTTCAATATTTATTTACATTTATCTAAATAATGCTGTCTAAATTTACTTGTATCTTTTGAGGTTTTTGTAATTTACTTTTAATTCGCTACGATTTATTTTCACACTAGTATAAACATTTAGCATATGTCAAAGCAGAAATAATCCAATTCTAATATTGATGTGCATTTTGAGAAAATCACAAGAAAAGACATGTAACGTACAAACTTCCTCTGGTTTTATCAGCGCTGTGGGAGCCTGAGATCTTGAAGGTGTAGGGGCCACATCACTGCCTGGACCAGGTGGATCTGGTCTTTCTGGAAGCTGATCTTCTCTCTTCACTGGGCTGACTTTGGATTTTATTACATCAGACAATGCATTACGAAAAAGGCCTCCAGCCGGGCCACGACTTCTCAGCAGCGGGCGTTTGGCGGGTTGTCTTGGTCCTTCTGCCCCAGCTTCATTACTATCGCTTTTAGCTGCATTTGGATCAACCAGCTCCTCCTTACGTTTCAAGCCAAATCCCACAAAAGCCGTTTCTCCTCCACTGCTCAGTCCATCACCTGCTCTATCCTCTGATCTTTGTGGGGCTTCCGTTTTAGGCACCACAAATCCAAAGGGGCCAGTACCAAACGCAGGCATTTTGTTTTCTGACTGAGACTGAATGCTCTGTGCCGTGAAGCTGAACGTGGATGGAGTCGTGGGCTGAGAAGCAGGTGTACTGCTGCTAGAAGGGTTGGCTGGCTGAGAGAAGGTGAACTGAATGCTGCTGCCACCACCGAGCGTCTCCTTTTGTGGAAAACTAGCATTAGAAAATGTGACAGAAGGTGCTGCTGCTGGCTGTGAGAAGCTGAAGCCCAGAGCACTCGGCTTTACGCATGAGAACAGCGAACCGCTGGAGGAATTCTCCATAGTACTAGTTAAAGGTTTGGACGATCCAACAGTTTCAGAGGCTGAAGACAGATTTGCGCTGGGAGGTTCAGGGCTGACACTAAAAATAGGTTTGAAAACGGCATCGTTGGGTGGCTTGAAACTAAATTGGTTCCCAACAGTCGGATTATCAGTCCTAGCCCCTGTTGTGGAGCTGGATGTGGCAGTCGGTACAGAGAGGGCAGAAAGCTGACCAAAACTAGGCTGGTTGGTAATAGTGCTGCTGAAGCTGGTCAGAGATTGCGAGGCAGTGGAGGAAAGACCAAATGCAGAAGGCTGGCCAAAAGCAGAGGTCTGATCAAAAGCAGACATCTTATTCTGTCCTGTAGCTTGAGAATATGAAGGTGGTGGTGGTCCAAATCCAAGTGTGCCTTGACCCAAACTCGACTGCCCAAAAGTCGGGGCTGTTCCCAGAAAAGAGAAAGACGATGTCTGCCCCAATCCTTGTGATAACCCACCGGTCTGGCCAAAAGTAGGTGTCTGGCCAAAGACAGACGGCTGTGGTGTTGGTTGGCCAAATGTTGGCTGGCTAAAAGCAGAGGGCTGTCCAAAGCCAAGGCCCTGTGCTGGGTTCTGCTGGGCAAAGGACTGAAATGGGTTTGCAGGTTGATTAGTGTTGCTCGGTGCCTGGAAGGCAGTTTCTGGTCTACCAAAGATGTTTGAAGGATTCATGACGGCTGGAACAGCAACTGTTAAGATTTACTAATGTGAATCCTCAGCTGGTCATGACCAACGTCTTCTGAATCCTCTATAACAAAGATACAAAACAATTAGCTTTGCAGCTTATCTAAAACCAAGTTTAAACGTTATATAACAAGCAGTCTCTGCATAATATGTGCAAACCCAAACATGTTTTAAGAGCTCATAAAGACGAATGCTGAGTATTGAGCACAGAGTACGTGTTAACTTCGCAAACCAATCATCTGAACGCTAATAACATATTTATGTACTTCAAATTTCCGCGTTACATATATACAAACGTCAAAAACACTCGAATCGAAAAAAAAACAAAAACTGTAAATACTTCGGCGCTGTTTTCGTAACACTCGGACCGGATGTTGATTTCTCTTCTTCGTGAACTGGCGGCGCCTTGCTTCATCGAGAGTTTCGAGCGATGGCGGCCTCTAAAGGCAGCCAAGAGCATCACATCATTGGATGAACCGCACTGTTATACGAGTCTTAAAAAATATCCATCTAGGTTTTATAATACGCAAATTTGACAACAGGTATGCAGAAGTCGTCACAACTTCAGGACTAAGTCAAAGAGGTTTGCACAGTGTAAAAACATTTAGGAATGTTCAACAAAACATGGAAACTGTGTCTGTGTGTGTGTGTTAAAGATGATTTATTATTTCATTAGTCATTTAATTTGTTGCATAAGTTCATAATTTTCATCAAAGTATCAATTAATTTCCAATATTTATCTGTTGTGGTGGTAAATTATAAATATTCACATTTCTCCCTCCTGAAAAAGAACATAAAAGAGAGATTTTGGATTCACTGAAAGGTTTAATTGATTTTTAGGTTCATATAATACATATATCAGCAGTATGAAATACAATTCACAACAATTTACTGGCAAAAGTTATACAAAATTGGTTTTTTCACATTTTCACATTGTTATACAGGGTCCTTAAAATACAAAATATTCCAAAGCACAAAATAATTACTGTATATGTAGACAGATGTCAAATAGCTGACAGATTCACAAGAATCACACTAGCTGATAGTTTTCATATACGGAGTACACAGACAGCATATATCTTGCTGGAATGGTGCTATTCTTTAGCTATAGTTCAGAAGATGTCTTCTGTCTCTCCACAAAGTGAACGTTCACCTGTCTGTCTGGGACAAGCACTGCACGATTGAGTGACCTAACCTCACCTACAGATGGGTCCGGACGGATTTCAAACAACTTGATTAGCTGAAATTAAAATATACATTTAAAATACAATAAAACACAGAATTTTTGATGTAATATAACAATATGATCTGCTAAAGTTTAAAAACCCTTACCCTCGCCAAAGCCAGATGCATCTCCAGTTCAGCAATGCGACGGCCAACACAGGCTCTGACTCCAAAGCCAAATGGTAATGACCCAAATGGGTTGGGTCTTGTTCTGCCATCTCTGAGCCAGCGGTCAGGTTTAAACTTATGTGGCTCTGGGAAGACTTTCTCATCATGGCTGATTGCGTAGTGGCATAGACCGAATGATGTCTGTTTAAAAACACATTTCATTTAGTTATGCCAGTTTCTGAACAGCAAACTCTTCTTTTTTTCATCCTAACAACACTTTACCTTCTTAAAATAATTTACCTCTTTAGGGAAAAAGTGTCCTCCAATGACAATATCATTTTCTGAAATAACACGAGAATTCATGGGCACCACAGGATACATCCTGCACATGAAATTACAGAAATGATTATGCATAGTTTTGAATAATTATTATTTTTTATGTTTCTAAAAGAAGTCTCTTATGCTATATGCAGTATACACAAGCATAAAAAAAAATTCTACTTAAATATATTGTAAAGTGTGTTTAACATCTGTAGTAGAAAAACTGAACTTTCAGCAGTCATTTAAGCAATCATTTAGCCTTCAGTGTGTCACATGATCCTTGAGAAATCATTCTATATGCTGATTCTGAGTTTAATTATTATTAATACCACTTATTAATAATAGTTCTTACTATCAATAGTTTTTGCAATTTTATATTTTTGCGGAAACTGTAAAACATTTTCTCAGGAGTCTCTGATGAATAGAAAGAAAAAAACACAATTTTGCACAATTGTTTTCAGTATTTGTAATAACAAAAAATGTTTCCGCCAAATTAGCATATACAAATGATTTCTGAAGGGTAATGTGACCCTGAAGACTGAAGTAATCACTGATAAAAACTTAGCTTTGCTATTACAGGAATAAATGTAATTTTATAAATAAATTAATTATCAAAAAAAATAAATGCAACTTCAGCTTCTTTTAAAGGGTTTTTTAATTATTCCAAACATTTGACCTGTATAGTCATAGTATTGATATAGTATAGGCTATGCTAAATATGCTTATTTTGGCTTCTTAAAGATGCATTATACTCCTCAATATAATTCTCAACCTTAATGTTTCCTTGATGACAGCTTTGAGGTAAGGCATGCTGTTCACTTCCTCTGCTGTTGGTATTCTGTCACCTTTCAAGACTCTGGTTACGTCCTGATACAGCTTCTCTTGCGCTTCTGGATCTCTTGAGAGGAGATACAGTGCCCACAATATAGTGTTGGAGGTCTAGATTATGAAGGATCATATCAAGAAACACATGTAAATATTTGCAAAAGATTTATTTTCAAAAGCCTTACATGTTTTGTTTAATAGTCAAAGATAAATTAAATGTCTCTTACGGTGTCCACTCCAGCCATCAGCAGCTCAGAAACACTTCCATAAACGTCTTTACTGCTCATCTTGACATTAGAAAGCAGGTAGGTGAGATACTCCCCAGCAACCTCCTGATTTGCATCCACACGCTTCTGTATGGCCTCCATCTTTATGTCTATCATTTTTCTGGCTATAATCCATAGGTACAATACATCACCAAACTCCAAAACATGAATGTATCTCTTGCAGTCGATCAGAATGAGATGTTTGACCTAGCAAGCTTACCAAATCTGAATATGCCATCCCAGCCATTGATGTACCACTTCCAAAATGGCAAGTAATTTCGAGTCCAGTTTGGCAGGAACACCACAGGCATGCTATAGGTGAACATTTCTGCAATAGAGTTAATGAAATCTTGCGTCTCGGCTGGAATCTCTTTTTCCAGGCAGCCAATGCGTGTCTCAAACAGAATGGATGAGATACCTGAATTACAAAAAAGATCAGTAGAGGACTTAAATGGAAAATGTGTTAAAATACTGGCATGCACATTAATTACACAATAATAATATAAAGACAACATTTTGTTTTATAAATATAGATGTACGATCATTTTAGCCATGTTAAAATCTATGATTTTTGTTGTATGGATGATCACTGCTTTTGATGCATTATTTCAGGGATCAGGTAGAATAAGGATGCCACTTTTAATAGTGTGACCGACATTCCAAATGACTCAAAAGAATTGTAACATTCTATTACAAATGGATAATATAACTTAACTATTCTATTTATAAATGTTTATACAAATTGTCACAATTTGGTCTGTTTGCTCTCACCCTCAGCCACTATCACCCCATCACTCCTGGACTGCATCTCCCATCATGCACCACGCACTCTCAACTGTTCACAATCAGCCACACCCTCATTTACCACAGCATTTAAACCAGATTCACACAGCAACTGTCGCAAAGTCGTGATTTGCACAGCAGTCATTTCTGAGTGTTTATTCCCTGTTTGTGTTCTTGTTTACTGACCCTGGATTGTTACCTCACCCTGTGATTGTTCTCTGCCTACCCTGACCATTGACTTGTTTTTTGACTCTGACTCTGCCTAGCCCATATTGTACCCGTTTGCTGATTCTGACACTGCCTGTATGACCTGGCTCTAAATAAATGCTGCATATGGATCCACACGCCTCCGTCTCCATTATCACAGAAAACTTTGCCACTACAGGATCTCTAAATCTTGAGTGCGGACCCGAGTTACCAATCCATTATGAACTGATCGAAAAACCTGCGTTGTCCAGTCCGCAACTGTCGGGTCCCTGCCCAGAATCACGGTCAGGAGAACCGTTGCAGGTCACGTGTCTGTGTCCAGGCCAAGAGAACCACTGTTGGGTCCAAGCCCCAAATCACGGCCAGGAGAGCCGTTGTCAAGTCCTGTTTTCGAGTCATGGCCAAGAGAGCCGTTGTCGGGAACAAACCTCGAATCATGGCCTAGAGAGCTGTGGTCCGGTCCAGTTCCTAAGTCCGGGCCAGCTGTACCACCCTGGTGGGCGTCACTGTCACCTGCTCCATCCCCGAAAGGGCGTCTCGGCCGCCTGCTCCGCCCAGGTGGGCGTCCCTGTCACCTGCTCTGCCTTGGACAATTGTGTTAGGAGATTCTGATTCCGATTCCGATTCTTCCTTTCGATTCCGGTTCTTTTCGATTCTCAATTCCGATTCTTTGTGGGCTGGAGTAACGTTGTTGTTCACCAAATTTGGTCAAGCGCTTTA
>JAUCMT010000160.1:15253335-15285047 GCA_032357475.1 Enteromius thamalakanensis | reverse complement strand
ACAAGCGCGCGGCAAGCACTTCCGGAAATACAGTGGCCACAATGGAAACCAAAACTTGCGTGTTTGGAACCGATGATTAGAATCGAAAACAAGTTTTATGAACGATTCCGATGGATTCGTTATTTTTTAAACGGTTCCAAGTTGGAACCGCTTCTCGATGCCCAACCCTAGTTAGGAGCATTTCAAAGCCACTCCAAGGGGAGGGGCTCTGTCACTATTTGGTCTGTTTGCTCTCACCCTCAGCCACTAACTATCACCCCATCACCCCTGGGCGACATCTCCCATCATGCACCACGCACTCTCACATGTTTCAGATTTGCAATCTTACACCACCTTACAATCAGCCACAGCCACACCCTCATTTACCATGTCTGAGTCCCGGCCAAGAGAACCACTGTTGGGTCCAAGCCCCAAATCAGGGCCACTAGAGCCGTTGTCAAGTCCTGTTTCCGAGTCATGGCCAAGAGAGCCGTTGTCGGGTCCAAACCCCTAATCATGGCCTGAAGAGCTGTGGTCCGGTCCAGTTCCTAATTCCGGGCCAGCCGTACAGTCACTGTCACCTGCTCCGCCCCCAAAAGGATGTCTCAGCCGCCTGCTATGCCCAAGCGGGCGTCCCTGTCACCTGCTTCGCCTTGGACAGTTGTGTTAGGAGCGTTTAGAAGCTACTCCTAGAGAAGGGGCTCTGTCACGATTTGGTCTGTTTGCTCTCTCCCTCAGCCACTATCACCCCTGGACGGCATCTCCCATCATGCACCACGCACTTTCACCTGATTCAGATTTGCAATCTCACACCACCTTACAATTAGCTACAGCCACACCCTCAATTACCACAGCATTTAAACCAGATTCACACAGCAACTGTCACAAAGTCTGGATTTGCACAGCAGTCATTTCTTAGTGTTTATTTCCTGTTTGTGTTCTTGTTTACCGACCCTGGATTGTTACCTCACCCTGTGATTGTTCTCTGCCTACCCTGACCATTGACTTGTTTTTTGACTCTGCCTAGCCCATATTGTACCTGTTTGCTGATTCTGACCCTGCCTGTATGACCTTGCTCTAAATAAACAAACGCCTTCGTCTTCATTATCACAGAAATAATTATAAAGGTTTTTTTTACACATTTCATTCTAACAGTAGAGTCAAGTTGGCTTTTAGCATTGTGACAAATCTGTTACAACCTTGGGAATCTGTAAGCAAATTATGTTCTGTGGTTTATCTCATTTCAAGCACTAATGGAAAAAAAATACCTTCAAGGGAAAAGCGATAAAGCTCATTGGTCAAGTTAGAGACCAGATCACCAGTGGGGCTCATCTCCCGCAGATAGTAAATGCGTTTGATGAAGTCTGTGACCACTGCATTGACCACATCTCCATACTGAACAGAGTCCTTTGGATGCAGCATGCGTTTGTTCAGCACTGTCCGTAGTTTGTACCATTTCTCTCCTTCTCTGTTAAAGAACATATTCTTTTCAGAAAGGCAACAATATACAGCATTACATAAGCCAAATGCACTTTGCCCTTATAATATCTCCAGATAAGAGTACACTTGCATTACGTCATACAAAACAAACCTATGTTACAGACCCCAAACAACTGTATCAAATGTTTTTACTCTGTGAAAGGGCCGTAGCCGATGCCTTTCATGTCACGGTATTCTGTCCACAAAGTCATGTCTCCTCTGGAAGGAAACTTCTCATCTTTTCTAAGGATCTCCTCCAGTAACTCCACACTGTTTACAGCAATGGCTTGGAAGTTTCCAACATTCACTTTGTACAAAGGGCCATAAAGCCCTTTTTCATATAACTGGAGAGATGAAAAAAACAAGTGGTGAAAAACAAAGAAAGACTTTGAGATAAATTGCTTCGTATGTCTAAATTGTTTTTGAGCAACAAATAAACATCAAACTGTGATCACAACTGATACACTGAACTAAGTGTTCAATTATACAAGTTGTTTCCGACTACTCAGTGTCCTTAAAAGTAAAACAGTGACAGTTTGAGTACATAAAGGGAGACATCAATCATTTACAATCACATGATAAACCAACTTTATCTTTCTGTACCTGCAGCTCATGCATGCGATTCAGGTACCGTTTAAAGATCAGTCTGTACAGCATCCTAAAGGTTTTGATCTCTGGGAGGTCAGCTACAGTCTTAAGCTTCTCGTGGCTGTCCTGGACAGTGACAGAAGCAGCAGCATTACTTGCTGCCTCTCTCCTGATGTCCGTGGCCACTGTCACAGGCCTCAGAAAACCAAATCTGATCCTTCTTACTCCAGAGCTCACTGCAAGACGAACAGCCATTATGGAAGTAGAGAGCAGAGTGAGGCAAAACATCGGTTCTCTTTCACGTGAGAGGGAGGTGGGGCAAAGCCTCTCTAGTTAACCCTTCACTATCTGCTGTAATTTAATACTCTGTGTGGACTCATGTTTTTAAAGGTGAAGCACCATTATAACGCACATAATGATACTGTAAGAACAGTAGTATCAACTGGAACATTTCATTTACATCATTTATTCACCCTCATGTCATTTTTAACCTTTGTCTTTCCTCTGTGTAAGACAAAGGCTGCTCTTTTTCTATACAATAATAGGGAATGTTGTTCCTGGTCCCCATACTTTTTAAATAACAGCAATGTGAAAGTCCTGCTAAATTTCTCCTTGTGCGTTACACCAAAAGGAATAAGGTCAGGTAGGTTTAGAATCACATTAAAGGTGAGTAAACAATGACCCTTTTTACTTAAGAGTGAACTATCCCTTTAACGTTCACCTTTCTTCCAATTCCCACAGGGCATAGTGAACAAACACTAACAAAAGGTTTCAAACCTTTTTAAATAATCACATACCTGTGTTTACAATGGCTGTTTTCCTTCAAAGAAATTTGCTTTTTAGTACATTTTCTTTCAGTCACCTAAAACGTTAGATAATGCATGTAATATTGATGTTATGGAGAAAAAAAATGCTTTAAGCTAAGTACAAGTTATATGTCACTTTCACAATTAATGGACATGATTCAATACACACAAAGCAAATCTCAGGAGGATAGCAATTTACTGCAAAAGGAATATATTACTGTAAACCACAGGAAAGACAATCCGTCTGTAATAAATAGTACATCTGTTGTTGCTTAACCAATGAAAGTAACAATAAACTGATGCGTTTAAGGTTTAGATATCTTTCTTGTTTCCCGCTAAAATGTCTAGAAAATCCTTCTTTATTTAAGTATTGCTAAATTTAATAAAGTTTTTTAAAAAATAAAGTTTTCAGTAAAAGTCCAAATTAAGTGGGTTTTTACTGAGAACAAGCTTCAAACAGAAAACAAGATTACTTTGCTCACCTCTATTGGCAGATCTTTTTCCTTGTTTCAAGCAAAAACTCACTTAATTTTGACTTTTTTTTTTTATTAAAATGACAGTAATCTTTAGTCTTCCAGAAAATCCTTTTTGATATAAGATTTTTTTTTTATATTTTGGCCAAAAACAAGCCAGAAAACATCTAAGATAGAAAAGATTTTTTTGCAGCGTAGAAGAAATATACAAATTTTCATAATTATTTTGAGCTTTATTACTCCAGTGTGTGAAGCCTTCATCCAGGTAAATGTCACAAAATGATTCACTACTCCATCACCTCTGAAATGTTTTTGATGGAGCCAGCAGGGTCTGTCTTGTAGAGCATGAAGTGTCCTTGCACCTGTGCGGCGCTGAGCTCTGTGTGTGCTGCCAGCGCTTGCTCTGAAAACCGCTCAGCCTCAGCTGCAGGCTCCTGAGGGTAAAACCTCCGGAACATCTGAGTCAGCTGCCAGTGAGAGCAGTAGCCCACATACTGCTTCAGATCAACACGGCCAGGTCGGACAAGAGCCGGATCAAGTCTTCAGCACACAGAGGAAAAACGATACAGTGTTATAAGAAGAATAAACACAGGTGTTCCTGATTATTAGGTACTTAACATATAAAATACATTTTATGGTTTACATATTGATTATTATATTGATTTTATCTAATAAATATAAAATATAATACGCATTTCGATAAATATTCAATTATCTGCTCACATCTGCTTATCTTGAACTGTAAACAAAAGTTTATTTATCTGTGTATTAGAGGCAAAAGGGCAAGAGGAAAAGAATTTTACATTACAGCACAAAGGCACAATGAACAAGTATTAGTACTGATCTTTACCTCTCAATGAAATTAGTTGTCATGAACACAATTCGGGCCTCTGAAGATGCCACTCCATCCAGAGCATTCAGAAGTCCACTGAAAGTGAGTCTTCCCATGCCCTGGTAGGCCAGTGGATCTGTGAGAATACACAGCAACGACAAATAAACTAGATCAACAAGAGTAGAAATATTTGATGGCGCTGTTAATGTCATGGCTATTGTAATTTTTCACATGTGATTGTAATTACATTATATTCCAAACCGACAGTAAGAACCTACTCTCTGTGGGCAGCAGCTCTCGGCTGACGAAGGCTGCATCCACGTCCTCTAGCAGGATGATGCTTTGCTGTGGAGCCACACTCAGCAGGTGATTGAGGCGATCGTCAGACAGGCTGCGGTCACTGAGACTCATCAGACAGATGCTGTATCCCAGCTCGCCTGCTAATGCAGTTCTGAAATACCACAAGAGTGGTAACGGTACTTGGGACTTCAAATCTGACATTTAACTTATTGCTTTCTTGCAGTAACATATTATACAATTTAAAAAAAAAAGGTTTTTGCAGGGCGGTATAAAATTAGCAACACATACTATTGCATTTTGTCTAGTAATAGATTATAACGGGGAATAAATACATACAAATGTACATACTATTTCCTATTGTAATAGGAAATGTAATTTACTTCTGTGATGGAAAAGCTGATTATCAGCAGTCTTTACTCCAGCCTTCAGTGTGACATGATCCTTCAGAAATCATTGATTGTTATTGTACTTTTTTTTAATGGAAAAAATCCTTTGATGAATAGAAAGTTTAAAATAATAGGACTTATTTGAAATAGAACAGAAGAATATAATTTGGTAATATTTATATTGATATTATTTGCCTGTCTGCATCTATTTTATTAGACATTATTATTCATAGTAACATCTACTATAAACAAAGCAACTGTGCTTACATGAAGCTGCTTTTTCCACAGCCTGGGGGTCCATACAACAGATATCCTCTCCTGTATGGAATGCCTGATTGAAACATATTCATCAATAAAATTGGGAAAAAATATGAATTTGAACATAAAACAAATTATTATTATAAAGATTTCGCATTAGATTAGAGGTATGAAGGCATTTTTATCTAATATATGTAAAGATTTTTTCACCTCTGTCAGTGTACCACTTAGGATTGCCAATGAACTCCTTTACATCATCCACTATCCTCTCCGCCACACCATTCTCCAGCACGACTGAAGAGAGAGGTCGTCTTCGCCTTGGAAACCCAAACGGCCTCCACTCCGCTCCAAGTGCAGTGTACATCACAGTTCGGCCCTCTTCCTGCTTTAAAGCTAGTTCACGTGCTGCACAGACACAGAATCAGTCATTAAGACTGCAACATATCTTTGGAAGATTCAGCTTACGGTCTACTATATATGTGAAACTTACAGCAGGTGCCGACACAACGCTGTTGAATAAGGGGAAAACCACTAAAAGGAAATCTATCTGCTTATACCTTCTTGAAGTATGTTGAAGAACATTTGCCGATCTCTGCCCAGAGCAGTGAAGGTGACGGACTCCCAGGGCGTTCCTGTGTGCAAGTCCACCATCTGCTTCTCTCTGGTCCTCTCCACTCTGATCCACTTTCTGCCATACCTGAGAACACAAAAAGCTTCAGTCAGAGACATGGATAACTATGTGCTGGATTGATCTCTGAGAGAATCGGCATCACATTGTATGTAAACTGCCCAAAGTAGCATCACAATGTATTCTGATCGTACCAGATGATGTGGTTGCCTGGACTCGGGTGGAAGTCAAACTGCGTATGGACTCGTCCACTCTCATGCTGCATGTATGAGGTCTCTACACTCAGATGCTGGGTGTGTTTGGCATGTTTAGTGATCCAGCTTAAGAGCCAGTGATAACTTTTATCTCTGCTTGGGACCTCCAGCGTGATCATGTAATGTCTTCTGAAGAAGATCATGCCGACCTGTGCTCCTTTTCTGGCAACTGCAAGAGCTGTGCCAATACCAACTAATCCAAATCCTGCCCCAAAGTAAGGGTTGTCTTTCAGAGCTCCCAAAAAATCTGACAGGGTCATGATGAAGGTGTCTTCAGAATCTCTTATTCAGTCAGGAAAAGCTTTTTTTGTCCCTTCATTTGAAATTTGTAGCAATCTTCACAGCAGAGGAGGTAAAGCCATTTTCGTCCTAATTTTGATGAGACCCTTGAGACTGGTAAGACATTATGGGACGTTGTCACTGACTAGGTCTATGCTTTATTAAATAAATTTAAAAACTCCCTATACCTACGGCAGAGTAAATATCACACCAAAAAAACATTCTTTCAGGTTGCTTACAATAACCGAAAAATACGCGAATAAGATGTAATAAAGCAGACCTTCTCTACATTAACCCAGCGTAGACTTTCAATGATGATTGAACAAATCGCTCTTTTGGGTGAGTCGAATCTTTTCGATGACTCGGTTGAACCAATTCACAAATCAATCCTGTGTTAAATTTGCTTTATTTTGAAGCAGTTCTTTCAGACGAGCTGTTCAAAAGAACCGATTCCCTAAAATGAAACGATCAAATCACATGGCGACCTCTGTGTCTCTTCCGTTGTTCATGAAAATAGTTCCGTGTCAATTGTGTTTCACATTAATAGTTCCGTTGTGAATGTTTTCGACGCAGTGGCGTTTTGAAAATGTATTCTTATAAATAACTGTCTGTAGATTTTGCGTATTATAAAATGGAATTATTCTCAACTATGTATTGCTAATTATAATATATATTACTAAATTATGTCAGAATTCGTTTTCCTCTTTGAATAGAAAAATCCTAGAAACGACGCCGCTTACATTCTTTCCATCCACAAAGTAAAGGTAATTTTTCTTAATATAGTCATAAATGATGTGTGTAAACATAATACAGTATTAATGTATTATGACGTTTATTCGTCTCTTGGTGATGACTATATTCGCGTAGCTTGCTTTATGTGAACTGTTTCTTGAGGATGCGTTGTTTATCAGAGCAAACGAAACGCGAACCTCTGCGCAGGAGGTCCGAAATTAGTTTTTTTCCCTCCAACAAAACATGTTCACACAACATTTAACGTACTGGATTAGTTGCTTCATGTTATTTATGTTAACAGATAAAAACAGCGCTACATTTCAAACTGAAGTCTGGTAATTCAGGAGTCAGTTTATCACATTTTGATGATGTTTGATGATGGTGATGTAGAACAATCGTGTTGCCCAGGGAGACGGAATCATTTAATGGTCCTGATGCTGTAATAGAGTTTAACCCCTCTCTAGAGTTGATTTTATCGCTCACTGACTGATGTCCTGTCGAGTTTGACCCAAGCATGGACCAACAAGAGCCTGGATGTGATGCAGAAAAACTCAAGCATATAGAAAATAATGTAGCAGATACATCTAAAGGTAAAATACAACAAAACATATTAAACCATGTTTAATTATTTATATATTCAGTAAGACATTGTCCTTTAGCATGCATGTGTCTCTGGAATATTTGATTAATTTTTGGATTTTGCAAGACTTTGCAAGTCTCTTCCTCAGATCAATGTTTGATGTTTATTTATTTGTATATAAATATGATGTCTTTACTGCAAAAATAACCTAAGACAGGGTAATCTCTGAAGAGGTTGTTTTCTGATAAGCTGACAATAACATCCCATTAATAAAATGTATGAATTTAATGTCTTGTTTTACAGCTTTATCAGCTTACAGATAATAAGAAGTTTATTATTTTCTTTCTGATATAGCATTGTCTCAGCCTAAGGGGACGGATATGGCTGTACAACCTAGAAGCAAGAAAAGAGTAACCAAAAAGTTGAAAGCATCAACAAAAAAGGGGAAAAAATGTGCTACCGTTAGCCAAGAAAAGCCTTTATCTAAAGGTAAATATGATTGCTAAGAGATGTTGTAATTAAAAAAGTCCCAGGTCTGACTTAAGGCATCTTTCTGTTTAGTGGGACATGTTGCAGAGGGCACCGAACACATGTTTCGCACCCACATCTGCTCTGAATGCAGACGCTGCTTCAAGACGCGCTCTCATTTGATAGAACACATGCGTATTCACTTTCCCGACCCCAGCCTGCAGTGTCTAACCTGCAAACACTACTTCACCAGCAAGAGTAAGCTACGCATCCACATGCTAAGAGAGACGGGACAGAAACTGCACCGCTGTCATCTATGTGAGTATGGAGCGGTGGAACGCAACTCTCTGCGACGACACCTTACCAGCGTGCATGGGCATCAAGAAGATGATGCTCCCATTGGAGAGCTGTTTAAGTGTCCGACTTGCCACAAGACCTTCGGTCAGAGTCAGGCATTAAAGAGCCATATGAAGTCTCACAATAAGACACGAAACGGACAGCCGATGCGTTGCTTCCATAAAGGCTGCTCATTTCAGTGTACAGAAAAGAAGCTGCTTCAAAAGCATGTCTTAGATGCTCACCAAATTGAGGCCGTCGAGTGCCGTCATCATGCCTGCGGCGCCTTCTTCGGAAGCCTAGAAGACATGGAGAAACATTTCCGCACACATCAGGCTTATCACTGCCCCCATTGCGAGTTCTCGTGCTCGAATAAGAGCCTTTTCCAGCAGCACAAAAGACAAGGGCATCCAGGGAATCAGGAACTGACCTGTAGCTTCTGCCCTTTCTCAACCCTCAACCCTGTAGAGTTTGATCAACATGTTGGTCACTTTCATGCCAGTGAGAAAACACACCACTGCTCGCAGTGCAGCTTTATAACAGCTCACAAAAGAGTCCTGAAAAGGCACATGCTGATGCATACTGGTAAGATATTCAGTTGTTCAACTTGTGTTTATAGGTATTATTCACTCAGAAATAATGTTTGGTCATTTTTTTCAGTCTTGTCATTTCTCCTAATTTTTATTTATTTATTTTTTGATCATGATTGGTTAATATGTCTCTAAAAATCCTTTAAAACAAAAGTAGTCCATACAACCTGTATGACATATTTCAAGTATTGTAAAAAAAATAAAAAATAAAACAATACAATAATACATTAGCTTTATGTGAGGAACCTAATGAAAATTAGGCATCTTATGTAACTTCATAGCATTTGCAAAAAAGCTTAGTCTAGCTGGTTGGACATATTTGTTTGCATTTCACAGAGAAAAAAAACTTTTGGGGTTTTAAGCAACATAAAATAAATGATGACAAAAATGATGATTTTTTAATGAATTACTCCTTCAGAATTACTCAGTGGCCATTGATAGATGGATAACATTTGAATTTACAGGTGAAAAGCCCCACAAATGTACACTATGTGACTTTAGATGTCGTGATGAGACATACCTTTCAAAGCACATGCTGACGCACTCGAATGACAAACAGCACATGTGCTCAGAATGTGGATATGTCACCAAATGGAAGCACTACCTTAGTGTCCACATGCGTAAACATGCAGGAGATCTAAGGTATGTTCCTTGACTGAATTGAGAAATATCCTAATACAAAGAAACATATTTGTTTATTCACCTGCCTCTCTTCTCTCTCAGGTACAAATGTAATCAGTGTCCATATCGTTGCCATCGCATTGACCAGCTGAACAGCCATAAACTCCGTCACCAGGAAAAATTCTTGATCTGTGAGGTGTGTGCATACTCCTGCAAGAGAAAGGCTGAACTGCGCAGCCATATGCAGCTCAAGCACTCAATAAATGCAGATCCACAACCTCCGGTTTACCAGTGCAAGTTTTGCCCTTACACAACAAAGTACCGGCAGGCTCTGCATAGCCATGAGAACTGCAGGCACACCCGGACACGCATGTTTCGCTGCGCACTCTGCCGCTACACCACATTTAGCAACACCAGCCTGTTCCTGCACAAAAAGAAATCCCATGGATATGTGCCTGGAGATGTGGGATGGCTCGAGAAATATGCAGAGAAAGAAAAAGAGCAAAGCTCTGCAGATTTGACGCACACCTTTTTCTCAAAAAACACAGTACATCAGACTTCAAATTCAGAATGTAGAGAAGAAACGGTTAATACAAAAGAGTCTAATAGCAGTGTGAATGATTCAAAAGACATGTCTGTCAATGAGAATGAGAATGAAGCAATAGCAGCCATTATTGGAGGACCTGAGGAAATAACTTTATTACAGCAGGCCAGTCTTGATATCGAGTCTGCAAGAGTAGAAGCAAGCAATCTTTCTGAAAGGCACCCAGCTGATGAAGAACAATGTGAATCCCCACTTTTTGCTTCCCAAACCAGCCAGAGTAGCACACAAATGGTCCTTGCCGAGACAGTAAATACTGTCACCTCAGTATTTACTGATGACACCTCATTTGATTTTGAATCTCACACATTGCATTCAGTCCACCAGAACATCCCACAACCATCAGCTGATGATGATGATGCAGCTTACTGTGAAGATCAAAGTGACTATGAAGATCTGCCACCTGTTACAGAAACTGAAAGGAGCACGGGGGGTCTCCACCAGGAGAAATCTGTAGAGGCCTCAGCTTCTGAGACTCGTTTGCAAGTCATGAGAAAGCAGGATAAAGACCAGGCTGAAGCTCTTGTTCTAGAGGGCAGGGTGCAGATGCTTGTTGTCCAGACAAGGGGCAAAATGTATCAGTGTAGCCGCTGCTCCTATGTGACCAGAAAGCAGGCAGCTTTAATCCGGCACTGCAAGTCATCCTGCCAGGTCATGAAGGCAGAACTACGCTGCCAGGACTGCGGCATGCAGTTTAAACAGCAGCGCTCTTTAAACACCCACCTACGGAAGTGCCAGTCAATGCAGAGGCGCAGAAAGAAGTTTGATTTTGCTAGCACTGTTGGTACATCAGGGAGTTGTGTTGGTAGTTCAGGGAGTGATGCATCTATACATGCAACTTTTAAATCAGGATCTCTCACAATGCATCCTGAACCTGGCGGCCCACATTGTCCTACCGTAACTGCTGTAGAAAATGAGAATGAATCACTGACAAGGACAACCAAAGGAGGGCAGCCAACTGTCAAGAGTAGAAAAAAGGTAGCAGAAATGGATTTAGTAAACAATGAGATCTCTAGGCATACTGAAGATGATGGTAGGTATACTTGCAGAAAATGTGCTTTCTCATCTGTTAGGAAAGTCACTATAGATCGCCATTGTGCAACATGCAGCGGAGACACCCATAAGGTACATTTGTCTGAAACAGGAGAGCAGTTTGAGCAAGAGGATAATCCTAGTGACTCAGATCACGATCAGGAGGAATATGGGGCAGATGACTCAGAAAGAGATTCGGTAGAAGAGAGACCTCAAGACCCCAAACCTCGATTCGCATGTCCTAACTGTCCTTTTCTCTGCCACCAAAAAAGAGCTCTTACTAGTCATCAGATAAAGGGCTGTTTAAAATCAGGTGAAAAACAGTGTTTACGGTGTTCATTTGTTGCTAAATCAGAACATTCTCTCAACCATCATATGCTAGGTCACAAGAAAGACAAGGTTGCTAGAGGTAAAATATCCCGAAGCCTGCAGTGCAATCTTTGCTCCTTTACCTGCAAGCAAGAGCGTTGTCTGACACAGCATGTTGCTGTGAAGCATGAGGGAGTTCGTCCTCACCAATGCCGCTTCTGTTCATTTAGCACAATCCGTCGGTACCGTTTGGAGTCCCATGAGTCTATGCACACAGGTGTTGGGAGGCATAGCTGTGAACTCTGTGGCCAAACCTTCGGCACCACGTCCAGACTGCGATTGCACCATCAACGCATTCATGACAAACAAGCAACACACTTCTGTTCTGTTTGTGACTACAGAGCTTATAACCTCAGTGACATTAACAGACACAACTTAAGCTGCCACACTGGTGATCTGAGCTACCATTGCAGCCAATGCAATGCATGTTTCAGCTCAGAGGTTGCCTTGAGGCAGCACTCCAGCCGAGCACATCCAGATGCGAACAGCTTGTCTTGCACCCAGTGTAGCTTCAACTGCAGCTGCCAAGCAGCTCTCAAAGCACATATGCAGCATGAACATTCAGAAATCAAGGCGAAAGATCCACAAAATGGTACAGAAAAACAAAGCAAGGTATCCATCATCCATCAATGCTTGGTTTGTTCCTTCAGCACCCATAAAAAACTCCTGCTGGTCCAGCACATGTTAGATGTGCATGAAGATGGACCAGCAGAGGAGAAAACTCTAAAGTGTGATGTCTGTGGTTTCTCTTGCACTCACCAAGTGGTGTTTGACCAACACGTGCGGTCACATGGAGGAACCTGTCTCTTTAAGTGCACTGAGTGTGAGTTTTCTACCAGGAACAAACAGAAGATCACTTGGCACATTCGAATCCATACCGGAGAGAAACCTTACCATTGCGAGAAGTGCAATTATGCATGTGCTGATCCTTCAAGACTGAAGGTATGAAGAGCTATTATCCAAGATATTGATTGAAGGTTTGGGTATTTGGTTTGTGATGTCCAGTTCTGTTGGTGCTTACAATTAAATGTATCCCTTTATTTTAGTATCACATGAGGATTCACATGGAGGAACGCAAGTATCTCTGCCCAGAATGTGGCTACAAATGCAAATGGGTCAATCAGCTGAAGTATCACATGACAAAACATACAGGTATGTGCTATTGAGTCTGACGCTAAATGTAGAGTTCCTGCACACCTTGATGTTTATCTTTCTTTTTCAACAGGTGCTAAACCGTATGCATGTGAGGACTGTGAGTACCGCACCAACCGTGCCGATGCACTGCGCATCCACCAGGAGACACGCCACAGGGACGTGCGTTCTTTTATATGTGAGAAATGCGGAAAGGCTTTTAAGACACGCTTCCTTCTCAAAACACACCAGAAAAAGCACAGCGAGGAGCGACCTTATGTGTGCTCCATATGCCAAAGGGCGTTCCGCTGGCCTGCGGGCCTCCGCCATCATTTCCTGTCCCACACCAACCAGCTGCCATTTTATTGCCTCCACTGTGCATATCGAGCCAAACAGAAATTTCAGGTCGTGAAGCACCTTCAGAGACATCACCCAGACTTGCCTGTCCAAGATGGTGTGGGTAAAGACCAAGAGGCCTCTAGTATGGGTACACAGAAGACCTGGATTAGCGAAGAAGAACAAAGACAAAAAAATGCCGGGGACGTGTAGATGTGTTTCTGTATGCATCCAATTGACAATTCTTCCTCTTATGAAAGTGTTAAATATAATCATAACCCTCATTCAAACCACAATGAATAAACATTTTTACAATATATTTATTTCTGTTGTTCCTGTTTATTCCTTAAAATGGCATTTCCAAAGATAAAAACAATATTTACTAGGATGAGTACGTACATAATGACAATATGTAGTTATTTACTTTAAACACTTGCTTTTAGGTTATTTATAAAACCATGCTCCATTACATTAATTCAGATAATGTACAGCCTTAAGGAAACATATTCTGCCCTGACTGTATAACCTTGCATTTGATTTTGTTGGTTAACAGTACACTTAGTATTGCATAGATAACTAGTAAAAATAAAATTCTGCACCATACTTGGTTCTATTTTGACAACAAGGCACTACTAACACCATGCAAATAATGTAGAGGTACTCTAAAATATTGCTAGTTGCTATACTTTGTTCAAATGCAAGTATTTTTGGGATTGTTCAAGTGATTGCCAGCATTTGTTCAAGTATTTTTTAAGCAAAGCACAAGATAGTTTCTTGACCTTTTTACAGCAAATTACAGATTTGTGAAGGAAATGTTTAAGTATTTTAAATAAAACTAATAGAATTGGAAACACCTAGAATTACAGCTCTCTGATTTTGATATGAACATAGATGGAGGATGGATGGATACTCGTTCCGTCCTTGGACAACAGATGCACATGACGATATCCTGTAAAAAGAAGTTTTCTGTTATTTGCAAGAAAGCCACATTAGTTTTCAGTGATTTTAGAGAACAGGCCTAAAGGCACAGGGCCTTGTTCACTAATAAGAATACTAGTAATGTGTTATGTTAAAAACAAAAAAAATAGAGAAAGTGCAGGTTTACTGATGAATGATTTCTGTCTGGAAACATTCACACACAGGCTGTGCTTGCATGGTTAGTTAATTTATTCATTTATTTTTTTATTAAACATATTATGATATGCCTACCTGGCTGAATACAGGTAAAAGGTATAGTGTATTGCCCTATGAAGTCATTCCTTGATGCTTTATCATAGTCTTCAACTACAAAACGCACCAGTGCCAGCTCAGGGGTGTGGATTGTGAACTGTAAGGATTCATTCCAATGTGGGTTAAACCCTGTGCAGATGAAAAATAGTATAAAAATCAATGCAAGCTGGAGGACATAAATAGGATTCCTGATGTGAAACTTAAAACGTCATGTTCTGTCTGTTTCCACATTACTGAAGTTACAAACACATACTGTATCATTTAAAATTTCCATTAGTCTCTCTTGGAGTAGTTTGGCAACACTTCAGTCCATTTCATTTTCATTTCCTCACCATTGTTGTCAATGTATTTGGTCTCCTGTTTGGCTTGATCCAAAGGAACGCCATAAATTTCCACCCTTACCAGAGGGTCTACAATGGACCATTCTTTCTGCTTTAATTTAGGGAGCTGTTGTCCACTAATAACCTAAAAAAAGACATGAAAACAGAAAGAATGAACAAAAATAATCTTGCAGAGGAAGCACAAGTATTGTTCAATACCTTAACATAAAAATGCAGAGGGTGGTAATCATCACGTTCTTCAGCATTTTCAGGATCAAACAGTCTCTCTTTTTTGCGTAGGATCTCAGGTTTTAGGATGTAGCCACTGCAGCCATTCTGAGTAAACAACCCATCATTGAGATCCATTTCCATCCCTGCTGTTTGGAAGTTTAATGCAACTATGAATCAGAAACACATTAAAGTAAAAACACTGGCCACTTTCCAACACATTAACTGTAATTCTTTACATGGAGTGGTTTCAAGTCTGCCATGCTCACATTCTTCCTCTTTGTATTACTGTGATAATGGTGTGTAATACAATATCTACCATACTAACCAATCTGGCATCCCATGTTCCACATGTCTACTGGACAGTAATTTGATGAATCTGTCCTAATTCCACTTGGATACACTCTTGTCAGCTGCCTTGTGTTATGCAGAACAAATTCTGAACCTGACAGACAAAAGAAATGCAATTCCTAACACATAATCTTATCATTTCTGTTTTATCAGCTTTAAAGCAAAGTATTTATATAGAAAGGAAAAAAAAACAAAATTCTTTTAAAAATCATTTCTAACCTGCTTCCTTTGAATATTTACGGGCTTTCGACTCAGAGAACGATGACATCTCATTAGGCTTAGCAGAGGTGCGGGAATGCTCAAAGCTGTGGAAATGCACACTCTTACAGAACATTAGATCTGAAAGCTCCTTGCATAGATTTTGTTTCGATTTCTATAAGGGGCAAAAACAAACCATTATAAACAATATTAAACAAAATGGGTCAGGCCTTTTTCTCAGATTCTCAATTTTTCCATTGGTACCTTGCCATTTGCTGGTGAACTCTCTGTTACTGGACTGTCTTTATTCATTACTGCGGCCTCGTCTTCATCACTGACTTCCCCTGTTGGGCCCTCTGACTCATTTTCAATCTTCTTCCCTTTTAACAGGATTTTCCTTTTAAGTGCCTATCAATATAATATATAATAATATATCATGATAAAATATAGAAATAAAATATATAAACACTCAGGTCTGAAGCTATTTAGCATTTTCCTAATTTTTATATATATATATATATATTTATAAAAATCAATAAAAGTAGCATCTAGGACCATAACCCATTAGACCATAGAATATTTTGAGATGTCAGTCATGCGTATTTTTCAAAAAGAAGTCATTAAGAGCAGGTAAGTTAAGTGCACTGAATAGCTCACCTCTGGGGATGGCAGTTTGCTGGAGTCTCCATCTACTGTGTTTGTGAGTAGCATATCACCCAGAATGTCTCTGAAATATCGAGCCATCACTTCCTGCTGCTCTATGCTACAGTGGTTTTCAATAGACACAATGAGTGGATACTCAGATGCCTAAAAGTAGGATAAGACGTAGGATTAGTATACTTGAAAATAGATTATTACGCATCTGTGCAAATTAATGCAATTAATATTTACATCAACAACAATATATTCTATAACATTAATAGACATTAATATCCATAATACAAATGTAAATAATTATTAATTGATATTCATATTCATATTGATATATGAAATATAGATCACCTTGAAGGCATACTTTGCTATACTAGTGATCACATCTTTGAGGAGAATTTTAGATGTTAGTGTATGTCCATGATAAACTACCGGCTCCCCATTCGATCCGTTCCAGCAGTCCACCTCTACACACCTGCAGCCTCGTTTCAGTGCCCTTCAGAGGTTCAACACAGCACCACAACCACAGTCATGAACACAGATAACATGCGTAATGCATTCAACTAGGCCACAGGCTAAAGTTGACCTGACTGTGATGACCTTTGATTTGATTAATTCCACAAGAGATTTTGTTAAAAAAAAAAATGAATGTAACATTTGAGCTAGGTGGACCAAATATCGTTATTACATGTTACTACTTACATGCTCATGAAACCCCTTTGCGCAAAAGATTAAAGATATCAAAGAAATCAAGTATAGGCACATGGCTGTATTAGGATAAGCAGGCAGAACTCACTGGATGTAGGCCTCTACGCTGCTTGGTCCTTTTAGCTGGTCCTCCATCAGATAAGTGTTGTGTGATGAGGAGATGTAATAGTGGGCAAGAGGATGGTTCATGTCTTGATAAAGGTCCTGCCGCTCTGGGCTGAAGATGGATCCCTCAGGAGACGTCAGGTACATTAGGAACCCATCGACTGACATCACGTGATTCATTCTGGCTGTACCACAAGACAAAATGAAGCATCTGTTCAATCTTTAATCATTACTCGTGAGTAAAGGACTACTTCACTGTTGCCCATACAGCAGATTAAGTGCTCAACTACTTCATTATTTAAAGAGCACCCAAACAGACAAACAAATAATAATTCAATCATATTTTTTAATTTTATCTAAAGTACAAGGGTCTTCAACAGGGAGTATATCATCCCCGAATGGTCTATTTTAATATCAGAACGGTCATCAAGATCTGAGTCAGAGATGCAATCTTATCTTATTTTTGAAAGAAAATATCATTTATAAAAAATTAATGAATTAAGTTCTGCTAAATATTTAATTGTGCCTACCACATTAAAATTAATCAAAATTGATTTTATATTAATAGATATATCACAAAAATAATAACTATGGAATGCCGTATAGGAAAATTTGAGAATATGGAATTCAGTGAAACATGAATATATGGAATGAAAGTCTGAATATACTTTCATTATATATATTCGGACTGTCATTATATATATTCAGACTTTCATTTTATATATTCAGACTTTCATTATATATATTCAGACTTTAATTTTCTATATTCAGACTTTGATTATATATATTCGGACTTTTATTATATATATTTGGAATTTCATTCCATATATTCATGTTTCACTCAATTCCATATTCTCAAAGTTTCCTAAACGGCATTCCATAGATAACTAAAGAGTTGTAGAATAATAGTCGATAAAGGATCATTACCTGTATCTGAAGGCTCATAGCGTTCGATCAGCTGAAGGGCATGTTCATAACTGCCCTCCCCCTCTAGCTGCTCCTCTCTCAGGAACTCCTCCAGATCACACTGGGATAGACTCTGTCCATCACTGGAATAATCCTGGAATAAATCCAGCACCTCTGTTCTCTCAGTGAGCATTTTATAGAACTCCACAAACTCCTGACCCTCCAGGGTTCCTGACTCAGACTTATCTGCCATCTGTGAGAAAACGTTAACAAATGACAATGAGGTATGACATGGTGAGCATTTATGATCCAAAATTACACAAGCCACTCATAATTACCATGAAAAGACAGCCTGCATGTTCTTCATTCATGTCTACGTTCATCATTTTCAGTAATTTTTTTGCCTCCTTAAAATTAATTCTTCCATCCTTGTTTAGATCTGCTTTCAAAAACCAGTCTGAGATCCAGCTGAGTGGAATAGTTTAGGCTGATAATTTAAGTTATCTAGACTTTAGTAGCTAGACTTCATTAACCTACTTAATTATCTAAATGTCACTCCGTCCTTCTGTTCTTCCATGCATCTAGTAATTCTTTCATCCATTCACCTGTTCAATCATTAAACTTTTTCTTAATATTTTAACATATAGTTCTAAAAAAGCTACTTCAAAGAAGGCAGAAATTAAGCTTTTTTCAACAAGGATACTGGTCAAGTTTGGTGCTCTCATCCATGTTCTCCATGTTCTCCATGAGGGCTCTGATGCCCTGAATCCAGGCCTGAGCTTCCTTTGCTGTATCAGCCACCAGGTCCAGGTTTCCTTTCCGGCCGCGAAACACCAGAGTGAAACAACGGTCAGCGGGAAACTCCTCTGCCACCCCGAGGAGCGCCTCAGACTGATGTCCCTCACGAACAGCTTCCACATCACTGATGGAGACTGAAAAAAGCAGACAATATAAGCATTTGTTTTTGTTTAGAGCACTTCTTCTTACAGTTTTCAAAAATGTAAACTAGTGCTTGAAAAGATAAGCTTTACTATTATTAATTCTTGCTTTCTATTGTTCACAGGGAAGCAAACTTCCAACTACTGTAATAATACGTTTTGTTTGGGCAGTCCATACATATTTTAACCCGTCTTTAATCAATTCTACACATGTTCGTGACTAGACCTGAACTAACATGACTACGAAGGCATTTAAAACAAAACATATGGGCAATAAGGGCATACAGGTAGAATAAGAGTTTATTGCCCAGCTGGATTTATATGCAATTGTCTTGCAGTCCTCCTGGAGTTTGTAGTGCCGCTGGGGCCTCCACATGCGAGACTTCACTTTGCGCAGAAACATGCCTCCCTTCATGGCTTCAAGGTTTTGATGACCCTGGTCACCTGCTAGAAAATGAGAAATGGGCTTTCGCAATATTCTGAAATGCCATGCTTATTTTAAACACACACAGACAAGAGGACTTACATGTTTGAGGTGATTCCATTTTCTAATACAGTAGTTCACCTTTTCTGCAGACACAAATGAACATTAATGTATCACCATCTCACCTGGTGCTAATGCGTGTGGTTTGAGGAAGTGATAGTAGCATCTTAATGGGAAGCTGTCACCATACAGGAAGCTTTGGATGATTATGAATTGATACTGTAGTACTGTATCGTGTTATTGACTATTGGAGGAGTTGTATGTGTGAGAGAATTCAGATTAGGTTTGTAGTAAGAGGTAGTAAGATGTATTCGTATTGAGGATTTTCACTACACTCCTTACGCACTATGATGAAACAAGAGAACTTTTAGAGATTTTTGTCAGTAAATCACAGACATGCTAAATAAAATCTAGAAATAGGCTGATTTTATAACCATTGTGGCCTATTTTACATTGGGGAGACAACTTTCTAGCTAATTTCCCAAAGGAAAAACATGTTAGTTCAGGCAGAAGTAAAGCAGTGCATTCAGCCGAGTCATGAGTCATGGCTAAATATGTCTTTGAGATCCACACGCTCCTCTGCTGGCATCATAATTGTGTTCTGCTATATCCCAAGGGAATAAAACTGAATCTAATTTAGCTCTTTCCTGCAATTATTCAGCATTAAATAAATTGATATTGTATAGCATTACCAGACTTCACGTCTATATGAACCCTAAATGAGGCCATTAGCCTTTTTTTTTTCATGCCTTTACACAATCCTAAAATACTGCGGCAGTTAAGTCTTTGAGCAAATGAAGACCCTACTCTGCTCTGATGTGAGCCCCTAGTAACAGTAAATGCTGACAAAATAATGTTTTAAACACACAGCAAAGAGAGATTATGGAGGGCTGCAGACAGCTAAAGCAAATACTGAGGAGTGACACAGAAAAATAGGCTAAAGAGAACTTACCGGATTAAAGGATGTCTGATAAACGGGCATCTGGTGGAACTGAAAGAGCTACTCAGGGAGGATGGGCTGCGTCTGTGGCTGCTGCGTGTGAAGGGCTTTTAAAAACAGAGCTGCAGTCCAGGCTCCTTCCACTGTGATGCATAGCCAGCCTCATTCTTACGCCCCTTCCTTCCCCCCTTTCCACTCCCACTTTTCCTGCCTTATTAGGTGCAATAGTCTGTGTGTTTGCTCCTGCAAAAATAACAGCAAAATCATTATCAAAAATATTCTACATTAAATACAGAAAAATTAGTACATTATGAACAATCCACTTTTTTTTATTTTACGCCATATAAAATATTAAACGTCTACATATAATATTATGCAAAAGTCAACATTTGTACAATGCACATTACAATAAATAAACAAACAGTAGAATCAGTAAGTAGACAGAATTATGCACAGCCTTAAGGGACACCCCCTTGACAGTTTATCTCTAGAATATCAGTCCTTGAATCATATGCCAGTTACTTGAATTACAAACCTATTTAGACAGTCAAGCAGATTTAAGCAGCAGGATATGCAGGATATACAGAATGGTGAAGTCTTTAACAAGCACAGCATACATTTACATATATATATTTACATAAATGCATTTGGGAAAAGTGACTTACAAACGAGGAAAGATACAAATACAAACAAAACATGGAAATGCTGTCAAAACCTACATATATATTCCTTTCTTCAAACCATTCTGGTTTAAAAACACTAAGCACAGCGTCTTGACTGAACAAGGCCCGTTTACACAAAGCACAATAACTGTAAAGATAACAATAACTATATTTGCGTCCACACCAGCGAACGATAATGTCTGTTAGTGTAAGTTCTTTACTCAATGTAATCTTTAATTTAGCTGGTAATACACATGGATAATATAAGTCACTAAAAAATTGTTGCAGACTGTATTGAGAAAGTGTCCTCATGGGTTTTGGCCAACGAAGACAACTAAGGTCGCTGTCCTCTGTAACTTAACAAGAATACAATTCATTGTAGTCCATAGTAACTATAGTCCATTCACGAAAAAGACTCAAGAAGTACAAATATTTAATGTACAGAAAACGTGAAAGATGAAGAACAAATAAATTGAATTCTAACTAAACAGCCACTTTGTCTTTTCACATCTATGAGCTCCTGCCATAACAACACCAAAACTGATAGACACAAATAAGTCTTCACTTATTTAATTTGCTTTATTAAACAAATATTTAAACCAGTAATGTCTCAATGATGTTAAATTAGACTGTTCAGTATATTTTGCACCGTACTCTTTACTAGCAAACTGTTTTGACCGTGACATTGTTTGCGTCACGTGACTCCTCTCACGTGACACTTCGTGATCTGATCATCATGGCGGCCACCTCTGTGTTCCAGAGAGTGAGAACAGGCTCGAAAATCGGAGCCCAATATGACCAGGAGGGCAATCTCATCAAGGTAATACTGAAAACAAAATACTTAAACCCTCGTATGCGCATGTTTGCGTTTGCAGTCAGCTTTTATCGCTTTTAAGGTGATGCATTCAACCAGCGAATACTTGTTGTTTTCTTCTTGCAAAGAGACATAAAGTACACTTTCATATAAATGACGATAAACTCGTTTGCTAAATCAATACAATTAGCCTAATATGTAAATAATTATGTCTTACTATGTGAAGATGTTGTTTTTTCCCATGTAACTGAAGTATATTGTGAGGAGAATCTAACACAATGTATAGTAATATCAATTAATATGCATTAAGTAAATAACAGGTGTAATATAATATATGAGGTACCTGCAAATACAATCAAATTCGACAATTTGTGGATGCAGTTTTGGAATTGTTTGGATATACTGCCTGAGCTGATTCTATTTAATATGTTTGTTTTAATTTGATAAGTAGGCTATATATTTACTTGTGTATGTCTGTTATTGGCAGGTGGAGACACGTGAGGATGAAGAGCAGAGTGTCAAGCTTGCTGAGATTTTGGAGTTGTTGCTCGCTGCTGGTTATTTCAGAGCACGCATTAAGGGACTGTCACCCTTTGATAAGGTGTGTCATACTACCAATCAAAATAAACTCTGTTTTTATTACACCATTAGTATAATTAAGTCTCTGCTTGTGCTTTAGGTGGTTGGAGGAATGACCTGGTGTATAACTACATGTAACTTTGACATAGACGTTGATCTGCTTTTCCAAGAAAATTCCACCATTGGTCAAAAAATGTGAGTGTGTAGAATAAACTGATGAATGAAGAATCAAAACTGACAGAAACATTTCTGTTCAGAGTAAACTGAATTCTGTTTGTCTGTATATTATCTATTTCCAAGTGCTCTGACAGAGAAGATTGTGTCAGTTCTGCCCAAAATGAAGTGTCCTCACCGATTAGAGCCTCATCAGATCCAAGGGTTGGATTTCATCCACATCTTTCCTGTTGTACAGGCATGTTCACCTTCGTATCTTTCGCATAAGCTTGGGATCAGTGTGATTTTATAAAAATAGAAATATTGGTAAATGTTATTACAATGTAACATAACTAGTGCTGTCAAATGATTAATTCGCGATTAATCGCATCCAAGATAAAAGTTTTTCTTTACATAATATATGTGTTTATGCTTAGTTTATTTATTATGTTTATATTAAAACACACACGAACGGTATATATTTTGATAGTATTACATATAAATGCATGTATACATTTTATTTTCTTATATTTGATATTATATCTAAATATATTTAATATATAAACATTACATTTTTTCATTAAATATATACATGCATGTGTTTGTCTTTATATATACTTAATAAATATACACAGTACATACAAATATATTATGTAAAGAAAAACTATTATTTTGGATTCGATTAATCGGGATAAAGGATTTTACAGCACTAAACATTACTGTTTACTATTTTGATATTTAAAAAATTTTTTTATTTATTCTTGTGATGGTTAACCCCAAAATTATAGTATCATTAATACTAAAAATAGCAACTAATTGTTTTGGAAAAAAAGTGCAAGAATGCTTACGATGCATCTTTTTTTGGCGGCTTCTACAGTGGCTTGTAAAGAAGGCGATTGAAACCCGGGAGGAGATGGGAGATTATGTCAGATCATATTCCATTTCTCAGTTCCAGAAAACGCATGCATTTCCTGAGGTGAGACGACAGGCCAACTCTGAAATACAATTACTGAGTATTAACACCGTGAAGTGTCAAATATTTTACAATCTGTGAGTCTCAGTAAATGTGTTTGTTTCAGGATGAGGAGTTTGAATTGAGGAAGGAGAGGGCCATCAGTACTGTGGTGAATGTGTGTGTAAGTATCTGCTGAGCTTACATTAGCAACATGACTGATCATGTTTGGCTGACTGGGTTTAAATGTAGCCTCTCAGCTGAGCTTAATGTTAATAACAGAAAATTGTGAGATGTTGAATACTTTATAAATTGTGTTTGGTGTAGGAGGTTTATGCTCCTCAGAGGCGGTATAAACGGCAGGTGGATGCTGGAGAGCTGTTAGATGAAGAGTCTCGGGTTCATTCTACTCTGCTGGAGTTTGGCAGGTACGATATCTACTAAATGTCCAGCTGAAAGTGACTCAAGGATTGAGGAGCTGTTTATACACTACCTTACTGCTGTTTGGGGTCATTAGGATTTTCTGAAAGTGCCCTTGTTATGAATAATAAAAGGTGCATATATTACAGGTTGACATGCATGCAAAGTCAAAAAACATTCATTACTTATGAAACACTATGCCCTTAAAGAATGAACTCTTTTGGTGAAGAAAAAGTACACACTTTTGAGTGTGTAGTAGGAGAGTAGACAGGCTTTGGGACATAATATCACATCACATAACTGCGTCTTTAACTGAGCACTCTGTCGCACCTGTTACACGCGTCCTGTCACTGTACACTGCTCTATCAATCAACGTGTCACAGTTAACATCCTCCACATTTTATTTAATTTAACTTCCTACCATGTTGGACAGAAAAGAAGTAGCTTGTTGGTCTTCCAGTCATGTGGAGAACTGCTCATATTTTCTAAATAATGTTTCCAAAAGTTCACATTGCTGTTGCAGCTGACATATCAAAAATCTATAGCAGGGGTACACTAATGTTTCAAAAAGGAAAATTTCTTTTGCTCAGCAAAGATGCAATTACGTTATCCTTTTCAAAATAACAGCTTTCCATTTGAATATATTATGATCTATTAGTGTGCTGAAATTGTGTGTCACATCATAAATGTCTTTACTGTTTTCAATTTAATGCTTCCTTCATCAATAAGATTATTTTTTTCTTTTAAAAGAATCTCAGTGACCCCAAACTTTTGAATGGTAGTGTAGCTGGTACACATTCAGAGTTTGAAGAAATGGCACTTTGATTTGAAAACGTCACGTTGCAGAAAGTGTAGTGTTTTTGTTTAGTGTACAGTATGTTTAGTAGCAGCTGGGGAGATCATTCACCCTCTCTTCTGTTTCCCTCATCTTCACTGGCCTGTTTCCTGACATTGTATCAGCATTTCAGGGATATTACAAAATCTCCATTAATTCTGTGCTCCTATCATCTTGTTCTTTATTTGCTCTTTCTGTCTCTCTTTTATTTCACTCATTAGTCCATGCCTTCTCATATCACAATACATGCAGTGAGTATGACTAGTTTCTGGGAATGAGAGTGACAGAGATCAACTATTGGCCAGATTTGACTTTGCATCAGCTGCATTAATGTCTTTACTTTTGCATCTGCCCTAGTGTTGTTTTTCACAAATTGCATCTAAATGTATTGTTCATGTGTACGTTGTGGTGCATTGTGGCTGTCGTGTGATGTGTTTTGAATCCGACTCTTGCAGTGAGCCGCATTTTGTTTGTAGTGTGAACATGAATCATTTCAAATTCCTTCTTTTCTGTTTTTTTTCTTTTTTCTTTTCTAGGCGCTATGGTTTCAGCAAACAGTCTAAAGCTGGCACTGTGAGTATCAGATGACTGAAACATCATATAAAAAGTCCAGTCAGAGAAGGTTACATTAAAGCACTGGTCCATGGAAAATGGATAAACTTTAAAAAGCAATGGACATTTGCACTGACCTTAGAACTTGCCCTGTGGTGTCCATCTGGGTTTAATAAGTCACAGATGGACCAGTAGGGCTTGGCACTGACCTTTCTTGCATTTGATTGGTTGTTAGTTTGATCATGTGATCATGTTTCTAACAGGCAGTAGAGCAGAAGCAGGTGTTGGCTCAGGGCGCGCAGGGTGTGCCTCCAGGAATGGCCCAGGTGTCTGAAGAAGAGGACCTGCAGGCAGCAGAGGAAGTCAGTTAGGTTCATATAAAACAACAGCCACTCTTTATCTCACCAAAGTTAATGCTCCATTAACCAATCTGGATGCCTTGTTTACAGCTCAGAATCAAAGCCTTGATGACTGGAATGGCTGCCATGGCAACCGAGGAGGTACGTTTCTAAACACTGAAAACACAAAAGAGTTTAAAGGGATAGTTCACCTAAAAGTTCAAATTCTTACTCAACTCGACTTGAGTTACTTGACTGGAGCGGGCCAATGTGGCGTCTATACATGTCTATGGTTATAACTTCTTCGGTGGAATATAAAATAGTATTTTGAGAAATAACTGAAATATTATTTCTGTGTGTGTGTTTTAGGGGAAGCTGTCAGCCAGCACAGTCGGGCAGATTGTTGGACTGCAGTCTGAGGAGATCAAGCAGATTGCCACTGAATATGCAGAGAAGGTGAACAGCGATAAAACTGAACCTCTAGGAAACAGTCCCTTTATTTTTATAATAAGAACAATGACTTGAGCCCGGGAAACAGTTTTGTAATTTGTATGAAAATAAAATCATACATTTTATAAGTTGTATAGCGTATTCCAATCTTCTAAATGTATGTGTGATTGCAAAGACGGAGCGTTCTGTGGAGGATCGGCCAGAAAGGTTTGGACCTGCGCAGCAACACAGGCGTCAACTGGCGTCACTCAACAAACAAATCACTCAAAAGTCCAAAGAGCTTGAAGAGGTAATACCACATTCATACACGTTACAGTTTTGTAAAAAGCTGATATCACAGTCATTGATTCTTCCGTTTGCTTATATCTTCGTTGTTTCTTGATTTGTTCAGCTGCAATCCAAACAGCAGGAAGCTAGAGCGGCATGTGAGGATGCTAAAATCAAACTAGCTGAGGTGAGATAATTAGGCACAGTCATATACTGGCAGATAGCTGGTTGACTTGGACCAATAATATGAGGTGTTTTTTTAGGCCACAGCACAGACTGAAAAGCTTGAGAAAGAGCTGAACTCATTGGAGGACGTGGAGTCTCAAGCAGATTCTGGGTGAGCAAACAGAACACCTGGAATTATCTAAACTCAAGGTTCAAAATTCTCATCTGAAATTTGCACTTTCATGCGCAACGTGCATGTTTTGCAAATAACATAGTTTCGGGAGGTGCGCTGGACGAATTAATCACGGCTAGCATCACATCATCTAATCAAATTGCCTCGTTATGCTTACCCAATCAAATCCTTCCTCCCTACTATAAATAACCCTGTTCTTCTTTCTTCCGCATCTTGCTTTTGTGCATCCCTCCTCCACCCACTTGCATACTTCATGCCTTCCTCCGGGGGGCAGACCGAGACCAAGCCGGACGCCGAACTCTTGTCTTGCCAGGGTTCAAACCACTAGGGTTCGGAATCCGCTGTTCTCCCGGCTCGCTCGATTTTCAGCATTTTTGCATTCGTTGCAAGCATTTTTATTTTGATTTGATACGAAAAACGCATATGAATATTCCTCTTCTATGTCCTCATGGGATGTTAAACTAGCCAGAATTGGCAGTGTGCTGTTTTATGAATACTGGACATGCTACGCTTTTTGTTTAATTGAAGGCAGCCATGTTTTTCAGTTCAACTACTAAACCAATGCAAAATCTGCATTGGGACAATCTTTTGCCCTCACTAAAATTCTGGATGGTGTGGAATCCTGTTGAAATGACGGCATCTGTCTGTGAAGTTCACTGAAGAACAGTAAACATGGGTCAAACAGTTCAGTATACTTAGAAATGGGTTATTTCCTGCTTGTGTATGTTATGCTTATTAGAGCATTGTGCCATCAGCTTGGCATCACGCAAACACCAAAGCATATAAAAATCTGATTCATAAAAGTAAAGCCAAACAGCATGCCTTAGGAAGGATGCGTTGTACTGAAGTATTGTGTTTGTTTGTTTTTTATTTTTCAGGTTACTGGAGAAGCTTCGTGCTTTGGTGGCCATGAATGAAAACCTCAAACATCAGGAGCAAACGTTCCGCTCTCACTGTCGCGTGTGTTATCATGCCTACCCTCTTGACTTTGGTTTGTTAGTAGCATTGAATATATGAATGTATCATTAACAGTTATGTGTGTATAGGAGGAAATGACCCGTCTGCAGCAGAACATCGAAGAGCTGAAGCTGGAGTATGGAGAAGAAGGAGATGAGAAGAAGGTGCCTTCACAGTCATCCTAACTGAAATGAAACCTCATAAGTGATTGATTTGAAATGCTCTTCATAGGCAGAAATGGTATTTGGTATTAGGATGCTGTTATGAAATATTGGACAAAACTTTACAAAGATTAGTTTGGAAATAGCTTTTTCTTTCGCTCTGTCACTTTATCCATTATCTTAGTTGCACTTTTTCTCTTACCTCTTTCAGTTGCCATATTTCTTTGTGTGCAATGCTGCCTTAGTAACTTGACCAACAAACCTATCGGAACTAGTGGGAATGTGCCATTTCAGTTTAGTTTCCCACACTTACCCTCTGCGTGTGTGTTTTCGTAGGAGATGAATATGCTGATTGATCAGCAGTACACTGCAGACAGAGAAAAGCTGCAGAAGATCCGTCTGCTTATGGTAAATCAAGATCAACTGAACTGAGCTGCGTTTCCCAAAAGCATTGCAAGCTAAAGTACATCGTAGACCCATTGAAACCAATGGAGCTACAAGCAACTTAGGTTTACAGTGCTTTTGGGAAACGCAGCCCTGATGGTTTTACTCAGCAGATTACTAAAGAGATTCCTAATTCTCATTGTTTTACTCTGCTGCCCCTGCAGGCTCGGAGAAACCGTGAGATTGCAATCCTGCAGAGAAAGATTGATGAGGTTCCCAGCAGAGCTGAGCTGACCCAGTATCAGAAACGCTTCATTGAGCTGTACAGCCAAGGTGTGTGTGATTTCAAAGTCATTACCTATTTTTTAATTTTTTTTAAGGCACTCTTTAACTGTTCATTTGGTGATTTTCAGTCTCTGCAACACACAAAGAGACAAAACAGTTCTTCACGCTCTACAACACACTAGATGACAAGAAGGTTTACCTGGAGAAAGAGGTATCAGCTTTGTTATCTGTGCTCTTGGGATTCAGTTTTCTTGTGTATACATGAAAAGAATGTGCAGTAAAATTGAAATTCTGTCTTTTCTTTTACAGGTCAATCTGCTGAACTCCATACATGATCATTTCCAGCAGTGAGTTTCAAATAAAACTCATGGATCCATGTTTATATTTCTTAATATAACTGGAAGACCCTCATCTATCCTTAAGGCAGAGTTGAATGTAATGTGTGTTTGTGTTTTTAGAGCCATGGCTTCATCAGGAAGTAAAGAACAGTTTCTCAGACAAATGGAGCAAATTGTGGAAGGAATCAAACAGAGTCGCATAAAGGTACAAAACCGGTCTGCTCTGTCATAGAGGAGATCTGCTAATGATGATTAATTATGTCCATTTTACATATGTGTTAGGATTTACCCCATCAGACAGGAACATGAATTGCATAAGTGTGTATTTTTAATGTGTATTTGTGAACTTAAAGATGGAAAAGAAAAGACAGGAGAATAAGATGCGCAGAGATCAGCTGAATGATGAGTACTTGGAGCTGCTGGATAAACAGAGGCTCTACTTTAAAACCGTCAAGGACTTTAAAGAGGCAAGTACTCACTAATTCACGTTAATTTCTTCCCTTCTACTTCCATATAGATATTACACTATTGATAATGGATATTCTGGTCTTGTCTTGTGCTGCAGGAGTGCCGCAAGAATGAGATGCTGTTATCTAAACTGAGGGCAAAGGGAGCGTCGTAACAGCTGGATTTGAACACACCCCGCCTTAAATACACAACTCCCAAGCACTTCAAAATACTCCTCATATTCCCCAATGTTGGTATTTCACTGCATTACAGCTGTCTATGTATGTTTGTGTAGCCTAGATTCTTCTCGGTTCAGAGATGAAGCATGTAACTTATGTACTGTTAAACTGGAAATGTTTTGTCACTTTATTTAAACCCATGATGTATATAACACAAATTCCCTTACTAATCGCCTTTTTTTGTATCATGATCATAAAAATCAGCTTTCATAAGATCAAAACACATTAAAGGAGAAATGAACTACCTGCTGACTAGCTGATTTATTTACTAATGTGGTTTCAGACTAGCCCGGAGTCATGTGAAACAATGGTGAAAACAACCTGCCATCCTATACATGCTTTAGTTCAGACTGCCTTAGACCTGGAAATAACATTAACTGAAATTTACAATTCTTGTGCACATTTTAAAGATGTCAGCTTTATGGCTCCTAGGACTGTGCTATATATAGAATATTACCAATTTTAAAAAAACGAATGAATAGAAAATGAACCAACCTCTTGACTATTATATTAATGTGCTTTTTATTTGACCGGAAAAAAAGAAAATCTTATGTATAACATGCGACCCTCGACCACAAAACCAGTAATAAGTTGCACAGGTGTCTCTAGCAATAGCCAACAATGACCTGTATGGGTCTAAATGATATTTTTGTTTATGCCAAAAATCATTCAGATATAAGGTGAACATCATGTTCCATCAAGATATTTGGTAAATTTCCTAATGTATCAAAATGTATTCTTTCATTTGTAAAATGTATTGCTAAGAACTTAATTTAGACACATTTAAAGGTGATAGTGTATTTATGGTACACATCCATAAATATACTGATATCACAGCCAGATTTTATCAAGCCATACATCAGTTTATTATCTCGGTTTTCAGATGATCTATAAATCTCAATTTAAAAAAAAAGGTATATCAATTTCTTTTAAATCACACATTCACAGTATTTGTGTGGTATTTGTAACATTTTAAAATGTTTAAATAAATCAAGCATTGCTGTTTGTTATATTGGTGCATAAACAAAAGTGTTGAAATCTTATTCAGAATGTTCTATTCTGTCAAACAGTATGGAAAATATCTTCTGTATGAGCCATTTAAAAACAAATACAATGAGAATCTATCAAACCCTGTTAGCCACTAAGGTTGTAGGTTCAATCTCATGTGGAGGGAGCAGACAGCATGAAGAACAATACAAGTTTCTGTATTTAATGAGTTGGGCCAGTAACAATAGAAATGCCATCATTATATATAACAGCTTCTGAAAACAGATTTCTGTACAGGCATGGAATGCAGACTGATCAGAGCTCTTCTCAAACGACTGAGAACAAATTAACAAAATGACAATTGTGCAGTCTGACAGTTCCTCCATATAGAGGTGCATCACAAGGAAGACTGATCGTATTCTCAGCGTGAGAACTGTCTACCATCTCCTTTGCTTCTGTTGACGTGTTTAAATATCTTGGCCTTGTGGACGTTCTTAGATTTCTGGTAGCCAAAGCCTCCGCCGCCACCTCGCTTCTGCATCTTCGCCCCTTTACTGCTGTGAACATCTGAGAGAGCAAATGGTTAAGGAACAAACACAAACACTCAAAAAATATATATATTTCTAAAAAATCATTTGTCAGTGAATACCGGAGTACTGATGCTGAAAACTCAATTTTAAAACATTAACAGTTCAGTGGAATAGTAATACTTCACAGTTTTACAGTTTTTACTGTATTTTTGATCAAACAAATGCAGTCGTCAGCAGACATGTACAAGCATGATTAAACACAAACTCAAACTATGAAGTAACAAGTTTCATATGCAAGAATGTTCCCTGTAATACAGTGCTGAAAGGATACTGAGGTCCACAAAAGGCGGCACTTTAAACCCAAAGGACAATGCCACTTTCGGGAGGTCGAGTGTCTCTACATCATAGATTTGTTTGAGGGAATGCGAGTCGTAAGCTCTGACGTAAGATTTGTAGGCCTCCTGAGCAGATTTGTGAAGGTAGTAGTTCTTGTCTATCAGCTTCTCCAACTGCAAAGACCAAAGCATACACCAATTTTAAACATGTTAATTAAGATTCAAAGGGGTTATATTTGAAGTGAGTAAGAGATTAAAGGAACACTCCACTTTTTTTGGAAATAGGCTGATTTTCCAACATCCCTAGAGTAATACAGATGTGTTTTACCGATTTCGAATCCATTCAGGCGATTGCCGGGTCTGGTGGTCCCAAAATTAGCATAGCTTGGCATAAATCATTGAATCCGATTAGACCAGCTAGCGTCGCGCTATAAAATGACTAAAGAGTTTCGATATTTTAAAATTTATTTAAACTTATTTAAAACTTGACTCTTCTGTAGTCGCATCGTGTACTAAGACTGGCGGAAAATGCAAAGTTGTGATTTTCTAGGC
>JAUCMT010000160.1:15229489-15241399 GCA_032357475.1 Enteromius thamalakanensis | reverse complement strand
TAACTGGCAATAAGTCAGACTAACTGAAATAAACCTGGCTTATTTGGTAAACTTGTTTTATGGAACAGGCCCCAGGTCTTCTGTTGGACAGCAACTTAGCTAAAAAGGCTTAAAAATCACCAATTGGTTTTTAAAAATGTTGAAAATGATTTGAGAATATTTCAAAGAGCATCTTCACCTCAGTATAAGAACATCTGACCATCTTTAAAAGTTCACATAATACTAAATGTATAAATACCACAATGTTTTACATTTCTCAAAACCATAAACCATTTTTTATTTCAGTTTTAACATAAAAAAAACAAATTCCTTTAACCTACCTTTACATATTTACCGCTTATATCTGTATACTCAACTAGTTTCCTGTTCAGCATTCGGATTTCATAGGACTGACCTATAGTGCATTAAAACAATACAGATTTAAATCAAAAGGCAATCAATCAAAGAAAAAAATCTGTGAGATTTGTACAATCATTAAAAAACATTAGTACAGTTTAATGTTCACAGAATGCAAAAAATATTTTATTCTAATGTAAAAAATCAACCGGCAAAAACAAAACATTAGATGAAAAGACATAGAACTAAATCCTAGTGTTTTGAACGCATTAAACGTTGACTTAATCTAAACCAGCACAAGAAGGTAAGTTTAACATTACCTTGATTCAGATATGTGAGTGTTTCGTCCTGGAGTTTCACAGCTGGAGAGGTGGCTGCACAAAGCACATAATGAAAAGGAGACACTCGGATCTCAGCGGAATGCTGCTCCTCTTCATACTTAAGAAATGGAGCAAGAGCATCTCTGAGAGGAAACAAGCGAAGCAGAAGCTCAAACGTCACACTAAGGCCACAGTAACAAAAAACACAACACAAAACAAATAGTAGATAGAACTGTTTGAAGTAAAGCGCAATATTTTAGAACTTAGAACTCTGGTGTAAAAGTGCCACTGTGTATTCCAATACATTCCCCAAAGGCAGCTGTAGCCAGGCAAACATCTCCCATCTTCAACAGATTAATCCAGAATAACTACATTAATATATTTTTCACTTGCACTCAAGAGTCACTGTAGATGATTATTTAGATTTACCTTGATGTGGTAAATCAGATTTTACTGGCTAATTATTGACTTGCTGCTATCACCACGTTTATCTAACATTAGAGTATCTACTCTTATAAACAAAGACTTTTCAGGTAACGTTAGGCTATACTAATATTTTGATAGGCCTATAGGTAATATTTGTTCAACTTAATGTTAAATAATGAGTATTTAAATCGCATTTATTTAACTTTTCAAGTTGTAAAATGTTTTAAATAACGTTTAAAAAAATACATAAAATATCTAGTGACTGAACTCACCTTACATAATTATGTTGCGCGTGTTGTTGATAGGTTTCAGGATGATTGTGGCAAAACAGCATATTCTCCACTTCGGTGACGCTTTTATAGCAAAATTTGAGTAGCTAAACGCGTGGTCGCCGGTGAGGGCCGCAAAGGCTTTTCTAAAAACGACGTGTCCGCTGTCTTTTATGGCCGCGTGACGTCCGTCAGGTGACCTGTGAGTGTCCGTCACTCTACCTTCATCCTCTGCCGGACTCTTCTGGACCACTCGTGTCATAACAGACGCGGCTGCTAAAACTGATACTGTGTACATCAAAGGTCAAGACGGAGTTGCTTTATTAACTAGATTATGCAATATGACGTTTGAGTGTGCGCAGGTGCTTCTATAGCCTACCACATTATTGAAAAGCATTGATTTCAATACTGAAAACGTTGATGAAAAAATAGTAATTTATAGTAAACAATATGTGTTCAGTGTTTTGAACCATACTAAAGTGTATTATATTGTGTATTTATATATATATATATATATATATATATATATTATACATTTACAACACTTTAATGAATGCTACATTATATACTACAGTGGACAGATAAAACTATAACCATCTGTAGTTTAATTTGTACAACAGTAAACTGTAATATATTGTAGTGTATAATTCCTATAGTTGTATTAAACTTAGTACAGTATGGGTACAGTTTGTTTAAATTACTATAGCTGTTATATTACCACAGCAACTATGCACTTAATAAAAGTACTTAATTATTAGCGCGGTATAAATGACTCTAGTTTTGTTAACGTGAGACTGTCCAGGTTATATTTCACCAAAACTTAAAATAAAAGTTATATACACAAGTTAACAAGTAAAAATCTATTTTGCTCACATAAAACCCTACTTTTAAACTATATGCAAACAATATACCACAGCAATAATGTTTGTGCAGTATTTGATAGACGATTTTCACAAAAGAAAAACTAAAAAACTGTCCAGACAGGATTCATTATTGCTTTAAAGACAATTATATGTTGTTGTCAACACTGAATATTTGAAAAGTTTAATTCAACAATTTATTTTCACAAAAAAAATAAATCTTTAAAAATAGCTTCAGATTCTTAATGCAGTATATAAAGTGTTTTGATTTCGAGATGTTGTGTAACCTGGTCATTTCTTTCACACGGAACATTTGTGGCCCTAGACTCATTAGGGCTCACATCATCACATGTGACTTTGTTTATAAATGTACTGGTGCATGAATAGTGATAAATACCAGAGTTGCTGATGGCACATTTAACAGCCCCACAACAACAACAAAAAAAGAAAGATAGATTTTAGAGTCTGAAATAATCATCACAATAAGTTCATGTTTCTGGTTGTTTTAATTCTAGGCCAAACGTAGGGTGATGTAAATCTATTACAAGCCTTTGAAAAAAAAGAACAAAAACTGTACATTAGGACGGGAAATGAAATAACAAATTCATAAATACAAGAGTGTATCTGTGTCCAATGACAAAACGTAAAGTCTAACATGCGTAGTGAATTATACCATTAGAGGTCAACATTTGAGGAAAACCAAGGGGCCACGTTTAACTTAATACTTTGTTGATCCTCACAGTTGGCTTTGTTCTTTCCTTAACAGATTATTTTTTATGAATAGCCCCAGTCTAAACCAAAATGTTGGTTCATGGTATGAACCGGTTAAAAACCATTAGAAATAAATGCTGCAACAAACAAAGGTACGCACACTTAGCATACCAATAAAAGCCACATGCCCCAGTATATAATACTTAAGGAAAGTAGAGTGCTTTCTAATGTCTGTTCTTAATTTCCTAATATGGTCTGGTTCACAGTCTGAAACAAACACCCATTTTGGTCAACTCTGTGAGACCCATTTGAGCTTTGCACTTGTCCACTTCCCCACACGGGCAACATATTAATAATAACAATAATAATACTGTATTTACAGACCGACCAGACCGCTGACGTGGCACAAACAGCCAAACCTAAGTCAGTCGCGGCAGCACAGGATGGTTATGTCGTCAAAACATGCAGGCTATTTGTTAACGTGCAAAAGAGTGCAACATCATTTTTACCTTAATTCTGTAGGGGAGGGAGAAGCAATGGCTGTAAGGTATGTACAAAACACTAAACGCTCAGCACTCAACATCAGATGGGCGGAAATCTCCGGATGAACGAGAAAAAGAAAGAGTTCAGAGCTTTCAGAGAACATAACATCACCTCTTGTACTTGAGGGTTTTCATTAGTGCCATAGACACGTGCTGCACAAACTTGCAGCGCCATGCTTTAGCGATGTAGTGTAGTAAGAATGCCTGTGGACATGTATATCTTAACAGTCTGAGTTTTAAAAACAGAAAAAGGAACGTAAGGCATAGTAGTTTGGAAATTTCCATCACAATCCTCTTGCTCCGACAGCAAAGTGGTGAACCGTTTCCCGTCTGAAGATGCTCCTGGTCCTGTTTCTGACTCTACTGAGTGTTTGTCAGCTTTTAAATGTCCAACCGTGTTGCGGCTTGCACGTTTGCTCACAAAACCTTTCGCTTTTTTTTCCTCCCCCCAAGATGAAAAGAAAAGCTCTACATTCAGAAGTTTGTCCTTGTTTTCTGTAGCGAGGCCCGTATTTTGAACACATAATCCATCCTAAAATAAAATCAACACAATTGCTTTACATTAGCCTTGAAAACAAACATCATTTCCTACACTTACAACATTACGGGATGTGGTTTTACGGTCCCATGAAATAAAAGTCAATATAAATGTTTTAATCCTACATTTTTTTGGTTGTCATTGTAGCCAAACCTACAAATTACTTAAATTTTTCTCTTTTCTTTACATTTATCACTCGGCCAGCCAAATGATCCACTAGCATTAACTGAGATTCAAGTGATGTATTAGTGCCCGTTTAAAATATCCAAATAACTCGAATAAACCTTTAACACCACTTGCAAACATGAATAAGTTATTACTAATAAATGTAGTTAACCAACCACCTCTTCAGAAGCTAAGATAGCTTGTTTGCTCCAATTAAGGAAGCTATGCCAATCATGGAAGATCTGTTCCCTATCAAAAAGCCGGCATGCAATTTTCTTGATCTTTCCTTCATATTTAATGTTCCACAGATGGAAAGATGCATGAGACATTAACTAAGAGGCGTGCAGGAGTTGGACGAAAAGAAAAGTCTGATTGCAGTGAGCAACACGTCTCTCTGGGAAAATCCTGCAAGACTGTGATGAAGCAGTGATAATAACAAAAAAGGATGTCTGGAGGAGGCACAACTATGTTCCCAAATGCACGTGTAGGGCACTGAACAGAGTAAATCCGGCTAGCTGTGAGACGACACGTCTGAAGAACTGCTGCTGTTGCTGTTGGTGGTCTGAGCCCTCTTAATATACAGATTTAGTAACTTCATCTGTGGAAATAAAAGCCAGAGGGTGAATTTCAATACAACATGCACTAATGCTCATACAGACCTCTGACTCGCTTTGCTGATAAGAGCATGTTTTTACACTTTCTAGGTATGCTATCTTAGAAGGTCAGGGTTAATGTTTACTTCTGCATTGTGTCTAAAAATGGGCACATTTTCTCTTATAAGGACATTGCAGGTGATTTAACAAAATATTATGCAACAATTTTACCATTTCATAGAAGCACAACACCGTATTAATATCAGTATTTTGAATGGGATGAGTGGACACTAATGAAATTTAATGCAATTAAGCCTTAAATAAAGGAACATTTAAAAAAGATTATCAAGTACTGTAGTGTGAAATCCTTTAATAATGATTTCTAAATCTTTTTATAGTGTTTGCATACTATTGTAGCTTTAATTGTACTCCGTTTATGCACAAAAAAAACAATCTATGACAAATATATTACGATGCAAGAATGCATAATGGTGAAAAATAAGTATTTTATATCAACAGTTCGGACAGGACCCCTTTCTATTATAACATGGAAAAGCCTTTGTGTACAAGACAAGGTTGAACTTAATTTACCGAATTCTCTTTTTTTAATGAGATGTTTGATTTTGGGGTGACTTGAAAGTTTAGATGTAACTTTCGTTTTTTTGGTAAGACTTCGCTATGAGATCTTTTTTTCTTTTCTAAATGGACTGTGCTGTGAAGGCCAAGTGCAATGAAAGTAGGCCAGATATAAGAACTTGGACCGGCTAAAACCAGAGGAGGGCACAAAATAGTTGAGGACATTGTGATAAGCAGGTTGAACAGAGTGAACGTTTTGGTGGACTTTGAGTTGGCGTGCATGTGAACATACCTTGCTACCCGTAAGCTGGGCCAAATGTGGCTTTAGCTCCTCACCAATCACAGAGTAGATGGCCACCAGACAGAACACACTGGCCTTGCGAACACTACTCTCTGTGTTATCGTAGCCCTGCCGACAGACAGACGGTTTAAGCACTAACATCTTCATACAAACACATAAACACATGTGCACATCACCAACAAAGCTAAAGTACAAAGTACTGCATGCTGACTATGCTCCCAAAGTTCATAATGCAGACTAAGCTAATAAACTTAATACCGACCCAGTTTTGACCAGTAGGCTGAACAAGTGTCAAATGAACAAAAAGGGCTAAAATACTTATTCATTGAAAAGTTTTCCTTATCTCAATTCCCATTCTGGAACATCGAGTTCGGGTGTCGACTGAAGCAGGGAGATTAACTTTTTTATCCTAAAATGTGCAATGTGCAAAACTCACTTGTAGGAGGCCAGGGATGATGTCTGGAAGCAGCTGATGCAGCGACTCCCTTGCAATGCGCTCAACCACTTTGGTCTGCATCTTAATTGCAGCCAGGTTGATGGGATAGTCTGCGGTCTGCACGATGGGACACAGCACTTTGATGCATTGCTCTGGGTGAATGGACCCAGCCAATGTTGAGGCAGCCTCTTCAGCCGCCCGAACCACCTGCATACATAACATCCAGAAGGCCCTTGATTTACATCTTTAACAATAACAAAGAAGGACATATATCTCTTTAATATACTATTAGCGACCAGTGGCCATAACAAGAAAGTGGCTTAAGGAAGATCCCCCATCTGTTTCTGAATGGCAGGATGTTGTAGACTATGTATAAAGGATGGAAACCCTGACATTTTCCTTAAAACAACAATCTGCTAAAATCTTAACATGCTGGGGAAAATGGTTGAGGAAAAAAGAAAAGTCATCTAATGGGCTTGACATCATTTCTCTTTAATTTTAAAGACTTTTCCTGTTTGACTCTAATCCAATAAATTGTGTCAGGTATGTAACTCTTAACATAATTGTGTTAAGAATCTGATTATTTAATAATGCTGTGATGTATTTGGTGACCAATGTATGTATATGTTTGTTATGTTTTATTGTTTCTTTGTTGTAAGTTCTTGATTCTGTATGTTCAAAAAACGGGGGGAAAGAGATGGCCCTTGATTGAGTTTGTGAAGTTTACCAACCTGAGATCTAACATCAAATTGGATGCAAGAAATGGCTTTGTTTGGATTAGGTCACAGTTATACAGTTTCCTCTTTTTAGTGCAGTCTTCAAACCATATGTCATGTGAAGTCAGGGTTCATTTGGGAAATAAACTACCAATAGGATTTTTCTTCACAGGTTTGTTCACTTTGGTCACTGCATTTTAGATGTAACCAAGGTGCTCAGTGTCGGCAGATGCAAGTGTTAGATTTAAAAAGGTTTAAAAACAGCTCATTTTAGAGTCAATGAGAAAATTACAAAGAAAAAGTCACCTGGCCAGCCAGATATTTTAGAAAAAATGTGGTCACATGTTAGAGGTATTATGGTGAAAGTGGAGTTTCTTTTAAAATAATATATTGCCATACTAAAATATATACTATCCATAAACTGCCACTCAAAGTTTGGTTTTAGCAAGATTTGTTTTTAAAAATAGTACACATTTTATTTAGAAAGGATAAAATTTTTTAAAAGTGAGAGTAAATATATGCTATTATTATACTTTTTTTTTTTACTCCTGCTATAAAGAACCAACAACCCAAAGCAACCATCCTTTCTTAACTTTTTGAAGTATGATTTTTCAGTAAGATCATCACAATGATGTACAACTTAAATTTCAACAGGAGGCTAAAAAAGATATTAGTTTATAAACGTGGATTCCAACCTCTTTATGAGAGTCCTTATGGGCTTCTAGTGTTTTCATGATTGTGAGTTCTGCATAGTTCTTGAAGCGGGCCGGCTGGTTCTTCAGAATCTCCTTCAGAACCCTTAAAGCCAGCGCTCGGATAGTGTGCTGAATAAGACAGAGTGCATACTATCGTTATTAACCACTACTAACCCACACATCCTCACATGCAAAAACGAAAATTGATAACCATTAGGTTTAAATAGAACATGTCAGTTAAGGATGCAAGTTGTTCCTTTACTCACATCCTTGTCCCCGAGTGTCTCCAATAGCAGCAATAGGATTGTTTTAAAGTGTTCGTCCCACACAGCCAGGCTGTCCTCACGAGTAATCTTCAAAAGCTCGAACAAAGCCCCCTTCCTCTCCTCAACACGCTCGTTGTGATTAGACAGCTCCTTGAGTAGGTCTGCCACCATATCTGTATGATTCAAAACGATTCAAGTCAGAGCTGAAGACAAGCTGCATAAACAAGCTATTGTCCTACTTTAGGTTTACTGAAACACTTTTTTTTGCTCATCTGTACTGATACTGTACGTTTAATGAAACCCATCAAGAACATGTCCGGTTCATATTTCACCTCAAAAGAAAAAACAATGTAGTCTACTGCAAAAACTCAAAAAAAATTATCAAACAAAAATAACTAATATATATTAAATCTAAATTATAAAATACACACACACGTCCTAAAAAATAGGATTTTCGGTTCTTTATGCAAAATATAACACATTTTTTTAAATTTGTTTTTTAGGTAAAATGTGATTGGACATGTTTTTAAGAGATTTCACCCTTCTATGTCATTATTAACCAGCAATGTGCAAAGTGAAAAATGTTAGTTATAGTTAGTAGTAAGAAAGTGCAACAGTTAGAACATACCGTTATCTATATAACCATACGTGACCCTGGACAACAAAACCAGTCGTTAGTGTTCATTTTCCCAAATTAAGATTTATACATGATCTTAAAGTTGAATAAACAAGCTTCTCACTGATGTATGCGTGATTTAGATGGATAGGGCAATATTTGATCGAGATACAACTATATGAAAATCGGGAATCTGACAGAAAAATCTAAATGCTGAGAAAATCACCTTTAAAATTGTCCAAATGAAGATCTTGTCAATGCATATTACCAATCAAAAATTTCACTTTAATATATTTTCGGTAAGAAATTGACTAAATATCTTCATGAAACATGATCTTTACTTACTATCTTAAGGATTTTTGGCAAAAAAATAATAATAATAATAATTTTGACCCATACTATGTATTTTTGGGTAAATATACCCCAGCGACTTATGACTGGCTTTGTGGTCCAGGGTCACATATTGCCTTGTATTAGCAAAGGTGGCCCGTAGCAGTTATCCTAATGACCCTGTTAGCAAAGCAATAGTGTCATTTAAGACAGATTGACATCACATCACATTGAGACACTGAGATGGATGACACTGAAAGAGAGGAGGAGGAGGAAGGGAAAGAAAATGACGAAAAGTGCAACAGTCTTGTTTCGACTGTGCAGGTCTTTACCAGGAGTAAAGCCCTTGGGCAGCACCATCTTGTTCTCACCACAGTCTTGCTGACGGCCTGTAGAAGGGGAGGGACAGCAGGGGAAGTGATGACACACAATCTCCACTATCCTATATGCTACACTTACATTTACAGGGGGTTAATCACTTATTTATGTTTGGTTATGGTCTCTGGTCATCATGTTGTTTATAGTGTCATAGTGTTTTCAGCTATCTTAGTTAACATCATGTACACATGTAATTTAAATATATATTTTTTATTTTTTAAATAAAGATACTTATTTTCGCTTAATATGTATAAGATGAGAGTGCAGGGATGATTAAAGAATGACTCAATTATACTTATTTCAAGAAACAAGTTTAAAATCAGGGCTTTATGGTCTGACATCTGTATTGAGCATTATAAGATACTCTATTTGAGACCTGGTCATCAAAAGATGCTGAAACATGTGACAAATACATTTTAAAAAGAGAATTAGTCACATTCGTATAGTTTTTATTTTAACATGTCAAATTTTAGTGTTTATACCCAGATCATGAAGATTCTGAATTGATTTTGTTACTGTTATTTTTGTTTTTACTCAACACAATCACAGATAATGGGACCGGTATGGAGTACAGATGATATGAAAGGGAAGGTACGAGTTTTGAGCAGCATGTTGACTCACAGTCTCTGAACTGTTCCACGTCATCATCAAAAACAGCCTCCTTCAGGGCACTTTTGTCATAGGCCGTAATCGTGTCTCCGAAGCCATAGGGTGCAAACTCTCTTGACCGCGGGACAGCGAAAGACCGCGGGGATGGTGTGTTGAGTAAAGAAGTCTTATTATCCAAAGCAGTTCGACCCCCTTCCATTACCTCCAATCCCAGTCTTGCATCAGACCCCGGAGATGTCCCTTCCTTCCCAGCCTGAGACAGGAAGAGACAAAGAGTGTAAATATGTGCCAAATAGGGCTGCGCAATTTGTCCAAAATCAAACAAACATGAAAAAAAAATATTCTTATTAGATACTTTGTTCTTTATATAGTTGCATGTGCTGACAACAAAATCATCAATGGAAATCAAATTTATAAACCCATTGAGGTCAGGCTTTGGAGTCACACTCAAGACCTACAAAACACCCTACAACACCTGGGCATGCTCCTAATGAGGAGGGCATCTCCTCCCAGACCTGGACTAAAGCATTCACCAACTCCGAGAGAGTCTGTGGTGCAAAGTGGCGTTGGTGGATGGAGCAAGACATGATGTCCCAGATGTGCTCAATAGGATTCAGATCTGGGGAACGGGCGGGACAATCCATAGCCTAAATGCCTTCGTCTTGCAGGAACTACAGACACACTCCAGCCACATGAGGTCTAGCATTGTCTTGGATTAGGAAGAACCCAAAGCCAACCGCACCGGCATGCGGTCTCACAAGGGGTCTGAGGATCTCATCTCGGGACCTAATGGCAGTCAGGCTACCTCTTGTGCAGCCAGCCCTCCAAAGAAATGCCACCCCACACCATTACTGACTCACTGTCAAACCGGTCATGCTGCTTTCTAAGCGGGCAGTTTGATTTCACAGAAGCGTGATTGACTAGATTGAATATTAAGTTTTATGACAATAATAAACAAAACACAAATTTAACAACAATATTACTACATATTTTACTATTATTATTAACTATAATGAATGTTTTTATATTATTAATATTAAGGAACATACAACTTTAATAAAAAAAAATACACAATTTTTGGGGTCACAATTTTTTCCCCATCTTCACATGTTTCTGTTTCCCACAATTAAAGCACTCACAGCATCATCCTTCTTCCCATCGCGTCTGATTGGCTCATTCAGGTCCTCTTGGCTGCGGTAGCTGAAGCTCTGGATGGCTTCGGTGACACCACGCAGCGAGCTAAAGATCTCATCAGAATTCATGTTTTCTGTGTCATACTCCAGCATACTGAAGAGAGAAATAGAGGGAAGAACATTGACATTGGATGGACTGCAAACAACTCATATAAACAAGAATGCTAAAGCATACAAAATATATATATATATATATATATATATATTAAAAAAAACTCCAACTCCAACATGCACCTACTGTACGAGTAAATATAAATATTTGCTGCAAACATAGTGAGGCAGTTCATTCCTGTGCAAAGCCTATTTTACATGCATTAAAAATCCCTCCACATAGTAATCTTTGTTATAGTTTTACATTTTAAATCAACCACCATAAACAGGGTAAGTCCGTATTTGCAATGAAGTCAAACCGCAGCCACGAATATTTGCGCCTGTTAAGCTGGGAGTTGGTGGGAATCTAAGCACCCATCCTGCCCCTCCTCATGGTCATAGGCTAGCGGGTGAGTTACCTTGGTGACAGCGCGCAGCGGAAGGCCCTGAGGGAGGGGCCGGCAGGAATAGAGGAGTGAGACGGAGGAGGAGGAGGAGGAGGAGAGGGAGAAGGGTGCTTTAAAAGCCCATCGACACTCCAACCCCATAACCGACTGTGCCCACAGAACGGCCAGAGAGGGAGAGAACAGGGCAGAAGAGGAAGAGAGAGAAAAAAAGTGGTCCAGTCCGAGTGTTGTGGTTAGCAGCATAAGCAAATAAGTTTAGGAGGACCAGAAACCCCTAAATTGACATCTATAGTGTTCTGCAGGCCTCTTTAAAAGAGTTTTAGACCCTTCATTAGAGGATGACTCTCTAGGTCAGTGGTTCTCAACCCTGGTCCTCGCGCCCCGCTGCTCTGCGTGTTTTGCATCTCTCTCTTTGTTAACGCACCTGATTTTGATAATCAGCTAATTAGAAGAGAGCTATGTGCATGAGCTGTGTTCCCAATCGACATGGTCCCTACACAGTGTCCGTTAAAGTTTACTTCACTTCGGAACATTCAT
>JAUCMT010000160.1:15196542-15229389 GCA_032357475.1 Enteromius thamalakanensis | reverse complement strand
TTGTGCAGACAATAATCTCACTGCATTATTACAATTAATGACAAAAATAATGTTTGGAAATGTAAACTGATATTTCCTACTGGCACGCTACTGCAAAAGATAGAAATAACGGACTTAAAACCATTTTTGGTTGGTGAAAATACTAGAGGCCTAAGACTTTTGCACAGTACTGTACCAGGGCTTGACATTGGCACCCGCCCACCAGCTAAATGCGGATAAAATTCGCATGTGGCGTGTAAAAACTTTCTTCTAAAAAGTTTAAAAAGTGTATTCTTTGGTATGACAATATATTTTGGTTGTATTTTTCTCTAAAGGCATCTGATGTAATAAACGCATTGCAACGTAATATTATGCGCATAAAACTCCCATGAAAACCCATATCAACATTCTGATACAACTAGTTTAGAATGTGCGTTAACGTCTCTGTTAGCACTGAACCTGCCGATGACATGTCTGACTCGTGAACGAACTGTATTTTTAAGTCTGACATTTATATATCATTTTTTTATATTTTTACATACAGTTGTTTTTATGTGTTGATTTATTTTTGAGACTTTTTTTTATCAGAACGGTCAAATTATTCATTAACTAGAATGAATTTGTCGAAGCTGTTCTCAACATCAAAAATTCTTAACTTTTAGACAAATCCGAATCAAATTCGGTGCTAAACAGGGCATGGCATTAACACAATATACAATCATTAAGATATTTATGTCACAGCCCGACACAGTTAAAAGTTTTTATTTTTTTTCTCATACTAATGATACTTTTATATATATGCTATAAAATATATGCTATATTTTTGCTACAAATAACTGCATCAGTCATAAATGCATCAGAATGCAGCTTCTGTTTTTGTGGATGTGTGTGATTTCATCTGATTGGTAACATTATCTTATTATAATAAAATAGGTTAAATGACCTTGAAATATTTGTATGCATTATTAAGTCATATAAAATGGAATTTCCTAACAAGACAATTGTGGCCAGTGAAAATGCTGAGTGGCTAGTAAATTTGGAAAACCACAAACCCTGTACTGTACATACACAGGCAGTGTGCTGTAAGCACATAACGTTAACTGCTAAAAGCATATTAGTCTTAATAGATTCCGGGTCTACAGGGAAATTAAGACCTAATGACCTGTATGAATAGCCACTTTAGCCTCTCTAAAAGAGACTTCATGAATGTTTTCACTCTGTTTAGAAACATTTACTAGTTGGGAAAATATCGGTCTAAATTTATCAGTGCCTAATAAAAGTAAATGAACAGATGCTGTGAAAAGAAAAAGTTAGAAAATCTGAATTAGAAACGACTCTGGGAGTGACATGAAGACTAACTAATATTGAAGATGTAATGCTGATGCATTGTTTGTGAATTGACAGGGAATTAAGTAAAAACAAAAAAAAAACAACAGCTTACCTTGATTGCGGCAGTCCTTTTTTGCTAAGGTCAATCCTAACCTTTTCTCCAACATGTTTGTATATTTCCACAAGACAGTTCATGGCCGCATCCCGAACCTGGGCATACAATAGCACAACTTCATCCCTAAAACTAAATTCTCTAAACTGTGTACTCATAAAATATATATATATTATTAGCTTATATTAATATATATTATCAGCGATAAGAATAATACATAAAAAAGCAAACACCGTAAGTACAAAAGCAATTACATTACTATTTTAATGTTTAATCTACTATATGAAATGCTTCCTGCTGCATCTGTTGTAAAATCTATATTCACTTCGTAAAAACACACTAGTTAGAGCTCCACATTCAAAACCACCACCAGAGGTCACTATAGCTTTGTGTAATTGCTACCTTCATCCATTGTTCTGTAAAAAAGCCATGTCATGCAGATCAGAGTTTAATCTTGAAGGTCTTAGATTAAGGTAAATGCACAAACCTGACTTGTGGGGTCTCCGAGTAGATTACATATATGTGGTACAATCTTGCTCAGGGTTAAGCCTTGGGCCCCGTATCTAAACAACAGAAGCGATAGCGACAGGGAGGGCGGCATTAGTGCATCATGCGGGCTTGTGGTATCTTTGCCAAGTTCAGCTTTAATGGGTTATCCTAGAAGAATGTGCTGCTTCATTTTCATTTGAATAACTTAATATCTCTAGTCAGCGGAGAAATTCAACTACAAGTGAGAATTTTAAACACAAAAGTCAATGCAAGTTGTATTTATGTTGATTGAAAGCTACAATATCCAGACTTTCAGGACAATGGGGCTTACGTGTTCAGAGTTGCGATGAGACAGAGACACACTCCCTCTCTGGTCCGGTTGTTTTTGTGTTTGAACCCCACCAGCATTCGGTCCCATATGTACTGTGAAGACAATCCAAATGTAATACTTTCAATCTAATACAATTAAATGACAGTTAATCTCATTACGGGACCTCCCGTCATCCTTTTAGTGGAGCGCAGAGTTCAATTCATTAACTAAATGAAATGCCCTATTAAAATGCCACAAGGGTGTCTCACAAGCAGTGTTGGGGAAAGTTACTTTTAACACAAAGACAAAACACAGAGATGCATGTTTGCCAGCATAATGCACCGTGTACACACAATAGGACAGGAGTATTAGCCTTAGAATTAACTGAACATCCTTACATTAATATTTAGGCTAAAAAAGACATATACTACCTGAGGAGTAGCTGCCTGCTCCATGATCTTCAGCAGCACGGTTTGATCTTGGTCTCTGACTTGGTCTTTGGCATCGCCTAACCGATCTATCAAGCTATGTAACACTGGAGATTGAGAAAACAAAGATTAGATATTAGGGATGTGCAAAGTTATTTTCAGTCACCTTCAAATGATGAGACATACAGATTAGGTAATGATGGGTATGACAGCAGACAATCTGAACAGTGATTGCCTTGAAATTCATTGATGAATGCAGAGAATTTGTAACAAAAGCAGCGTTCGATGACTGCAGCAGCGATGCATTTAAAGCGGGTGAATTTTAAGAAGCTTCTTCTCAGAGGGTTTCAGTGTACGCTGACAGTTTCAGCACTTAACGTATAACACTCTGTCAGCAAACTCAAAACTTTCTGCAGGAAGTCTCTTCATCTATGATGAGGATGCGTGTAAGAACTGCACTGCTATGTAAGAAGTCATAAAACAAATCTTCAAAGTTCTGTTTAGATAAACTATAATATGAAAATAAACTGTCATACAGAGAGGTTCATTTTTTGTGTTAATAAAAAGAATTTGTCAATTAGTATATCCCTACCTGTACCAACTTGGGGACGAAATCGGTCCTGTAATCTCGTCACTAAGGCAGATAGAAGGTCCATTCCTAACAAAGCCAACTGGAAAAGAAAAAAAAAGCATAAAATTAAACAGACAAAAGTGATGCATTTTTATTCTATTTAAATGTGTGTGTTTTTGCAATATACACAAATATTTAATTAGCTTTATACATCTTCAAGCAGCATTAGAATTATTGGCAATTCACAGCATCACAAAGAACAAAAGAAATATGGTACAATTAACGAAATGGCCGCCCATCCCCCCAAACCAAATGAGTAGAGCAGAGGATTGTGGGTAACAAGTGGCACATTTGATTCTAAATAAGCAATGCAATGGCCTAAGGATAACAGACACATTTCAGTTGGATCTAAAATGATATATAACTATATAAATATGAATGCTAGTATATAGAAATATAACCCATTCACATGCTACCTTAAGATTAGTATGCTAAACATAACTTAAGACTGAATGAGTAGTGCAAAGGATTATGGGTAACCATCTAGAAATCCCAGTCTGCCTGAGTAGTGCAAAGGATTATGGGTAAATCCCTAACATCTCATTTATTTTCTCCTTTCTCAGCCTTTTTTGACATTACAGCTGCAGTGTTCTTTTTCAGTAAAGTTCATTACACATATTTAAACCCATTTCACACAAACAGTCAATTATTTGGGACTCTCGTTTATTCCAACCATAACAGAGAAGACTGGCAAAAAACCAACATACTGCAAATGCTCCGCCCAATCCCTCAACTTTCCTTGTCATGGGGTTGAGTGCTGTTCAATGAACGTATAGTGAGAGCAGACTTGCTAACACCATATCAACACTAACGCATCACCTGGCTTCAAGTCAGATAATGGTGCAATTTTTGGAAACCTCTTTAAGTTAAATGATAATTGTTAACATTGACAAACAAACTAAATTTCAATAAAGACAGGGATACCTGTTTGCACCAGCAGTGGAAAAAATAGGGAGTGTCAGGGAAAACGATTTGAACAGAGTCATTATTTCTGCAATTTACTTTAGTGTGTAATTTCACGTTTAAAGTTTATCTCCTGTCATTTGTTTAGTACTGCCCTCTTGATTTATTTTACGTATATATTTAAGCAGCTGGGTTTGACTCTAATATAACTACTATAACAAAGTCCTGATCCTTTGTTCTCACCCATGCAGAAAATGACGGTAATTATACCGGTGACACCCAGGACTGAACACAGATAAACCACATCAGCTGAGGAGAGTATTAAATGCCTTAGAGGAGGTGTAAAAAAGGCAAGCTGTATCATGAGGAACCAGGTAGCACACAGCTGATTTCTTTGTTGTCCTCCTCTTTAAATACACATATCCTCACAGATGGAAACAGATTTAGAAACTTTTTACTATATACACACACACTATGTAAAAGTTTGGGATCAGTCAGTCATTTATTTATTTTTTGTAAAAACATTTATTCATAGTTTTTATGCATCAAACGGATCAAAAGTGTCAGTAAAAGCACTTTGAATCTTAATTTTATAAAAGACTGTTGCTTGCTTCAATTTCTATTCACCAAAGAATCCTTTAAAATTTTCTTAACATTTTAAAAATATTATAGCGGCAACGGTTTTCAGTTGTTTTTATAATAATAATAATAATAACAATAAAAGACATTCTTGAGAAAACCAGCATTTCAGAATGATGATCATGTGATACTGAAGACTGGAGTGCATTTACACACTAAGTGCAAATAGCCCACCTTGTTGGCAGAGGCTATTTACACTAACTGTCCACCAACATGTGATTGGGCTAGTAAACATTACAAAAAAACGTTCAACTGTCGTCAGCTCCAGTGGTGTTGATGGTAAAACACGTGTCATAATCATTTTGACACGACACAGACCCAGGTTCAAATCTGCCTATTGGCAAACATAGAAAAATCACATCAAAAAAGGTTTTATCTTCAATGAAAATGAAGGAAATCAAAAAGTTCAAAATAAAAGTTTTTCTGCCCCAATAAGGTTACATACATTTAATAATTTGAATAAAAAATTATAATAACAATACTGAGGTGCAGATAATTGCCACTATTTGCAATAAGTATTATAAATAGTAGAAAATCCTGTAATCGGGTAAATAGAATCTAAAGCTATTTGCACTTAGTGTTAATATAATGCACTGTCATTCGCACTTAGCACTTGAGAGTGTAAATAGCATCTATCACTAAGAAAATATGCTATTTTCACTTAGTGTAAATACCCTCTATCACTACATTTCTTTCTGTATTTTCCAAAAAATGGTTAGCATTAGTTATTTTTTACAAAATAAAAAATGAATCCTTTTAACTTCCAAAAAGATATGTACAAAAGCGCATTAAAAATGTCAGCAGATCTAAACGGCTATTTTTCATCTGCCTTAAACCTTTTCTGGTAATTCTGGTAAAGCATTTTTATGATTGAATTTAAAATGTTTTATTTCGGTACAGCAATCTGAATTGCCACTCTGTAAGAAATGTGCTAAATAAGCTTGCTTTGCCTAATGATAAGATTCCAGCCAGTTATGAAGATATGACCACACCCACTATTTACCCAAGGACCTCCCACTCCTCCACAAAACTGTAAGCCCGCCTCCTCCCGATGTGCAATCTTCTCACCAGCAACCATCTTAGGCAGCCAAATTTAAACATACCCTATCCTTCTATTTATATCTTTCCTATCCACCACAATCAAAGAAAGGAGCCAAGGCGTATTGTTCTCCTTGCTGAGCTTTTGTTTTATCTCTCTGTGCTTCCTTCTTCCTCCGTTTTCTCGTTAACGTCTGATAGGAAATACACTAGAGCATGATCGATCATTCCAGCTTCTGCTCCAGGCTCAAATCAATACCAAAATAAACTATTACATAAGTCTACGCAGACTCAGTCACACCTGGCCAGACGAGCAGTGAATAGCAGGAGAGAGGAGGCATGTACAGTATCTGTCAGAACAGACAGATAGCTAGGTTTCACGGATATGTGCTCATTCCCCTGGTTTCCTCGTCTTCAGTTGATACTAATCAGTCCAACAGCACCGGTACATCTCTGGGTAAGACAGGGATGTTCGTTAGCAGTAATAAGATTCTCAATCTGGGGGTCAAACAGATTAAAAAAGGACACATATTATTAAATTAACTGTTTAATTGGCTAAACATAGGCTATATAAAATATACACTTAAGTATGTGTGTTTGTGTGCCCCCTTCACCTTACACAATTAAGCTATAAACACAGGATGTTACAGATGACAAATTACATTTTAATTTTACAAGTCAATCTTATTACTCTTGACTTTTCTCTTTAGGATCCTGCATCCTAAAAGCCCTGTTATGAAAGCAAAATCTCATTCTGCATGAATGTCTGACTTGGATCAATATTTGTTTCCTAGGTTCTGAATCATCATGTTCACCTTTAAATATATTTTTTTATTTACAGCCATTTCCTGCAATATTGACAAATTGCATTTTTTTTTATCTACCACTATTTTTTTTAAGTTTTGTTCCAGAATTATTTTTTCAAAGTAGCATTTTAAGGCTGCATTTAGGCTATTTGGTTAAATATACATTAAAACACCAAGATTGTAAAATATCACAACTTAAGATGATGGAGAATAAAAAGAGGGAACATACAAAAACCCAAACAAAAAAATGCTACAAAAAAGGGAGAAAATACATGCGTGAAAAAGATATAACTCTATGGAAACCTCTGCAGTACTATTTCTTTGGTGGTGTGTTACCATGATCATTCTAGATTGATGTAGCTGGTAAAATAAGCTCGTCCTAGATCCTCACAGGAACAGCGTCCTCATTAGGCCTGTCCAAATGGGAGGACTTTATCCAGGCCAGTGAGGCTGCAAGACTAAATGATCTGGAGGGCATGGGGTGAACACTGTCTGTTGAGGTAATCAGTGTTCAAACTGAAATGCTACCGAAGACAAAGCTGAAAGACTGTACATAAAAATAAATCAATTATTCAGCGTTAGTCAAAAAAAAAAATTATTTCCAGTCAGGATGCATTGCTAAAGCTTTCAGGTCTCTTATTTGCATAAAACCGAACTCTAGATAACATTATTTCATTGGCAGCAAACACTATTGATCATTATGTCAACTCAAACTGCAATCTAGTTTTGCTTCTACACCAGTTTTCTCATTGGAGCCAGATTTCTCTGTGACTTTTCCATGAGTCAAAGAACAACAGCTGGGATGGAGTCGACAGGCCCAGACAAGGATGCAAGAAATCAGCATTTGTCCGCTATTCATGTGCTGGGCCATTATTATCATACCTGCCACCGCTAAGATTAAGTCATGGCTACGCACTCTACATTAGCCTCATATTTTGGGAGGATTTTGAGTTCAAAGGCTTTTTATTAGATAAGCTGGTCTCAGGTCAGTGCTTGAGGGCCATCTGTAATATAAGACTAACGCTGCACCACAGCTGTTCTCAAGTAGTAGAGTGGCTCCTGTCCCTGAGTCACCGGTAAAAAGGGCCTGAGGGACGTCAGGAGCGGCTAAGTGGAGTCTGAACAGAGAAAACGCCTACAATACTGTAGGATAAAAAAAATATATAAATAAATCACACCACAGCAGCACAGATAGTGAACAACACGTGTATCACCAGATGCTTTCCCTGCTTTAATCTCTTTTGAGAAACGCCTGAAATGAAACGTCTTCTCATCATACGCAATCTAAATGCCTCCCACTACACCCTTGACTAGCTCTTCCATTAACACAGTCATGTTTTCTGAAATGATAGCATGTTTTGCTGCTTACAACAAAGAGGCCTTATGATCGCTGTGAAACGCCAAAAACGACCCAAAACTATAAAATAACCATAGTAACCATAAAAAGTGAAGTAAAAAACCTTATTCACTGAACTATACCTAAAAACTAATATCAGTTAGTAGGCTAAATCATGGTTTCCCAAACAGGCAAGCACAACTTATTAGTACAAAAGCGATATCAGTAATAATATATATGAAAAAAAAAACTAATCAAATAATAAATCATGTTTATCAAATAAATAATGCTAATACAAACACATGTGATGTCTATTATACTGTATCATTATGTGCCTTCTAAGTTGGTTTAAGTTTACTTCCGGTCTGTTCTTGTTTATTGTCTGGTTAGTGTTACAGGCTACAAATGATGAGTAATGAAGTTGGTCTCAGGTTATTATCTTTAGAAAATGTCATTTTCCTTTCATCTTGCATATAAGTAAGCGTTTGTAAGCTCAGAGCTGCTTTGTCTACACCTGTTATTGGGGAAACCTCTCATTTCTTAAGCACCTCTTGCAGGCAGAGAATGAACATTAACATTAACATTATACATGACAAAGGACTCGTCTAATCCAATCACCGTGTTTTGCATGAGCTATCGCAGTATTTATGCATTGGAAATTAGCACTTGTGTCACATGTTTACATTGGCTGGCTTGCTGTTTCTGACACATGGTTCGTGTTTGTGCCTTTCTTCATTGTAACAAAATAAAATGAGTTGTTTTCATTTCCCCGCGATGCGACCAGAGCTGAAGTTTGAATTGAATTGAATTGTGCTGATGACATTTCATGCTGGTGCGAGTGCTTGAATTGCGCGCAGATTTGAAATGAGCTTGCGGCTCCCGTTTCTTCAAGTGTAGATCTGTTACCCTTTCAGTCTAATCACTTCGACGTTACATATGGGATCTCGCATGAGAGACCAATCGCCTTCGAGTCCTTTGGAAAAGGCCAATGAATATTGGCGTGCAATAATCACAGCCAGGTGCATCTCGTCACAGCGTGAGTATAAGAGAGCGTGGCTGGATTGTACATGCAGCTTTTCGTTTTCGGAGCACTCACCAAGCAGTTTATGCTACTGGGAAGAGTCTGCTGGAAAGAAATCTTCGCGCCACCGGAGATAACAGAGTTCCTTCGCCTGAGTTCAACCTCTCTCAGCTGCCGCAAAACAACATCATCTGGGCGTTGCGAGCAGGGGCTCGCGGGGTTTGGTAGCCTTTTTAAAGGCTCGTGGCAGCCAAACCTTTGCTCGCCAGCGAGTGACCTAACTGAGTGCACCGCGGTGCTGCGAGAGGTCCTCCCTGGGCAACCGGGCTGCACCCAAAAGAATGTAATTTCTGGAAATTTCCGGAATGTCTATGCGTCAGTGCGTTGCTGAGTGCGGGAGTTTCCTCACCTCCTCTGATGGTCATGATCACTGTCTCTCGTGTCTGGGCAGGGAGCACGCTGAGGCAGCTTTTGTGGATGAGTCATGCGCTCACTGCGGGCGCATGTCCATTGCTACATTGAGGTGGCGCCGCTCATTCGTGAGACGGCTCCCCCTGCGTCCTACTTGCGGTCCGGTGAGTCACAAAGGCTTTACCGCTACTGCAGCGAGGCTCTCGTGGCGAGGACTTATCACGCCGCTGGACAGGCTGCCACCTCTCTACATGCGATGGCCACACTGCAAGTGTTTCAGGCCAAATCGCTCAAGCAGCTGCACGAGGGTGGACTTGACCAGGGCGTGATGAAGGAACTCAGTGCCCCTTCCGACCTCGCCCTCCGGGCGACGAAAGTCGCAGCATGAGCCCTCGGTCAAGTGATGGCCACCTCTGTGGCCCAGGAACGACACCTCTAGCTCAACCTAGCTGAGATGGCCGACATTGACAAAGCTCGCTTTCTTGACGCGCCCATCTCACAGGTTGGCCTCTTTGGCGACACTGTCGATGACTTTGCCCAGAAGTTCTCGACAGTTCAGCAGTAGGCCGAGGCCATCAGCCACGTGCTGCCGAGCCGGGAGTTTCCCAGGCTCCCGTGGGACGCCGCCCGCTTCTCAGGGCCCAGCCCGGAACACCCACAAGTCTAAAAAGCACCCCTGAGACGGGCAGCCCGGAGGTGAGGGATTCTGCTCTTCGGGGGCCAACAACAACATCTGTGCACTCAGCTGTACCCTCTTGGGACCTTGCTGTCGCCTTAAACGGCCTGCGGCTTGCTCCCTTTGAGCCCTTGGCTTCAGTCGAGCTAAAATACCTTTCATTAAAGACAGCGCTCCTGATTGCCCATATCCATATATTATCGATATAGTGATTTGCTTACAAAAATCCATGTAAAAGTCATTATTTGTCATGTCTCCGCCCCCCCCGACCCATTCTACAGCTCTAGAAAATCTCAAATCTGTCTTGATTAGAAGCTGGCATCCCAGCGGGGCCCCAGACGCGGCCCCCAGGGTGTTGGGAAGGTTACATGCACACTCTCCTGTTGGCACGCTGCAATACAGCCTGCCGGCACCGGGGTCTCTACGTAACGCGGCCTCAGGGTCGTGGCCTTTTCCACGGGTCTGTTCCCATATGTAACATCGAAGTGAATTCAACTGAAGGGGAATGTCTAAGTTTACAATAGTAACCCACGTTCCCTGAAGGAGGGAACAGAGACGTTACATCCCCTTGCCACGACCCTGGGTCGCGCTGACGCCGGCTCGGCTCCTCAGCGAAAACCTGCATGTGCAATCCAGCCATGCCTTCTTATGCGCGCGCTGTGATTATTGCACGCCAATATTCATCAATACAAATGCGAGATCCCATATGTAACGTCCCTCCTTCAGGGAACGTGGGTTACCGTTGTAACCTTAGACGTTGTATATACTTTAAACTCGGTTGTAAAGAATTGTGTTGAATTTATGTCATTTACTAAAGTAAACTGAACAAGCATCAAATATTATTTTTGGCCTACTTAATTAAATCACGTTATTTTAAAACAAAAATATTACGTTTAACCAAAACACAACTGCTTCAAGTCAGTTTTACAAAATGCAAATGTTTATTATTGGAAACCTAACAAAAAAATTATTTTTTATTAAAAATAAAATGAACATTGATAGATCAAAATCATTGGAGTGTACACTATGAGTACAGGTCACAATGAAAAGTCATCACCAACCCATATGTGGTTCCAAACCTCTGTGAACTTCATTCTTCTGTTAAACATAAAAGATATTTTGAAGAAAATTCTGGCCCAAACTACAATGGAGCCCCTTGATTTTAACTGTATAGACAAAAATATTTCTTCAAATATTTTCTATTATGTTACACAGAACAATGAATATTGTACAGTTTTGAAATGATATGAGGAAGTGTGATTTATGACAGAACTTTTATTTTTCTCTTTGACATCTCACTACACTAAGAATCGAAAAATATGCTTCAATATTCAAACAAAAAGAAAAGAAAAAAAAATGTAGCTTCTAAACTAAACACGAGTCTTGAAGATGCTTTAGGCATCTACTATGCAAATGAAGCACCTAACATACACCTCTCTAGTGCTCAGATGTGAATAACTTTATATGTCGGTGTAAGCAGGCTTAAGTTGTGCAATGCTGACAACCACTGCAGTAACACTATGCTAATTTGCATTTTCTGGTTTCATAAAAATTCCCACAAGGATACTCAAGTAGTGACTACTTCATTAAAGATCTGAACAGCCCATCTCTATCTACTGGGGCCCTTTAGTGCTTAGATCAGGATCTTGGCATAGCACCGCAGCGAGAAGCTTTATGTGTTTTAAATACGCTGCTAGAAGAGTCTTTTCAGTTTCACAAGGCTGTCAAATCAGCTAACTGAAGTGAAACACTCTGAAGTGACAGTGAAATGTACCTGCTACTGAAACACATTACACACCCAGAGACTTGTTTCTTCATTCTTTCACCTTATTTTACCTAACAGAAATTTCTTTGAATGCAGCAGAACACCATATCAATAAAATGACACCAAATATGCAAGTTTAGTCAAACACAAGAGAAACCATAAACTATTAATGCATCAATTTATCCACCAGGAGAGGGGATAATGATCTTTTTATCTGCTTTCATGTTTATATTACTTCCAATTCATCAAACCAGAATCAAGGCTAAAAATGATATGTAGCTACAATATCGCTTACCTCCAAGCTTGAGAAATGTTATAACAAAAAAAGAAAGTGAACTTCTTTCAGAGTAGTGTTTAAAAGAATTCAGACCCATGATAACATATTGATACTAAGGGATTTGATCATAATTAATCCCAAAATGGCTATTACCACTATGCTCTTCACTTTGGATTTAAACGCCCAACCTCCTGCTCTACGCATAATTAAGTATTTAGTGTTTATTAAGATGATTCACTAGTGAAATAGATTGGGACATGCAGGGAGAAGATGCACCTATTTGTCATTTCTGTTGAGGAAAGTAAAATAACCCACACTATACTGTACATTCAAAGTAGAATGATGGGGAGGTAGGTCATTCGTACAAATCAATTCAGGGGGTGATCAGGGGGTGTAGTTGGGTGGAGTGGGTGGAGTTAGTGCACCTGTAATACCAGTGTATATACATGGTAACGCCTCAGGAACTGCACACTTAATATAAAGTGTAACATTCTGGACACCAACCACAATTAAAGCCAAACTTACTGCTCACTGCTGTGTGACATCAGAGTAATTACATCCTAATCCATAGCAATTGTCTATTTAATATAAAATGTAACATTTTGTTTAACAAAAAGTGCTGTTAGTCCTGTTACACATTTGTACTTTCATTACCAAAAAGTGTTGTTACCAATGTCCTGTGTTTGTACTTACATACACCATTCTGAGGGGTGTTACATGTGTGAAGTTACAGAAATATTAAAGCTGTAGATACTGTGTACCGGTGTGTACACTGTGGTTAAATACTACATACACATCTAGTTACACAGGTAGTACACAGGTATTAGGGACACTTAATATAAAAGGGGACCAACTTTTTAATTGAGAATATTTTGAGGTGCTTTTTGCTCTTTTTCTAGGTTTAGATGGTGTAAGTTCACATTTTTAAAGAGGAAACACAAAATATGGTGTTGAAATAACATTATGAATGATGATGTTTTGTGTGAAGGTACATTAAAGTTTAAAGCCAACAGAAATCGGGGCCAAAATAGTTAAAGATTTCTACTAAAACCATTATAACTTCTATATTACTCACTCTCTTTTTTCATTTTTCAGAAATTGTTTAATCTAATTTCATTAATTCTGTAGCCAAACCTTTTACATTTCACTAGAGACAAGTCAAATGTGTGACAGAGATGCACACAAACACATACATTGTGTGTTAGATTACTTATTTCCCCAATAAAGACATGAGCACACACATTAAAAGTGCCATAACCCTTAAACTACCCTTAAATTCAACAGGAAATCATGAGCATTTTCGTTATTAATGATGACCACAGAATATTTCTAATGGATTTACTCTCTCCCTGCACACATACTACATCTTTTACAGCACTTCCTGGACCGGCAGGTGTGCCTGAGCACATACTTCCCTCTTCCACTCACTATGGTGAGCATACTTTTGTTCAAAAATAAAGGACCCCCGAGGCTCTTTATTGCTACTTCAAAATGGCTGTCTTCATTGCCCACCATTTCCTTCCGAAAATATCAGATAAAACAGATTGCTTGTGAAGAGACATTACAGTCATAACAACTCAATTTCACCTTTCCTTGCTGTCACATAACATCATAATACAGAACAAAAAAAGGAAAAATATAGAAGGTGGGAAAAATGCAGTCATCACCCAGTGTGAAACTAAAACGATCCTTTATTTTATTTATTTTCCAAAATATTTCAGCTCAGTCAAATACACTTTCTTCAAGCTTTCTAGCTTATTCCTCAGCCTGATGTCACTGACACCAAATGGCATTGGTCCTTGTGTGTCCAAAACTTATGAAGTTATACGTATTATTTTAACTCTAGGTGTCCCGGTCAGCTGGATGTGCCAACCCAAAACTGGATGGCACTTCAGCGCCCCACGAACACTAGGTGTCCTGTGTGTGTTTATCTCTTTTCATTGCCGGACTCATTCCATGAACTTTTGTCTCCGTCCCACTCGTTGGTTGTCAGGCTGTTTAATTGTTGTCTTCGCCCACTCTGACGTGTATAAATACTCCGTAAGTCTTCGTTTTCCAAGCCCGTTCCCCTGCCTCAGCTCTGTCCCGACCCGACTGCAGAGCATTCCCTCGGGGCTGCACATACCCCAGTGATGTCGACCTTGGTCGTAGATTCCCTGGGGTCTCTGCTGGTAGCAGCACAGACACTGAGTCGGTCCGTCTGGGCCGTTCTGGAACTCAAGACTGAGCCTGGACCAGCCATAAAACCCTTTGAACTTTTGTCAAACCCTGAAACGTCCACGAAGGACATCATTGAACTTTTGCCTTGGCCTGATTCGGCCATGGAGTCCATCATGGACTCTTCATTCAGCCCTGAACCTACCAAGGAGGCTGTTAAAGAACTCATGCCCTGCTCAGGACCTGGCTGCCAGGACCACTCAACCTGAACAAGTCTCAGGTATGAACTTCAATGGGTATGAGGCCAATAATGTTTGCGCTGCCTGGTAGGCCCAGGTGGGCTTCCCCACCGTCTGCTCTGCCCTGGAGGGCATTCCTGCCATCTGCTCCGCCCGTATGGACTACTTTGCCGTTTGCCCCGCCCTGGTGGGCGTTCCCTCCAGCTCCAAAGTCTGGAGCGTCTGAAAGCCTCTTCTTTGAGCGGGGCTATGTCACTGTCAGCTGGATATGCCAACCCAGAACTAGATGGCACTTCAGCGCCCCACAAACTCTGTGTGTGTTTGTCTCTGTTTTCATGTCCGGACTCATTCCATGCACTCTTGCCTCCGCCATCTCGTTGGTTGTCATGGTGCTTTATTGTTGTCTCCGCCCACTCTGATGTGTATAAATACCCCGGAAGTCTTTGTGTATTCACAGTTTGCTGTTTATATGTAACGTTATATTCTTTGCTCCCGAGTTTACCTTGTGTTCCTTGTTTTCATTGTGTTTCTCTGATTTTGGATAACCTGTTGCCGACCCTTTGCCTATTGCATTCGCCTACGTTGTCTCTGTCTTCTGGTGATTGACTCTGTCTGTTTGCTTCTCGACCATCCATTAAACATGTTGCATGTTCTCGCTATCAAAAAACATTAGAAAATTATTTTTACCTCAAACTTTTACTTCACCACAGACGTTTACACCTTGCTGCTTATAAATAGTTAGCAAGGTATTTTTAAATTTAGATATTGGGTTAGATTAGGAATGTACAATATGGTCATGCAGAAAATATGCTTTATAATAAAAAGCCAATGTGTTAATAGACAAGCCAATAGCACTTAGTTAATAGAGCGAATTGCTCCAAATACTAAAGCGTCACCAGAAGTTTTAACTTTCTGCCCAAACCATGTTAAAGGTTTACTCCATCCCAAAATGGAAATTTGGTCATTTATCACTTACTACCATGTCTTTCCAAATCTGTAAAAACGTTGCTTGTCTTCAAAACACAATTTAAGTTATTTTAGACTGTCCCACTGACTGCTGTAGTGTCTCTGACATTATTTTTATCTTTTGATAGTCAATCTTTTATCTTTATTCAGGGCCAAAGAAAAAATCCATGAGAGGCTCTGGGGTTATTATAAATTAGTAATGAGTCCTCCACTGGTATATCTATACCAGTAGAGTCCTGTATTTCGGCCCATGAGACAATGTTGTTCTACTCGGGGTGCAATATTGCTCTTGCAATATTCCAGCAGTAGGAACAGCAGTGTAATTTCACACAAACTGATTTGCTGTCTTTGTTCCAAGGGTGCATTGCTGTTTATCTGCCTTTATTTTTGCAAAGAAAATGTTTTTGACTGCTGTTTTTTTTGTTGTTTTGGCTTAGGAAGAAGTGGTAGCTTACTAGCTAGATAGCGGGGGAATTACGTTAATACGTTTAAAAGGAAAAGCAATATTTTCTATTCACAAAATCACAACAGAATTTGTGTGGCAGACCTGTGCACATCTAATGATGAAAGGTGCGTCTAGGTACCCTAAAATAGATCCTTTAGCCAACACCTGAGAATACATTGTGATGACATGCCGATTTATTCTATATGCAGGTGTAAATGTGCAGACTCAGAGTTTCCAAAATACACTCACTATCTAATGTTTTACAGTGCCGAGAGAGCTCAACATGCTGTAACTTAAGAAAACACATACAAATAGAGAAAACACCAGCAGATTAAGAAAACATTTTCATCAACACAAGTGCTGCCAATTCTCATAACACAAATGAAGAAACGCACTACAAACAGTGGCAACTTTTTTCAATCGAAAGTAGCTAATGCCAGCTTGAAAAATCGCTAGATGACATAATACGTTAATTTGCATATTCATTACGTCATATTATCTTGCGTCTCTGTGGTCACATAATGTAATTTAATGCACCCAAATTTCAATATACCTGTTTTCACTGATATATTTAATGGTTTCTGTTGTCAGAAAAACGGAAATCTTGTTGGCATCTTATATAATATTGTTTCACAGTTATCAGTAGGGAGGATGTTTTCTCTTGTCTTTGATATACCAAATTCGCTATATCATTTTTAAAAACATCAATTAGCCAAGTTTCGAATACAAGTTTTACTTGCAGTAAATGCAAGCCGAAGCTCACCGGCGCCATCTTGTGCAACAAGCCCATATTGCAGCTGTTCCGCCACTTTTTTGGGTTCCCTTGAAACATTTCCGTGGTCCGTGGAATATGCAGCACGTTTCTTAGTTTGCATGTGCTGGGACCGTTTGCGGAGCGTTTCTTATTCGCACGTGTTGTGAGGATTGGCAGCACTTGTGTTGTCAACTTGATGAAAATGTGTTCTAAATGTGCTAATGTTTTCTCTATTTGCATGTGTTTTCTTAAGGTGCCGCGCATTGAGCTCTCTCGGCCACCGTAAATACCAAGCGGGAGACACTATACGTCTTATTTAACTGAATAGAAAGATAAGGTTTATACTGTCTATATAAAGCTTCTGAAGCACAGTTCTGTGGCTCATCTGAAGCAGGAATCTCATCCCTGCAACACTATTTGTACTTAGCTTCCCTGTGGGCTCTCTGTTGCCATAGCAACCTCCTTCTCTCCATTCTTTCTGGGTGAGAGCTGAGGATATGGATAAAGTGCCTGAAGAGGAAGTGTAGGACAACAGAATTAGGAACTAGGTCCAGATCCTTCAAAGAGAGCAAAACAATGATAAAAAAGGGCGCTAACTTTTGCCAGCTAAGCACATTTTCCACAGAGACAAAGGCACCTACTGACCAAAATTACAACATGCAGTGCAACATATTTATTACACTGCAACATGTCATGTATTTAAGCAAAACACAAAATAGTAAGATTGTGTAATATTATTGCAACTGTTTGAATGAATTTTAAAATGTGATTTATTGTAATGGTAAATGTGAATTTCAGCAGCCATTTTTCCAGTGACACATGATCCTTTAGAAACCATTCTAATATATTGATTTAGTGCTCATTTTTATTATAAATAAACTTTATTGTGCTGCTAAATAATTTTGCGATAACTGTAATACACTACCATTCAAATGATGAGAGTAAAAAAAAGGATGCATTAAACTGATTAAACATGGGGAAAAATATGAATCTGGATGCTTCCTATGTTTTCAATGCTGATAATAATAATGGATATTGAGCACCAAATTAGAATTTCTAAAAGACCATGTGATGCTAATGACATTTGTTATAATTGTTATAATATTTCACTATATTATTTTTATAGGGTTTGTTCGGTCAAATAAATGCAGTCTTGGTAAGCACAAAATTCAAAAACATTAAAAATTAATCCAATTTTTTCAACCCACCATGTATATAGTTGTTGTATTTCTGGTTTAATGCCTAATAACTCTTTTCCAGCAAGATATCATCATCTATCACCTCTTAATTTTTTACGTCTAAATTTTAAAGACATCCCTATATTACACAGCACATAGATGCACTTTGAAGCTAACATTTTGATTTGTCCCTTCAGGTGGGGCTAGTTTCTGGGATAATGTTAACATACTAGTTGAACAGATGCATATTTGTGTCAGATTAGCTTGTGTAACAGATGGCATGAATATAACATGGAATCCTGAGGCCCAAAGCAAGAGTTACACAGCAAAATAATTCACCTTTACAGAACTGAATTGGACAACTGCACGGGGTCAAATGGATTTGAATGCAAACAAATGTTTTGTGCACACCACATATCTCTGCTAATCTCAGCTGTCTGAGGCAGACTGGTTAATCACTTGTCTGCCTGGCAGGGCAATTCTATTTGGCAAATCTATGCTTAAAGTATTCCAAGAACTGTCTCTGGGGTGCTCCAAGTCACTGTCTTCCCTTCTCCTTTGTTATTGTTTAATTATTAGGCAGAATTCATTCCAGTCAGGCAATAGGATTAGCCTTTCAAACCCACTGCCTGTCAAACTAAACATCTGATCTGATTTGTTCAGATGAGAGTTAAAGATGTAACAGAAGCCTTTTGAAAGGCACGAATAATGATATCAAAATGAAGGGACATTTTCCAGAAAAGAAAAAAATCTGTAGACTGTCTTTTTTAACAAGCACAAGGATAGCGCTATAATGAACATGAACTTTGAAATATCTAAATAATCCATTTAAATTGGTGGGCTCCATTGAAATGTACTTGAAATGTCCAGAAAAAAAACTAAATAAGCGTGACAGTATATCAAATCATAAATAGTTTTTTTTATTATTGCTACTATATTTTTTTTTATATAATGCTAATGTTTTAAGTCTTTTAAGCAAGATATAATATACAGTAATATACTTCTGTGGCTTAAACAGGCTGCACACAGTAGTGGAGTTTCATTCATGAATGAATCAGGGTTTTAGAACAAATTATAAACAAATAGTCATCACAACCATCTTTCTTGAGTGGTTTAGAAGATTTGTATGAGCTTTTAATTAAGAAAATTAAGACTCGGTTCAGTCATGAATGACTCAAGTAGGCCTGTTTTTACAAATTGTCCGAGCGAATGATTCAAGTCACTCATCTGCACAGAATGGTGGCACAAAGCATCATTTAAGTTGATCCTATGTGGGTTCTGGAAGGTTCATATTTTGGTTTTGGTAGTCCTACACAACAGGCTGACATGTGGTCAAAAAACATGTCATTTTCTTGTAATAATTATTTATTTTTACCTTATTTGTAACGATTCTTTAATTTTACATTTTTGCAAACCCCTCTGGTGATTGATCGATTTAATTTAACCCTTTGAGCGGTACGGTCCCACATATGGGATTTTTCGTTAAGTGCCCCTGAGAGTACAGTCCCACATATAGGATTTAGAAAGTTCGGTGACGTCGCATAACTGCCAAATATAAATTGAGCTTTCACGCGTTTCCTGGCGCTGAGCAATGTTTGTGAGCTTTTAACGCTCCAAAAACATGAATCCAATATTTTATATAAAATTTCTATTTTCAGAACATTACAAGCCTTTAAAAAAGTCAGTTCTGAAAAGTTCCCGCCAGGGCTTTATCGGTCACGTTTATAGGCAACTCCTTAAACTCTAAAACACAATGTAACAAGTCATTCCAAATAGAGGTAAAACACTTTATATTAACGCAGCACATTAGGCCCTATTTTCACAGTCTTTTCTTAAAGTGTACCTGTACATGCATTCATACGTCACAAGTCACGTGCTGACTCACTTCCCCTACCACACGCAGCACAGCGCATTTGGTGTCATGAAATAGTAATATGCTTAGTGTTATGATAAGCAATGTCTTTTCTCAGCAACAGAGTATCTAGAGCTTTAAAAAGACCACTGCCGTGTTGCACCAAGGAGCAATTAATCATTTAAGTTATTTCTTTGGATCAGCTCTTAAGCCATATTCAACAGAGCATAGAGTGTCATGGAAGCTTTATCTTTTCCGCAACAGAAGGATGGTCCTTTGTTGATGAAATCTCTTTCAAATTCCTAAGTTTGAATAAGAATAATGAACAAGCATTGAATATATTTATACTCAGCTGATCCTTCTTTCTGTAAAATCCTACAGAGATGCCAGCCGACTAAGTGAAATGCAGATATTTTTAATTATTTATAAACTCATCGAAACACACATTGAAAAATCAACACTGCTCAGGTCCTGAGATCCTCAACTTGATGTTATATCCACTCAGATAAGCACAGGGGATCGCCTCGTTGTGACAGACTGGATATGTGCTGCCGTGCTGGTATAATGAAGGTTTGACGACAAGCGAGCCACAGGCCTGAGATTGTGCCAGCCTCAGCAAGAGAGAGGGAAGTGTGAAACCTCAGCCAGGAGTGCTGATGATGAGAAAACTCTCAATTAACTCTCACGTAATCATACAGAACAAGAGACAATCAAACACTTTTTGGATTTTAGTGGCTCTTATAGTGTGAGCACTTTTTTTATGGAAGCTTGTTTATGCCACAAGATAAAAAAAAATTGTGTTTAGTTTTTGCAATTTTACCTTTATATTTTTAACTGCCAATTCTGAGGAAAAAAGGCAGATGTTAATAAAATTTGCTTTTTTATATTTAAGTGTTTTGTGGAAGTAACAAATAAAGAATTGCAAGATACAGCTCAGATTTCTGAAGGGGGAAGAAGTTAGATTTTTGATGCCACTGAGGGTCATTCACAATTTGCATAAATATTTTTGTAAATCATTTTCACACTACAAACATTAGATTATTAAATGTCCGGCTTTAAAAATGTATTTTGTGATGTATTTTCATATTTTAAGATGGAAAGTCTGGGTCTAAATGGTAAAACGATGGAATATAAATCACATTAACGAGAAAAAATGAAAAGAAAAAAAAATCATGAAAGCATTAAGTTTTTTTTTTATTTCTATCACCCTGTTTTTAATACACATTTCACATCAGAAACAAGTGATGGATACACCAAATTAAATACAATACAACCCAGAGTGTGACTTTATAGCAACAAAATTCACAAAGCTTAAATTTGTTCGTTTAAATCTAAAATAAACACAAATCAATTAACATTTTTCTAATTAAAATGTAAATTTTTGTTTTTATAATAATTTATGAATCAGGTTTATATATCTGAAACCTGGCAGACAGGTTTAGGTATTCATGGTGCCATGGAAACATTGTGGGATGTCATGGAGACAATCCAAGTGGAATGTCATGGAAACATTATGAAGGAGAACAGGACTGAACCATACAAATCTCATCTAGCCGTAGATATGAGTATAATGCAATGTTGAAAACACATTTTCATTTATCCATGCCATTGCAAAAGCTTGAGTTGTGCACAGAATATTTCATTGCATGGCCCCAAGACCATTTTATTACCCTACTGTGATTGCATTGCACAGCCCTCCAATTTTTTTAATTACCATGATAAGGAAATACATGCCTGCAACAGATTAGCTGAGATACAATGAGCAGCTCAACTCACGTCATGCACATGTGTTAATGTAAGCTTTATGTATTCTGACTGAATTGCCTCTATTTATGAGTCTCTTTTGACTTGACTCTAACTGCAAACATCAGATTAATGTGTCATTCAACAGAAGAGCGATCATGAGACCTTAGTAACGGACATGGAGACTGGTAAGCCTTGAGAGTGGGTGTCTGAGAGGAAGAAGGGGGGCCGACTGCAAGAACTAGTGTTACACCACCTACCACACTGCCTCTTCAGGGACTCCAGGCTTTCTCTCCTATCCACGCTGATGCTGAGGTGTAGCTATGCTCCATCTGCCGCTGTTGCCATGGCAACAAGTCCCACTGATCTACATAAGACCACGGAGGGAGATCTGTTCGTCTGATCTATTAGCATGACTCAACGGCATCTTCATCTTTGCCAGCCCTCAAGCCAGTCATTTTGGAAATATGACTAAACGTAATTAGGTTGACCTAGGCATGAACGCGAAACAACATTTTCTTTCAATATACAATCATTTTTTAGGTGTCCTCGATTTTAAATTTGTTGTACAAAGTCAGGGTCCTCAAGCGAATGTTTCTGTCATGCATGTTGTAAAGCTAACAGCAATCAAGAACCAGATAGCACACTTTAATGAAGGAAGACTGTAAAAATGCTTGGATATTGGTTACCTTTAAGTTATTATTATGGTATATGTTGAAATTACAAAACATGACTTGGATTTATAGTTTTATTAAAATGTAAAACATTTTAAAATGGTAAAAAAAGTCATTTTAAAATGTTCTTTTTATTACTTTTCAAACATTTAAATACACACACACATATATATATATATATATTAAAAAATATATATTATTTTAATTTATTTTATTTTATTATGTTTGCAAATTACAGTTATGAACAGTAAAATGTTTGTTTAGTATATATGTTTACCTTTTTTTTTGCTTTTTTTTATGAATTTTAGAGTGTATAAAATAAACTGGGGGCAAATAGAAAAAACCCATGCCTTTAAAAAAAATATATGATTCTGGTTTTAATTGTGAATGATAAAAAATGTATAAAGATCTTGTAAAATTAAACCATTATCACCAAACTTCATATACTTGTTACAGGTTTTAGATCTAAAACAAATTGTCATTTTGATAATTGATATGCCATCAAAACAGGCAGTTGTTTATGAGGAAATGTACTTTAGCTATTCTCAAAGTTCTTCAAAATATGACAGTCTGAAACATGTCTAACAAATTCTACAAGAGCTGCAGGCTAAATGCTTGCAGGCTGCTGTCATTCTCATAAGTAGTTTATAAAATAAGTATATAAAATCATTATAATTGCATAATTTGATACATACAGTAGCACACTGCAATGCTCCAGGCAATAGAATTAGGCCCACACATAAGGAGTCTAAAAATAAAAGCTAAAGCACATTTAGCCACAGCTCTGTCTGTGTTGTTTATGCAGAGATACAGGTTGTTTCATTAATAATATCATTTCTGAAATTTTTCTCATTACAAAACTGAGATCTTAATGTACTGTCTATAACTGTAGCAGCATAGACGTGTAATTGTAACCTCAGTATATAACCAATTAGTATGATCCTGAACATCCCAGGTAAATTTTGTGTAAAAATATAACATAAATAGGTCCCACTTTATTTTAAGGTCCTCTTTACCATTAACTATGACTTTTGTCCCTGATCTCCGGTACATGTACATGCAGACCTCAAACTCTTATTTCTACATTGGCTGCAGAAAAAGAACATTTGTAACAGCTGAATGCTATATCTTGACATTTCTGTTGTGTAATAAATACTGAATAATACTTTATTTCTGAAATTTAAAGCTAACAAAATGGTCTTAAAATTCTCAGAAATATTTCTTAAGCAAAACAGATTTGGAGAAATTTTGCATCTTTACATAATTTGTCCATCAACAGATCCTCTGCAGCGAATGGGTGCCATCAGAATGAAAGTCCGAACTGCTGATAAAAACATCAGTATGATCCACAAAGTAGTCAACATTTCATCATTACATCAGTTAACATCTTGTGAAATAAAAAGCTTTGTATAGGAAACAAGACATTTGAACTTTAAACCATTACTTCTGGCCAAAATATAATCATCCATAATAACAGTTCCTCAAATTAAAAAGTCCATGCCTTGTTTTCCTCGTAAATCAAAATTCACCAACATATTTGCATATCGGTTCAAAACTCTTTTGGACTTTGTCAGTTAGCTTATAAACGATGCTTGCCGGAAGCAACAATTTGAAGTTAAATACGTCTTGATGGATTAGTTTATTACAAAACAGTCAATTTTTCACTTCACAAGATGCTAATTGATGCGATAAAGAAACAAATTCATCTACATCTTGGATGCCCTGAGAGTATAAGCACATTTTCTGAACGTTTTGGTGCAACTATTCTTTTGAAGGAGGCACTACACCATATAATTTGAGCAACATGAATTAGGCTGAATAGGAAAAAATTACAATAGGTTTCTGAATCCCTCTTGAATATTGTTGATTTTGTGTTCTCACCAGCCAATAGTACTCCATGTAAAACACATTGCAAGGGTAAGGCATTTAAACTTCTCACAAAGTATGTAATGTAATGTAAATAATATATTTTTTTAAATGTTGAGACTGTGAGAGTGTCTACAGTATGTTGGCATCTACCTAATTTGGCCAGCTTCTACAAAATGCTAAATGAATTTGTGCCAAAATAATACTATGTGGAGTAGATCACAGTCAATTCAGCATCACTATTAACGCAAGATGTAACTGATTGTGCAGCCAATAGTGACACAGCTCCTAACCTTACGCTGTGAAATTCCATTCAGAGTGGGTGGGAGTTTGACCAAATGCATTACATTTTTCTTCAGATTTCAATCTCCAGAGAGCTGTTCCCTCTAAAACTCACTGCTTTCACACAGTTACCCCGCCATTAGTCTATACTCTATATCTTCTATAATGTAGTTTTACAGTACAATGGCCAACAGGCCAATAACCAGGAAATCCCCATCTGGTAGAGATAAACCTTCTACCCTTCTGCTTTTTCCCCCAGATAAACGGTCAACATCTGAAATAAAAATAAAAAAAAGCTTTGCTTAAACTAATAATATTCTGAGCTATCCATTAATAATTAGAAATTAAACCAGTTGCCCTGATCCAACAGGGTACTGTCAGTGAAATAAAAATGTGATAAGGCTGTTCTCAGCTAGACGGTCCCCCGTTGTGAGAAAAAAAATGGATACAAATGTGCACTTGTCCCAAATAGCCTATGTAAGGCCCTCCCGCTGGTCCAAGGGATCCAACAATCGTTTAGAAAGATGTCTGCGTGTATGTCTTATGCAGTGCATCTCTGGCTCCATGAACAATCTGATCTGACTCCAATTACTGTTACTACTTTTATTTACTTTGCGTTCGTAACCAAGCTGATCGTATTTACCAATTAAACTGTAGAAATTGGAATACTCTGCATAATCCAAATAATTTCAGTTATTCGTTTATTAAGGACCTAGCATCGCTTAGTCATTCACCCAACCGTATGTGAACGCTCGGACACAAATTTGTCAGCTCTGGTCACACGCAGCAGTCACAGGGTGATTAAATAACTCTTGTATGTTGCATCCCTGCAAATACATAACAAACGTGTAATTTTCTCTATAATCATGGAAACTGTGACTTGTTGAGCCAGTGAAATCCAAAGGTCCCTAACGGAGAGCCCCCTGCTCATCTTTTGTACTTAGGTACGCCCTGCCTCTGACACAGATTTGCGGAAATGCAAGACCACAATAATCTACTAGAATAAAAGATTTCTGGAGAGTTCAGAATAAGTCAAAATTAACATTTATTTTATGCCAGGCATAATCAAACAATCCAAATGAGTAAAATTAAAATCAATTCAAATTGATGGATGTATATAGGTTATATGGTCAGCATGAAACACAAATCTTAAAATACTAAAATAATGTCAAAGAGTCATCATACCGGGCAAATAGAGAGATGCAAGGCAATCGTCTGGGAAGTTCTGGTTACATTTGCTTCCTTGAATAGTTAGCCAATTGTCTTTAAATACCCAAACCAGGAAATACAATCATAAATTTGACATAATAAAAACTTCACCGGACCTTTTGCTGGGACATAAAAACCATCTTGGCCTAGCATAGATACAGCATGTGATAAAAGATCTTATCAGGGACATCAGGAGAACAGAATTTCACTATTGTTTGAGCTGCTGATATGGGACTGAGATTCTATCGCCAACCGCACCGAGACTACAAAATTGATATTGAGTTTGATCATGAATTCTGGAGATATAGTAAATATTTTATGTGATTGTGGCAACTTGAGTTTGAGCCTCTTTCTGTAGTGACCTGCCCCCTGTGCCTAGTTTGGGTCAGAGGGCTGGTGAGCAGATGGTCTTCCTCCTGGATCTTCCGGTCTGATAGGAGAGTTTATTTGTTTATGATTTTATGACATTTGCATTGCGAGAGTTCCTGGGTGTCTGGCTTCGCGAGGAGATAATCAGCTCCCTACACCTGTCACACTAGTAACATTTAACCTCAACTCTTTAAAATGTAACAAACATAAATGCAAATAGGCACAAAACACGCACACTCTGAAAAAAGGCCGGACGATGGTGTTTATAAGCAAAGTCAGTGAAAAAAAATGCATTTTAGTTGTAATCTTCAAAAGGCATAATTGGTGTGTGATCGTGCATGCAAATGCAAAACGAATAGTCTGTCAGAGCAAACATGACTCAACAAAACATCAAGAGTATAGTCTTAGGAGGATTTAGGAGAATGTGTGTCAAAAACACAGCATGGTGAATTCAGTGTGATTTCATTCTAACCTGACATCTTTCTTCTCTTCACCAAGGCCAACAGAAGAGAAGGTGCTAATGAGAACACCTGGCTGAATAGCTGAGAGCGAGAAGTGTTCCTGAAGCCATTCATTAGGCCTCTCACAGTGACACTTACTCGAGTAAATCACTCAGACCCAATTTGGTCCATATGAGTAGACTGAGATGCACCCACAAAAATACATTGAGGAATTTTTACTAAGCAGTCAGGGTTTGATGGATAGCATTGACCAAATTAATGGGACTCGCAAAAGATTAGGGATGCACAAGCTCATGGTACAATATCGGTTATCTATTTTTAGCTGACAATGAATATTTTATTGTATATAATTATTTCCCTATTCTTACATTTAGATGACTTTGCCAGAATTTACAGCTCACTTCAAGTTAATAATTTAAAAAACTAATAATTTAATAACCCTGTTAAATATAATCCTTAGCAAATTTCAAATAAGTATCCATCTTTACATTGTAAAGTTGTAATGCCTAAATTCACTTGCAGCATTGTAAATAGTAGTCATTTTTGGTTTAATTAGAAACAAAACACATGTTTTTAACACTTATATTTTATGAAACAAAAATTAAGTAAACAAAATATTTTTATTAAAAGATATTTTATTAACGAATATTATTAATTTATATGTAAATTCTTGGACAAACTAGAATACTTTAACCTTCAGGAATTGATTGAGTTTAAGTTTACCTCCAAAAACAACTTAATATAATGACACACATTTTTTAACTGACAGTTTTTAACTTTTTAAATACTATTTGTTGTCATTGTTATTTGCTATTATTGCCATAATGTTTTCTATATTAACACTGATTGGCATTAATTTTCTGTGTTAAAAATTACAATTTCAGAATGTAATAACTAAACATTAACGATAGGAATTGTGTCCTGGGGTCTCTGATATCATTTTCAGCAATAAGTGGAGCAAGTTATAATTTTTTTTTTTTACTTTTATTTATTTTTTTAATTAAATAAAATTTGTATTATTTCTATATATTTCTTAATTATAGAAATTTGATACAGTTAAAATATATCAACCTAAAAATAATTATGAATAAAGACATTTTATGAATACTGATACCTGTTCATAACAAACTTTCACCTTAAAATGCCATTAGCAACAATATATAACTTGTTTGACCCGGCTCTTGTTTTCAAAATGCAGTATTTATTATTAATAAACCAAATGTGTAGGCGGTTAAATGTAATGCTAATCTCTATTAAAAAATCACACGCTTTTTCAATAAGAGCAGCCTTAACAAAATAATAAATAAAAAATCTCACCCATCTGTTGCATTCATTGGAGTTCAGCTACAAAACTCAATAGTCTATAGCCCCCAAATCGAAACTGTTGGACAATTGTGTCCAGCTGTTCCTAATCTCGATCGTAGGGCAAGGCCAAAAGTTAAATGATGGCATTATTTGTCTCCCATCCAGACTGCAATAAAGCTCAGTGAACCCATTACAAAAGTCCACTCAACCTTTCAATAGACCTCTATGACCACAGGAAATTATGGAGCCATTCGGATTGTCACGACAGAAGCCATAACTTGTACAGGAAGGGCAACATTAACAGACACAGAACAAAGACCAGCTCTACATCAGCGCTTTTAATGTACTATTTCCTTCAAACCTCATTCATTTTCTGTGTGCAAACCCAAACACTGATTTAAAACAGAACAAAGAGCATCACACTTATAAAAGAAAAAGCACTGAAAGACAGCACCAGCGGGGTCTTTATCAATATATTGCTTTTATATTCTGCCGTTTTTCACACTTACCGAAGTAGAAATGGGATGACCTTTTGTAGATTGTATTGGCCACTCTCTGCAGAGACTCCCAGAGCAGGCAGGACTTCTGTAGATTATCACTGGTGGGTATAGACTGCCACCCAGTTCATTTGTGTGCAAACACTCATGTTTTCCTCATCTTCAGCCTCCTGTCCAAATCCTGCCAGCCACTAGACTTTGATGGCATATCCTGTTATATTGCCCATGCTACACTCTCAGTGCTGATGCACTGACCGAAAGAGGCTGCCTCTTGTATTCCAGATACACCTGCAAAACAGAGAAAAGTAGGCATTGCTATTCTCCTTAGCAAATCTTTTCAACCTGCAAAAAGGAGTCAGGCAAGAAATGTCTTTTTGTCTTCTTATACCCTTTCTGTCAAAATAAAGTCATTGCAGCATATTACTTTTACACTGCAAGTAGAAAACACCCCAATAAACACACTTTGTATAACTTGTATATTATTATGGCATGATGCTTGTTTTAAAGTCTCTCTTAAAGGGTTTCTATTTACACAAGTAAGCCATTTTACATTAAATATAATGTTTTCCAAGCGAAACATGATATATAGGAATAAATTGAAGAGGGAAACATTTTATCGAATAGGAACTTGGTTAACCCGTAGGTCAGATTTAATGATTTTTTACGCTTTAATTTTATTAAACATTTTTACTTTAATAAATTTGCCATTTTGCTACATATGTTAACTGGCACAATAGTAGCCTCTGAAGCCATTTTAGAGTTGAGCAAATTATTTATTTATGATTAAACATTATGAAAGCTGATGAATTGTGCACAATTTGATTGAAAATATATATATTAAAGAAATAGTTCATCCAAAAAATTTAAAGATAGTAGAAATTACCCCATAATTTACTCCCAAGCCACCCTAGGTGTATATGTTCCTCTTTCAGAAGAACACAGTCAGAGTTATTCCAAAATTTATCCTGGCTGTTCCAAACTTGGTAATGCTGGTGGATATTTTGAAGCTCCATAAACAACCATAATAAAAATAACCTATACACCTCTTTTTTATTTTTGCAACAAAAATCTTTCTATTTTTAAAGATATAACTCAAATCACTGACTCCCAGCAATTGCTGAGGGGAGAAGTCGGTAATAATTTTAAACATCTAAATATTTTTGTTACAAAAACCCTGCTTCAGAAGACTTGTGTTAACTTAAGGTTAGTTTCACAATGGATTAATCAGATTTATGGAGCTTCAAAGTAATAGCCACTATCTACTGTACCAGCATTGCCAAGCTTGGAAGAGCCAGGATATAGTTTTTTAAAAACTCAGACTGTGTTCGTCTCAAAAAAGAAAGTCATATACACCTAGGATGGCTTGGGGGTGAGTAAAAAAATGGGGTAATTTTCATTTTTGGGTGAACTATTCCTTTAATGGATATGTTCGCCAAAATAACTTACAGCCTAATCTCACAGCAATTCATACATATTTTTCGAGCAGGCTAATTTGTACAAATTCGTACAACCTTACATGTACAAATTTATATGATTTTTGCTAAATCATACAAATTTTCACTGGGGTCTAGTCAAGTAATGCAAAATAGTAGAAGTTACGTTGTATGATTTAACCGCCTTAAAAAAAAAACATAGGAATTGGTCATGAGATAGTGTTTCCATACTATGGAAGTCAGTGGGGTTAATGAACTATTTGGTTATACATATTCTTCAAAATATCTTAACTCTTACAGGAGAAAGTGAGGGCAAATAAATGATGACCGAATTTTCATTTTTGGGTGAACAATTTTTAGATTGCACATCAGATCCCATTTTGAAGTTATCGTGACCCTGAAAGATACTTGTGTGAGGAAAATATGGGTCAAAATCCAAGATCAATCCCTGCCCATTTATTTTCTAGATGTGATTAGGAGATAAATCACAATATATCATTTCCATGTGATTTAGCACTACTGCAAACATACTTTTGGTGGCAAACAGCACAGCTTTTAAGATCACCATGTAAAAACAGTCCACTGTTAAAGTAAACAGATTTATGGCTGCAGGGCAAGGCTGCTCTCAGAGATAGAAGATGATGAGCAGTAAATCACATCTAAGGAACTGCATGAGTGAAAAGATACTAACACTATAAAAACAGAGTGACTACATGTGTGGAACAGTGCATTTCTTCTAACACGTTATATTTATTGTCTGTAATTTACTGTATTACTTGCTGTATGTGTTAAATATAATTGCACTGCTGTTTCCTGAAGAAACGTCTAGGTTATGAAGGTAACCCATGTTCCATGTTGGAGAGAACGTAGATGTTAGAAGTCAATTCAATCAATAAGATTATGGATATAATTGAAGGTAAACACAGCCTTCTGGCTGACTGTGGAATAAGATTGAGATTTGTTGCCACAACCTACTGGGTGAAGGAAACCCATTAGGAGCACAGTCAGAGCTACTCCGCTCTAGTTCCGACTGCGGGGCAGGAGGACTGAGGTTCATCTATTCAAAAGGGAACACTGAGGGAAACGCACGGATCACGTGGGAATGGCGCAGCAAGCCAACACCAGCCGGCCTCCCACTCACCTGCTGTCTTCAGTGATGACAAGGGAGGACACAACCTCTACGCGGAGGTCGTAAAACCTCACAAAGGTGTTTGGTGGCGCGTCCAGCCTGCAGTCCCACAGATATCTGGTAGTGAGGCGCTGTAAGCCAACGCATAAGATGAAGCAACACTCCTTGTTGAGTGGGCTCTGAGTTCTAAGGGGCACGGCTCTCCATGGTATAGATAAGCCAGGGAGATGGTATCCACCATCCAATGGGACAAACCTCTGTCTGGAGACAGCATTCCCTTTCTGCTGACCACCATAGCAGACAAAGAGCTGCTGGGAGCTTCTGAAGCTCTGAGTGCGGTCTACGTAGAGGCGCAATGCGCGTACAGGACACAACAACTCTAAGGCAGGGTCCGCCTCCTCCGGGGAAGAGCTTGCAGGTTAACGTCTCTAGGTTATGTATATAACCCTAGTTCCTTGAAGGTATGAGACGCTGCGTCGACGAGACGCTATGGGAACGCCCTCAGCGTAACGGCACTGAATCGTGTGTTGAATCAGCCAATCGTGAATTGGGACGTCATGGTGGGCGATGTCACCGGCCAGGAAGCATAAGAGAATGGAATGCCGGCCGGCAAACAGCTCCTGTCATTCAGCGGAGCGCCGGCAGGGGATGCAGAAAGTATGGTTTCGAGACGCAGCGTCTCGTTCCTTCAAGGAACTAGGGTTATATACATAACCTAGAGACTTTCCTTTTCAGGAACTCGAGCTGCGTCGACGAGATGTTATGGGAACGAGATGCCTATGCCTCCAGACTTTCCCATTCCCTGCCCGGTGTGTGTTTGTGCACAGCCAGGCGAGAACGGAAGAGCCCGGAGTGGCTCTCAAGTCCAACCCAAAAACCCGGACAAAAGTGTGAGAGGTGGACCATCCCGCAGCGTCACATATGTCGGCCAAGGAGACCCCTGATAGCAGGGCCTTCGAGGCCGCCACACCACGTGTTGAGTGCGCTCTGACTCCTAGCCTCGGCGGGACACCAGAGGACTCGTAAGATGTATTAATGGCATCCACTATCCATCTGCTCAAAGTCTGCCTAGTCGCAGGACACCCCTTCTTGGGTGGTCCACAGCACACAAGCAACTGCTCACACTTCCTCCACAGGGCAGTTCTGTGGACGTATGTGTTCAGTGCTCGCAGTTTAGCTTCTGCTGACCAGGCTCCCAGAAGGGAGGAGGGTTGAAGGCCTGCAGTACTATTGGCTGTGGTGTGACCGTAGGCACCTTCGGACTATAACCTGTTCGCGAGTACAGAAAGGCTTTGGAGATGCCAGGCGCAAAGTCCAGATGTAAAGGGGCCACTGAGAGGGCCTAAAGGTCACCTACTCTCCTCAGAGAACACAATGCAAGCAATAGTGTGGTCTTTATCATTAGTAATTGATCTGAGATCTCCTCTATGGGCTCAAATGGCGGCCCACAGAGGGCCTTTAACACTACAGCCAGGTCCCAGGTTGATTATCAGGGAACGTACCGGAGGCCTCAACCTCAGTGCACCGCGGAGGAAACGTATGACCAGGGGTTCTCTACCCAGTGTCTGCTCACCAAGAGAGAAGTGGTGGGCCGATATAGCCGCCACGTAAACCTTCAAGGTGGAGTGGGTGACCCCAGTAGAGAATCTACTCTGCAAAAACTCCACCAGCAAGATCGGTACAGTGCTGATCTCTACACCAAGAAGTGAAAAGCTTCCACTTCAAGGCATACAGTTTTCTTGTGGATGGAGCTCTGGACTGGAGGAAGGTCTCAACAACCTCGGTTGAGAGACCTGCTGCTAAGAGTTGTGCCCCCTCGGAGGCCACACTCTTAGCCGCCACAACTCTCAACTATGGTGCCCCCTGCCTGTGAGAGCAGATCCCTCCTGATCGGTATCTCCCATGGAGAGCCGTCTAGGAGGGACATCAGGTCCGAGAACCATACTCAGCCTGGCCAGAATGGCGCCTCACCTCAGTGTGGAGGAACCACTCCCCGGGCCTTGGCCCCTGTCTCAACAGGATGCCTGCTCCTACATTTAGATGCCCGGGAACATTGATGGTTCTCAGTGAGAGGGATCTGTCCCGGGCCCACACAAGGGTCTGGTGTGCCAGCTTGTACAAGGGGCGCGACCACAGAC
>JAUCMT010000160.1:15169254-15193348 GCA_032357475.1 Enteromius thamalakanensis | reverse complement strand
AGTTGTGAACCTCAAGCTTACGGGGGCCCATGGCCACTGCTTGTGCGTAGGGCCCCGAATTTGATGCTACGCCCCTGGCTATACATCACCTATAGTGAGCATTTAATGGCTTTGCTAAAACCGAAAAATAGTATTTAATATGGACTTTTCTAGCATCCTGTATAAGTACAGTAGCAATTGTACTTAATAGCTTAGTAGCTTAATCATCATCAGTATTCGTATCAATATATCCTTGCCTGTACCGATTACAAAATCATGAATGGATATGTAAGCTTTCTGAAAAGTTTTTGGAGAGATGAAATCTTTGATATTGTTACTATATTAGTTATTAGTTCACTGTTGTTAATTACTCACCCTCATCTCCAGCCAGAACTTTGTTCATTTTGAGAACTCAAATTTGATGAAATCTGAAATAAAAATATGTATTATTAAATTATATTTTGTCAAAATTAAACAAAATATATGTATATTCACACAAAAAAATATATTGAGAATTAATAAAGTGCATTGAATTTATGCTTCACAGTATTCTAATGTACAACAGTATGCATAATCATTTTTATAGCTGCTAAAGATTGCATAATTATTAGTGGATTTACAGATCAGTTGTGAGTGTTAGATGATGGCAGATGTAATCTAAATGTAATGATCTGCACAACTGAATATCTGATAATGACAAAAAACACAGCTGCATCATGTTCTCATGAAGTGACAGATTGTGGAGCAAAGAGGATACTGAAATTGTGCCAACAGACAAGACAGAGCAGGTTACTTTTGGTATGAAACATAGTCTCCCCTTCGTCTTTTCTTTTTTAAAGAAATACCGTTTTTTGTCTCTTTATTGTGTTGTGATTGATCGCTGTAGCACGTGAAGTGTCCACTTCTTCCTCTTTACTAGTTATAGCATGAAAATAAACATGAAAGATATCTTGTTTCAAAGATGTTAATACAAGATCAACTCTGGTTTATTTGTCAGACAAAAATGGCAGATTCAGCAATATGACTGGCCAGATCACCTGTCGGTCATACTCCCTGGTTTATGTTCGTTGTCACAGCAGTATTGAGAAACTATTATTAAGCAATTAACAGTCACTGTTTCACTTCCTTGTTGTAAAGACACAATAGGAAATTCAGAAAGACGCACTGATGGTAAAGAGAGATTATAGGCAGTATGTCTCTAAAACAAAGTCATGCAGTAAAAAGCCCAGAGCTGAGTGATTCCCAGATCTTCATGTAAGTGAAGCCTGACCAGCACATCTCACTGGGGGCCGATACTTGCTGTGGCTGCAGCTGCTGTATTGCAAAAGCTGAACTCGTGCCGTCTCGTGCAGACAGCTTTGCATAAGGGAAAAACGTCAGCACACACGCTGCAGATTTCTCCTGGCCCATGCACCACGTGTCCCTTCTCATTTTCAGTGACCACACATGAATTTGCATGAAGGATGCATTCACACGTGAAAAGTCCTCTGAGAACAGCTGTGTTTTGTACTGGAGACGGATGGCCTGGGCTTTCTGTTTGCTATTTATTCTATCTTCTTTGTCAAAATCCTTTGATTTTCCGGGAGCATGGAGGAACATTTCTGTATGAGAAGTGACACGATGTTTTAGGACGGACAATGTGGTGAAAACAGAATGAAATGAGACGTGGCAGACTATAAACGAAAGCCCTCTGTCAGCAGAAAGGCTGTAGTTGAAGGAAATGCTCGACAGTATCATAGTTCTTTAATTTCGGTTATCTTCAGCTGATGTCGACCTTCAAGGGAAGTTACACACTGGAGTGGTGTTCTTGCACAATAGTGTTGTGAGGCACCCTGACCCACAATCATACTTGGCTGTGACGGCTAAGACAAACAATCATAGTCCGCTTTCTTTGGAATGTGGCCGCTGCTTTCATGGCCGTACTTAGTGCTTATGTTTTACAGTCTCTCATCAGTCAGGAAAAATAAGAACAAATCTGACAGAGTTGATTTATGTCAATTTAGGTTTTGTTTTAGAAGATGTCACTTTTGGCTTTTGAATTTCTGGATCCTTTCTAAATATATGTAGCTATTTTATATACAGTTCATTGAATAAAAGTCATTTTAATATACTACACTACCATACACAAAAGTTTGGGTCAGTATGAAGAATGCGTTACGTTGATCAAAAGATTTACATTTTTAAAAAATGCATTTGAGCTTTCTAATCATCAAAGAATCCTGAAAAGCCTATAGTTTCCACAAAACAATTCGGAGCAGCAAATCAGCGTATTCAAATGATTATGAGACGCTGAAGACTGGAGTGAGTAATGGCTGCTGAAAGTTCAGCTTTACCATCACAAGAATAAATTACATTTGTAAACATTTTAAAATAGAAAACTGATATTTTAAATTATAAAAATATTGCACAATATTACTGTGTTTACTGTACTTGTAATGAAATAGATATAGCCTCGGTGGGCATAACACTTAATGCTTTTCAAACGCATTAAACCTTACTGACCTTAAAAAGCAGTTATACTAGAATATATATATATATATATATATATATATATGCAGTATTATATATTTATTTCTAACTATTGTCAGATTTAGATGATCGAGTATATTGATTACACTATAGAAAAACTGCCACTCTTTAAAAGGGCAGTTCACCAAAAAACTAAAATTCTGTCATCATTTACTTACCCAAACTGTTTTGGTTACCATTGACTTGCTAGTGTACAGACACGCACACACAACAAACACAAATACGTTGTTAATTTTTGGGGGGTGGACTATCACTTTAAGGATTTAAATGAAAATTCTGTCATTAATTACTCACCCTCATGTCGTTTCAAAGCCATAAGACTTTCATTCATCTTCAGAACACAACAGAGGCAGACAAAGTATACAAATCCATTACTTGAGTGAAAGTATAGATAGCACTGGTCAAATATAAGAGTCCAATACAAGTGAAAGCTGTAAACAATTTTTTACTTAAGTAAAAGTACAGAAGCACTGCGAAAGCTTGCAAAAGTAGTTAAGCATTATGAGTATATTTCCGTCAGTGCATTGTTTTATTATTGTTTTGTTGCAGTGATGTTATACTTGCAATATCTTATGCCTAATTTGTAATATTTATATAATAAAGAGATAAAAAAAAAAACAATAATACAAATGAAACAACTGAATTACTTTGGAGCAGTCATAATCATTTTCTATATTTAACAGCATCACAAAACAACATGGTATGGTTCTTACACAGCTGTGTGCATCCACTTTTGAATCAAGTGTACCCCAAAAAAACACAAATAATCCAACCTGCTAACTCAACTACAGCATTTTTAGTTTTGGGTGAACTATCCCTATTACCTATTCAAAAACATGGCTAAATGACTAAAGGCGTCTGTCTGATGTGTGTATAGTGACCAGTAATTAAAAAAGTTACACAGACAGAGCTTGCTCCGTGCCTTCCACTTCCACCCTTCAGAACTGCTGTAGTACCAACAAAATGATCCAAATGCTTACATCAGATTGCTTTAGAAAAATATCCTGATCTTTGTTATTGAATAATCAAAAAGTCTATAAATTAAGGATGGCTGTTCATAAAGCGTGAGCTCCTCACATGTCGTTTGTGTGTGTGTTTGTTTGTGTGAAATGTTCCCTATAATTACAGCTCCTGTCAAAGTTGATGGAAAGCAAATGGAGCAGAAGGAGGGTCAAACTGAGACTCATCTCTCTGCACCCTGTGTTATTACCTCCAGTGCATGCTAACACAGAAACACACCATCATCCAGAGCGTCATGAGCTGTATTGTTGTGATGAACGTTCCAGTCATATTAAAGCCTGTAACATTTTTTTGGAGAGTAAACTGTCGCTCACACCCATCGCAGCCTTTTATGTTTAATTGGTTTTTCTTCATAGTGACTTTTGTCGAGGAACCCTTACCACTTCGACTGAATGCCTGGTTATCCTGTAAAAGATCTGATATTTCTTTCTTTGCTTTTATAACGAAATGTGATTTTTGTAATGTGTGTGTTTTATAAATTCAGCTGGCGTTTGACCTTTGTTCTGTAATGACGTGAAGCATTATGAGCGAATCACGAATGTGCTGCGTTACTAAATACTCTCTGCGGTAATTATGTGATCTGTCTTCAGTCTATAGAAAGGCTGCATGCTATAATTCACTCCTGTTTGTCTTTGCCTTGTGGTTTAGAGAATTTGCATGCTCTCCTGACTTGACTTTTAAAGCAGTTAACGTAGTCTGTAGCTGATTTCATAGCAGGGACAAAAAAAATTCCCGTTCAATAATAACAAATCTGCTCTAGTTTTTAAAACCTAGATCTCTCGAGTTGATATTTTGAGTTACCAGAGTCCTGAAAAACAAGAACAGCAGCTACTGTACAACATTTTTGATTTAACTGATGATGTTACAGTTCATTTAGTTTTGTGGCCTTTTTGTGTCATTGCTATGTTGATAACGATCTTGGAAAATACGCTACAATTTGAAAAGTTTAGGTTCGGTAAGATTTTTATTTAATTATTAATTTTTTTTATTTGTAAAGGGTCTCGTTGTCACGAAGTTTGGTTGGTCCGTGTGTGTGACAGACAAGGGCAGACACGATAAATTCAGAAGCAAAGATTTAATAACAACAAAGAAACATTAAAGCAAAACAAAAGCTGTCGAGGCAGCAAAAAAGACTTACACGGGGAAGGAAGACACACACGTACAAACATCACATAACATTAACGAGACTTGAATAGAACAAAAAAACAGCAGTATTTAAACACAGAGAAATCAAAGACAAAAGTGAGAACAGGTGTCGAAAAACAGGTGAAACGATCAAACTGATTGGGAGAAACCAAAACAGACAGGACTAAACCAAAATACACAAAGACACGGGGGAGACAGGACAGACAGGGGCTGAACATCACAGTGACAATATGGTTATGTGTTTTTCAAAGTCATCCCCAGGTAATAAAGACAAAGACAATTAAATAATTAAGTTGCCTATACACTACCAAAGTGTATATCAAAAGATTTTGAACATTAAGATTTTAATTTACTTTAAATTAGTCTCTTCTGCTTGGCAAGTGTCATGTTTTGTGTCTGTCTGTCTCAGTCTCCCCCTCTGTCTGTGTCTTTTTGGTTTTGCCCTGATTATTTGACTATTTTAATAGTATAAATTTAAACACCATTCCTCCAGTCAAACAGTATCACCTGTAAAAACACCAATCACATTAAGAGAAGAAAAAAAAAATCACGCACTGTCTTTAAAGCTGCTGCATAGAAACGGCTTTCTACTTTGAGGACTGTGGTAGAAATGTAGTGAAAAGTAAGATATTAGCGTTTTAAGTGTAGAGAAGTTAAAGTCATAAGTTTCTAGAAAAAATAAAACTCAAGTACAGATACTCAAAAAGTGTACTTAAGTACAATACTCAAGTAAATGTAACTTCACTACTGGTGCAGAGAAGGGTCAGAGCTATGGGGTTATTTTTGTGTCTTTATTATTCAAACTAAAATGCTGTGTTTGAGAGGAAAACTAACTATTTTGTAATTAAAAAATAAAAGTTTGCAAAAAAAGTATTCTTAAATCTCAAAAAGAAAGAAATTGATAACAAAAGTATTTGCACTGCAAATACTCATTTCCAAATGATGGAGTATGCAAGACTCGTACAGTGGCGGTATTAACATTATGTGACACACGGAAGGTGCGGGAGCAGTGACACAGTCCATCGGGATATGTCACAGAAAACCGTAAGTGTCACTGTCACTGAGCAGTGGCATGCGCCAGTGGCTTCCGTGCGTCAGATGCCATGTCATTTAATGTTAATACCCCTACTGTACGAGTCTTGCATGTCATAATGGTCTTTACCTTGTCTTTGCCTCTCTATTCAACGGTATCGCCGAACTACGCTGTTGTTCGCCATGGCTGAACATCACTCGCTCGCTCCTCAGTCAGACTGGTGCCGACAAAGCGTAGTGGGCGTGGACACTTCAATGGAGAGTGACCAATAGAAAAAGGCCTTTTAATCCTGGTAGGTAGAGACCGCACACTGAGATGCAGCTTACTCGCAAGCAAAAATTTTAGACTGCAAAAAAGAAAGCAGAAAGCAGAACAAAACTTGTGGTTTCGCGATGAAAAGTGTTTGAAGTGCGCAAACAAAAATAAAGATTGTAAAGAAAAGTACATGAACTGCAAATACTTTTGTTATCAATTTCTTACTTTTTGAGAATTAAGAAGACTTTTTTTGCAAACTTTTATTTTTTAATTACAAAATAATTTGTTTTACTCTCAAACACAGTATTTTTGTTTGAATAATAAAGACACAAAAATAACCCCATAAGTCTGTTGCCCGAATCACTGTTTGCTGTCCAAGGCCACTATGAGAAAACACAATCAGGATCAAACAGGACAAACTGTACTTGTGTAATGCAGAAGCTGTACTGTAAAACAAAACAAAAGACCCTAATGAACAGTAACAGACAGCTAAACAGACATGTGACATTGGCAGAAACCAAGATCCTGAGGCTACAAAAGAAACAAATTAGTTTATAACATTTAATTAAAGATACAGAAACTCGGAGACTGTGATTGTCACTATGTGGCAGTGGGAAGTGTTCTGGCCATTCAAGTACAGCTGAATTAACAGCTCTTGACATTCCCTTCCCTCACGTCCACATCAGCACCTCTGCCACATCCATTCCATCTCACAGCTCAAGTAAGACTGACAATGAGATGTCTGCACCGACAACAAAGACGTGCGCTATGCTCAGCGATCAGATCAGCTGTACAGAGGGCTAGACTCTCTATGGGCGTGAAGTTCAGCTCTATTTCCTTCACAAGGCTGGATGAGCTGATAACACACTGGTTGTCCTGCTGTGATGGGGGTTGTTCGAGATACACCATACTGGGATGCAAACTATCATCTCTAAAAAGCGAAGTGCTGTTTCACAATAGTTTAACAAAGCAAAGTAAAATTTAAAACTCAATTTTAACTATCAGCAAAAGTAATGTTCCCAAGTAAAACAAAAAAATATTACATTAACAAAATTAGTTTATAAATAATTTTTTAGTACAATTTAATTATTTATAATTTTCACACATTGACTGTGTGAATGAAAAAGACACACTTGGAAGTCAATGGGCACAAAAACGTTCGTCAAAAATATAATTATCTGGTGCAACACTAACAGTCTATTGTTTTTCAGCAATGTGTACAAACTGAAACATTTACAGAATTTGACAGACGCAGGTCTTGGCACAGATTTTTCACATTTTTGTATGACACCTACTATGAAATATATTGTCTTTGCTCTGGTGGTCAACTGAATAAAATGCCAACTGAACAAACAAACAGACTCTGTTTGCCAAATAGGCCTTGACGGCTCAGCATACGTTTTAGATTCTGAAAGCAAACCATTGATGGTGTACAAGTAGGTTTAGCGTGGCTGTTCAGCACCAACACACTTCATTAGATGCCTTTCATAAAGGGAAGCACTGACAGAGCACAATAGCAGAAAGAAGACAGAGAGCAGAGCGATACAGAATAAGAGATAGGAACAAAGAACAGGCCAGAATTAGGAAGAAATCCAGCTCAAGCAAACCAATAGAATTTCAAAGGGTTTGAAATCTCAGGCAAAACAATGTTTTCAAATACATAACAGAATATTAAAAGGCACAAATAGAAACTGGTAATACACCTTGATTCTACAGAAATGGACAGAGCTTTCATTATGTAAATATTTTTTATCAACCAACGAATGTGTATCTCTGACCCTAAATGGTGACTTATAGACTATGAGGTAAAACTTGATATGACTAAACACTGAGTTCAATATAAAGGCCAGGATCAATGGTTGAGATCCTTATAGCCTTAATTCTGCAATTACTACATGCAAACATAAAGAAATGGAATAATAATGGTATTCTCGTGTGTGTGTGTGTGTGTGTGTGTGTGTGTGTGTGAGTTATAAGAGATGATATGACATTCACAACTAACCCTGTGCTTATATAGGCAACATGCAAAATTTGTGGATTTTAACAATTATGCACAATGAACTCAGATTAAATCTATGTGATGATTATACATCTGTGGGAGGAAAATTGTTTAACATTCCATTCACTGATCGTGAACAATGACTATCATGTCTTAACATGACCTGAAGTTTTCAACATCAACCCAAATAATGGCACATGATGAGCTAGTATTATGTCATACAGCTCTATTCAGAAGACAGAAACCACTCATTCAGTAAGACGGCACACGGCCAGAAAGATGGGTTACATCAAAAGACAGCACTGTTTTCCACACTATTTAGTTACATTACTGCAGTACACAAAGCCACAGGCTGCTCTGTTCATGCTCAAGCAGTGGAACAGCACATCTAATGCAGAGGAATTGGGAAAGAAAAGGCAAATTCAGAGTGCCTTTGTAAAATGTTGTTAATTAAAAGTACGCAATGGCAATACAACAAATTTATAATTACATAAAATCTAACTATAAATAACAATTTAGGCATTTTTGTGTAGTGTATGCAATAAAATCCAGAATAAAATAACTTTTAAATTGTGTGTAATCTTCAATAAATAAATATTAGTGAATTCACAGGGCTTTCGTGGCAATTGGGCCTTAACTTAATGCACGTGGTAGAAGATAAAAGGCCACTCAGAGGTGTACAAAACTCTCTGATGATTTTAGCAATAAATATTTGAGAGGTTAAAAGCTGCAGGGGTTTGAGGAGTTAGGAGAAGGGAGGGCAACAGCTGGGCAGAAAGACAGAGGTGGAAGATTGCCAACTAAATCAGAGTCCCGTCTTCCGGAAGCTTTAGTAGCTTAAGAGAGACAGACTACAGCAGCCGCTCTCTGCATGCAATCATGCTCACACTGTACTCTGGTATCCCATCACCCCCTGCGTCAACAACATCATGGCGCTCTCCTGCTGCCAGCCTGGCTCTGTGCACATCACACGCCGTTCAGCGACAGGCAAGTGGGCCGCACGTGCTAGCTACCACACTGCAGTGAAGGAGGGGGAAAATCAGACGCAGCTGAGGACTGAAGAGTCGGCAGTGCTGTGGTGTTCAAAAACACAGGATGGAGTGATGGAGTAAGGTGAGGAAACACAGAGACTACAGGAGCTTGAATAATGAAAACTGATAGGACAGAAAAAGCATGAAAAAAGGAGAGGAAAAACAGAACGGATGAAAGAGACCGTGAAGAGTTGATTAGCCGCTGGATGTCCTGCCATTCAATTCAACTGAATGTATAAGAAGATTGCTTATCTGCACTTCTAACCATCTAATAAAATCAAACATTATATGCAGGCTATATTTTGTGTAGTGTTCAAGCAGAGAAAGGTGCTAGTTAATATAAAGCAAATATTATACAATTTAAAGGTATAGTTCACACAAAAAAACTCAAAGGTGATAAAATGACGAGTGATGTTTCAAATCATTTAATGAATGCAAATAAAATCTACACTAAATTTCTCAAATGAAATGCACACCTACTACTGCTTAAATGTTCTGCAAGTTAAAAAAATATATATTTTTGCTCTTATTTAGCTGCGTTTATTTGATCTAAAATGCACTGATTTAAAATAACTTTTTCTGTTTTAATATATTTAAAAATGCAATTGATTCCAGTGATTGTAAAGCTGAATTTTTAGCATCATTACTGCATATCCTTCAAAAATCATTATATGCTGATTTGGTTTAAAAAAAAAATTGTATTATGATCATTGTTCAAATAGTAATTTTAACTAGTAATAGTAATTAAAATATGTTAAAGTCCTTACTGTCACTTTTTATCAGTTTAATGCATTGTTGCAGAACATAAGATAAATTCTAACTGACTGCATCTATCTTACACAACTGCTAATCAATTCATTATCAATGCTGATAATCTCAAAACGGTCAAATATCATTAGCCTTGCCTCATATCAATCAAGTATTTAAGAGTCACAAAATTGTTTTTAGAAACATCAACTGTTCAAGCCGGAACGTAAGAAATATTGAATGAAAATGGACGGATGGACAATCATGTTTTGATTCTTATACTTTGCCAGGTTTTTTTTCCCTGAATTCATTTTTGCACTGAAGCTGAAGCATGATGACATAATGTGCAAGGGTCCACATGTACCACCGACCAAATATAGGATGACTTCACCAGTTCAACATTCCAGCACACACCAACTAAACAAACATCACCAGAGGTGGTGCAGCCTACTAAACTTTGAGCCTTGCTCAAACGACAACACCAACATTCCCCACAACAGCGGTTGAAAACAAAACATGATGCTGATAAATGTTTAACTAACGTGGACATATTGTGAACACATGGCAAATCTAGTAAAACAGACATTTCCTGTCAGTTTACTATGTTTCTTTTATATTTGTTCATTATTAGAGATAGTTACAAGAAAATCAGAGAAGACTTCCCAAAAAACATCATGGCATCCAGCAACCAGTTTCAATTCTATAATGTGACATTTTAAAATGAAAGGCATACTGAATGAATAAGAATGCAGGGTGGGAACTTTTTATTCTGCGGGGAATTTATTTAATCTGGAAAAGTGGTTTCTCTAGTTTTCCTCTTGAATAATGTGCAAAGATGACCACAATAAGACATTTCCCTAAAGCCTTGCTCTTAGAAACCGTACACACCTATGTTCTCTATGGATCATCCAAAGCCTGCAGTGCTTCTAGGAAATGTAGGCATGTATATGTTCCTAGGGATTTCGAAATCTAGGCAAATTTTCTACCAAAAATTAGAGCAGTTAACCTTATTACAAATCATTTGAAAGTGAAATTAATTAGGCTGGCAATAGCCATTATGCCAAAAAAACAAAACCTTGTTCCCAAAATGCCATATGGCTTTTGTTTTAAAAATATGGAAAACAGTAAAAAAAAAAAAAATACAGAAAATATAAAATGTCTTTGTTCAACTTCGGAAGCAAAACATAACACTTAACAATAAAGGGAGGTGCCATACACAACAGTTGCTTTCTATGAAGGTCACATCTAGCCCCCACTATTATGAAGCCAAGGGTGGTACAAAGGACACAGGGCTTACATCAGCTCATGAACAACAAAAAAAGACAGTTTCTTGCCCTCCTTATCTCCCCCCTCCATGTTCCTCTCTCTCCCCAGTCAGACACATTTCCTCTCTAAGCAGCTTAAAGACAGAATGTTCTGCAGTTCTTAAGCAACTTGAGGGGTTTGCACCATTTTTTTATGTACATTTCAAGAACTGTGAGACTGATATCAGGCGTCATTGTGTGAAACCAGAGCTATTATAAGCAATAATGTTATAGTTTGCCGTAACAAATGTAATTTTTCTGTATGATTTACCCATAAACATGTTACCATTTACTCAAGATATGAAATATGTCCAGGCACAACATATATAATATTTCTTTATTTACTGTTGGGACACTTGTAGCTCAAAACATCACATAATGAACATTAAATTTGTATTTCTGAAAAAGTAGTCTGAAAATATTGTGTGTCGTTGTGTGATAGATAATCATTTTGATTTAGCTCTAAATATCAAATAATACATTCCAAATTTTGGGGAATAAATAGGTAAATTATTCAACAGAAATATTAAACTTGTTCTGGACTAATTACGCAATATAATTTAAATTCAACTTGCTTAATCCCTCTTTGAATTGCAATACATTAAATCCTTTCCTGTCATTCCAATATATCATTTAGTGGGATGTGGCCAATTCAATAAAAATTCATTATGAACATTTTGTCCAACCATCATCACACAAGCATCAGTGGTGCGATCGCTTATTAATGGCATAGATTTGTTTTAGGTTTTGGTACCTGCATGGCACCGGTAGCTAAGTAACCGGTATGTACCGAACTGAATCAAAACACGGATTTCGGTGCCTCATTGCAGTGCTGTACCTGAACGAGAAACCCAAAAAATCTATGCTATTAATAGTGACCCCTGATGCTGGCGCGTGTGGTAAATCATTTCCGCGAAAGGTCATTTCAAACCCTAGCGGGCACATGATATGTCATCTGCGCTCGATTTCTGTGTTGTTTTTATTTGTTCTGTTTGGAAGATAACGAGTCTTTAAATCTTCTTTGTTATAGATATGATTAGAAATCAAGAACAAGGCATTTATAGATGTATTTATAAACTGCTTACTAATTACACTACTAATGTTGGAACAAGGCTTTATAAAGGATGAACTGACAGTGTACTAATGCTTATCTAGGAGTCTGACTAGAGTTCAATAAGAGTTCATTAAAAAACATTTCTAAATAATAGAAAAATTCTCAAATGATTAAAATGGACAAAGAAAACAAGTAGTCTGACTAGATCAGATAGTTTGTTAAAAACATTTCAAAGTAATAGACATTTCCAAATTATAATAAAAAATCTAAAAATGACCAAAAAGTTGCTTTTCTTATTGAGGTTTTAATTATGTTGTCACTCATCTCTGTCTGGAGCACACATAATATACAGAATAACGTGCTTTGGATATATCGGTGTTAAATCGTTCAGAATTTTGGCGGGTAAAAAATAAGACTGGCTGGTTGATTTTTTTTAATCCACCGGCCAAAAACTTAATTTCGGGCCCTGTATGTGTACATGCTAAAACAAATGCATCTAGATTCTGCATAGTAGAAGAGTGTTGACAGCATTTTGTCCTTCACTAGCTAAACAGGTCCTTGGATTGAAGGTCTAGACAGAATTAATGATCACATAACAGCACTGCGGTGCAAACAAGTCAGTACATGATTTACTCATTTATTTATCAGTTTTAAGCTGCATAACAACACTATTAGAACAGTGATAACCACAAATACTTTTAATTCACTTATCAGAAATGTGAAGGAATGACCCTAACCAACAGGACAAAGCTTTTCTATTGTGTAGAAACCACAAGTGATGAACAAAAAAAAAAAAAGAATATGCAACTTCTAGAAGAGTCACATAATCATTTCTGCTTTACTAAAAACAACGCCATGGTAAAGCCGGGGCTGTCAAAGCCTGTAGAGTAACCGAGTCAGAACTACTTCAAAGACCAAACTGTTTTCTGATACAGACACATCACACGTGAAGAGCCAACCTCACCCAAACCCTGCCCAAATACTTTCCACATTACTCCCAACATCAATTGCTGTCTCTGTCAAGGCTGTTGCTTGTGAATAAAATGTGGCGTTAGCAAATTTATTTGTTCTCTAGCAGTTGCAAGAGAGTATTTACTGACGTGCAGCAAATCCTGACATTGAAAAATACTTTTCTGAGGCCTAACCCTCCTAGCATTAGTAAGAAACTAGGTTTAGGTGATACATATCCAACAATCATAATATAGGTCACAATGATTATATTATATATATTCAAAATCTCTATTTATTGCTTTGTTTTGTTAATATTAGGGTTGGGCGATGTCGACCAATTTGGCATCGTACGACATCTAATGTGAAACATCGCGATGGACGATGACATCATCTATCGACCCAACCCTATAATAAAAAAAAATAAAATAAAATCTGTTTATGTTCTTTTTTTTTCATTTGCACTTTAAATGTATTTTGAATATTTCAAATTAACTTTGTTAGTGTCTGTTTGGTTGAAATGCAGGATTGGGAAAAAAATTATTTAGAAAATAAATAAGTAAACAAACATTACATCTCATAAAAAACTGATATCACACAGTCTTAACGGGTGTAATGAAATATTATCCATTCATGGAATCACACAGCAACTGGCTGAAACATGAGAGTTTATGAATGAATCGTCCTTCAGATGGGTTCAAATGAGGTCGTTCATGAAAAATGTGATTCTAGTGTCATTCCAATCACGTGTCTGCAAAACCTTTCGCTGACCTCCGACCATCAACATTAGACTTCTCACGAGAAGAATTTACACTACCTTCATGATGTCACAGCATTAAAATGTATACAAAACACAGCAGAGCTACACTTCATGACGCTAACCGCTTGGTATAACTGCTACTCTATGTTTACAAGATGCTCAAGGATGTGACATCAAAGATAAAAGGCTCTGAACACTGTCAAAATAATACACCACAATCAACAAAACCTACACAAAAAATACGAAATAAAAACAGCCAGGCGGCTCTGACTCAGCACTGCAATGCTATAAGGTCGTAATATTTGAAATACAAATCTCACGTGGATGCTTCTTAAGAGGGTTTTTGGCAAGAGTCCCATTAAACACTTTACCTCCATTAATTTCCAGTGTTAGCGTTTGATATTCTAGGACATGAAACCAGTAATTACTATAAGACATCTTATTTCACCCTACAGCCTTCTTAAATGTCTACTGTAGACATAATTCAATTTAAGACGCCTATTGCATAAATAATCATGTATAAATAATAACAAGATTGTGGTTAGTCATGTCATTTAATCTTGGACTGAATTCTTCAAGCACAAGATCAGAACAAAAATAAATTGCAATAGTTTATCATCTACACCTAGGCCCAGTTTACCAAATAAATAAATACTTTTTTACTGATCTTCACTTGCATCCTTTCTTCCATGAGGAACTATGAAAACAACTACATAGACATACAACTAAACTATCATTTATGTCCAACAGAAGTAAGTTATACAGGTTTGGAACAACATGAGGGTAAATAAATGATGATCAGGTTTGAATTTATGGGTGAATGAATGCTTTAATCATCATCTAAAGACATGGACGCAAAGTGAAGTCTCTCATTGTGTCTGATCTTGAAATATGTCAACATGAAGGGCTGTAAATGTTCCAGTGACCTCAAAAGCCTGCTCTTTTTCGCTCAAGGGATCGACCCTCAATTCTATGCCAGACAACTGCCTGAAGGAGAATTCCAAAAGAAAAGACCTTGCTTTATAACCCATAACACCCAATCCAATTGAACCAGAAAAAGACAGTTAAGTATCTATAACTGTTATTAAAAATAAAAAGTCTCTTACCTTGAAGTTGCTGGAGTTAACCCAAGAGGTGGCGATACCGTCCACCATTTTATCGAGCGCAGTCTGGTCGCTCTCCAGGTCCTGACACTTGTCAGCATCTGTGATGTAGTCGATGAGCTCAGGACCCATCTGCAACCTGCGGGCCACATCCTTCTGTAGAACCTGGGTCAGACAGTACTCCATATTGGGCTCCATGTCCTATGATGTCCTGCCACCACCCGTGTGGCAGTGGAGAGGAAAAACGAAATAAAAAAAATCAGGCCTTTAGCGTGTGCAATCCAGGCAAAACAAGAACACACGCTTATTAATATCCTCTGTTGATGAACGTTATGAGTGCCACAGGCTGGCAAGGAGCTGAGCGGTAGGGATGTCGACTCGGGAATGCAAACGATGCACCATATGTGACTAGACAACAGCTGATGAGGACTGCGAATTCTCCTTTTTGTCCCTTCAGGAGGCAGCCAAACCACTAGCAGCGGCAGAAGAGCTCTTGGTTGCGGTGGAGCAGCAGGAGTTGTGGTAACTAGAGCAGGAGAGAGAGGGTCCGGCGGAGCATTGCTTCATAATTCAGAGGTCCTCCCTGCTCAGGATGAGAAAAGAGAGCTGTTAGCCGAGTACCACCTCTGGATATCGAATGCCAGTGCGGCTGGACCTGCATTTTTGTCAGCTCAGATCAGCAGTCACTTACGAGAAAAGCAGAAAAGCCCTTTGACGGTGACATAACTCAAAGTCCGGCTTGCATTCACTTAACTCTTTATTTGCTGACCACACATCAGCTGCACAGCAATAGTTGCACTCATTTTAAAGAGGTCGTTTACATTAAATCAAATTAACTCGTCACTGTCATTTTAAACCCATCTGATTTTAAACAAAAAGATGAAGAACACCATCAAAGTGCCACAACAGCAGTCTATACAAGTACTAAACTACTAGGTAACATGACTGTGTTACACAGTAGTAATGCCATCACCAGGATACTTGCCTCCCAAGTGCATTGAGACAGAAATCTGCTAAAGCATCATGGGAATAATCTGGCTGCAATCACAGTTGGTCACTGCAAAGTGTATTACTCTGATAAGCAGATTACCTGATGCCCAGACTCTAATTTTTCAGAAAGACTTCATGAAATGAACAAAAAATGCATTGTCCATTGATCAAAGCAGGACATTATTACTGTACTGGTCTCAGGTAGTTAGTGTGTGTGTGTGTGTGTGCATGTGTGTGTGTGCATGTGTGTGTACAGTGGGGTACAAAACAAACAAAAAAAAACATTTCCAGGATGCCAAATGATGTAAAGTAAATACATCAGCATTAATAATAAATAAGAATTCAAAGTAAAATAATCAAAGAGCTATTTAAGACTCACACAATATTGTTTATAACATTGTCTAATAAAATGGATCACTATGTTTTGCAACTAGCTCATGTAACAAATGTAAACAAATCTAAAGAAATTCCATGCAAATTATTATGCAAATAATATTTTGATAAAACTTTGACAAATGCAAAAAAAAAAGGAAAGATTTACTGGGGATCGCAAACATTTGGTCCTCACTGTATTTGTTTTGTTTTTGCTTAGTTTACATTACAAGTCTGTGCCTGTACTTCATGTATCTAAGCGACACAATGGTGGGAGGAGACTCTGCCTAGTCTCCTTATTCTCTAGATAATATCAGAAACAGGAGTTCATCGTTTATAAACTGTGATGTCACCTTAATGTAAAACACAACATGATAATTCAATGATGTCTAGCATGATTTACCTGTGCTTCCCTCAAACCTCACATTACAGGCCTCCAATTACAGCTTAATTCACCTCTTCTGTGTTAAAGCACTAACACATCGATTTTAAAACTAGATAACTAGCAAATAATCTAACTCCACACAAGCTAAAACGATCATGCAATAAGCTAAACACTCACCAGTACTGGGTGGAAATCTGATTAAGCAGAATCACTGTGTATGCTACAGAACTGATGTACTACACAAAGAAAAAAAAAATCAAAACAAGCAAATTCAAACAAAACGTCATTTCAAGTGAATGACAGGTCCTACATGTGCATCATTGTAATGTATTCACATTGACGCTCACGCAGTATCTGTCATTCACCCAAAATGAGATGCTTTACTCCGGAGTCCAGGCTTTAAAAGATCTTAGTGTCTTTTACAAACGTTAACAATTAAAATATCATGCCCCTTATGATGAAATCCATGGCAGTATATTAACTACCAATTGTTTTCAGATCATATCTGGATGAATTTGTTTCTTTTTCATTGATCATCTAGCCGGTTATGCTAGCTCTCACTAGCCGACCGAATAAACTGTCAAAACTCCGTCGATTTACAGCAAACCGGTACATGTAAACGACAAGCTTGGTTGAAATAATAGGTTAAATACTCACTCTGCCGAATCTAGCGGTGGTTTCTGTGTGAAATGACACGGGTTGGGTTATTAAAGGTAAACGAGGTTTGTCTCTCTAGTGCTGCTCCTGTAGACACAATGATGGAGCTAGAGTGCGCATGCGCTAAACTGCTCTATTACTGATTTAATGATAAACTCGCTTACAGATTTGATACTAACGCTGCTCCATAGCAAATATGTTTCATTTTATGTCGTTATGACTGCTAGTCATAACGGCTAGCTTTTACCCTCTTTATTGTGTATGTACGGTATGCGAGTCATTTCTCCATCTATAAGCACCTTTACCTTTGTAATTACCAATATTTGTTCTTATATGTTGAATGTTTTTCCACACAGTAGCCTTCAGATATTTTGTTTACACCCGAAATTAGAAATCCTCCGGTTTCCTTCTGTCTCGCTGCCACATGGTCATTTTTCCTTGTGTAGCTAAAACAATGAAACTTTATGGCAGGCTATTTGAACATTGATTCCTAAAAACTACTATTAGATTTCAATTGCTAGCATGTAAAGCACTAACAAAAAATCTTTTTTAAAGCAAGAGAACTAATGAGATTATCTGTACACACACACATACCAGCAACACAAATATATTTATCTCTTGTCCTTGTTTTAACTATGCAAAAAAATAAAAAATCAGTTATATACAAAAATAAATAAAAAATATATCCATATCTCTATTTGTAATAACTAACAGAATCGCTGTAATAGACTACTTGCAAAAACATTACAAAAGTAGTTCAGACTATTTAAGTAAAAACAAATCTTTTTTTAAACGATTGAGAAAACAATTAAATTGAATATATTTTTATATTGGTTCATTTAAAATCTGTGCTAGTAACACATTAAATAATTATTTACCCTACCCTCATGTCGTTCCAAACCTACTTAATTTCGACCAAATAAAACCAGTATTTTATCATTTTGTTATATTAAATTGAACAGTTATCTCTCTCAAACACATGCACACACTCTTTAATTTATGGCACGTGTGGTTGGATGTGCTTAAAAGAAGAAACATATCTTCGACAATAAATTCGATGGTCTGTGTTAAATAGCAGGTAATCTATCTCTTGAATATGTTATGAGCGTTCGCTGCCATTGTTATGGACGCACGGCCTCAGTGCAAGTCTTCACACATATGACCGAGTGCTCAAAAAAAAAAATCACAAACGTGTCCTTACTCTTGATATACAATCACTTTAATGAACACAGCATTGATTTTAATTAGAAAAAAAAAACTATAGGAGGGTGAATAAGAACCTGCAGCCTCAGAAATGCTTGACAAAAGCTCTACCACTAGACCACACAAATAAAATTAGTTTAAAACGAACCCTTAAATGCAGTTCAAGGAACATGTTAAAATAGCTTGCCATATAACTAAACTCAAGGAGATGAAAAACGACTCCTGGCTCCATCTAGTGGTTATTCTTATAAATGTATTTCCATTGATCTCCGTTTCTTCCATAATACTCAACTTCAAGCATGCTTATATTGACAATCTACAGAAAAATTGTTTACTCAAATTAGCTTTAAAAGGCAATAAAACATTTATTGGATTTACTTTTGAGGCTTGAGCACATATTTTACCAATATGTCTGAAGATAGTAATGGACAGATTACATAACGCCAATGACATTCATTTAAATTTCAAACAAACACATCACATTTTATTTATTACTAAATAGTTATTCAGACTTTGGCAACCTCTGGAAGACCACAATGTACCCCACAAAGGTAATCGGTACATCTGCATAAAATACACCTCAAAACAGATGCCCGAAAACCAGGATAATGTGTGATCCTCTTCTCCAGCCACAGGGGAGGACTGACCCTAATCATATACAAATGGCTCCAACAGTGAGTCCAGTTTCCCCATCTAAATTAGGGAATAAAGTCTTTTTATTTTATTATTAAATTTTCTTTTTAAGTCATATGCTCCTCTTTAACCTTCTCCTCTTCATCCAACTCTTCTTCGCTATCTTCCAGATCCTCGCTGTTTTCTGTAACAGATTTGGCTTTGATGACTATTTCGTCGTCAACATCATCATCTTCAACTCTGATCGACTTCCTCCTCTCCAAAACTGATGGGGTGCACACTGGAGTGACATCCTAAATGCAAAAGAAAAAAAGTCTTTTAAACACTAGAAGCAAAAGACTACATATCCTAGTCATTTTCTACAGTAACTGTTGGTACATGGGTTTCATTGTGAGTCACACTGACCGACAATAAGCTTAAAATGTACCGGTTTCTGTCGGCACAGATATCTTACTTCAGTCAATGGGTACAACTGAAGTAATTTTCAGTTTGTGCCAAGCATATGCCCACAACAACAGTGGATAAAATGCATAAAAAATAAAATAAAAAAATTCAACTGAAATACTTCATCTTACCTCACTACATACGGAAACATTGGCTTCGGATTGGCCTTTCTTGGCTGGAATGTGAGCTGCCTGAAAAAAATAAATAAAAAACTTTTGGTCAAACTAAAATTCAACAAAAAGCCTCTTAAAGGAATAGCTCACCCAAAAATAAAAATGTGCTAAAAATGTAATTACACCATCCAATATACAATATACAGTTTAGCTCCAACTCTAATCAAACACACATGCCTTTAATTGTTAAGCGACCCTAAAAAACGTAATTGATTGCTTCAGGTGTGTTTGATTAGAGTTGGAGCTAAACTTTTCAGGACAGTGGATCGCCAGGAGCAGGCTTGGGAACCCCTGCTTTAAATGTTCGATTGAAAACATAGTACTTACAAATCCGGGGAAGTCATAGTCAATGCCCTTTGCTGCCAGTCTCTTGCGAAGCTTAGATTCTTTGCTTAAAAGCTTTGAACCGAGTTTCTTTAGATCTTCTTTTGCATGTTTTTTGTTATAACGAGTAACAGCAGGATACGTTGGGCTCTTGAACATCGACATGGAACCAACAAATAGCTTTTCATGGACCTTCTCAGGTGGCATCACATGACCTATACAGGACAAAACACAGGAATGTTTAGACATTATGTAAAAAAATATACATGCAAACCTTTTACATTCTCAACTCACACTTTATTAGCCGTTCCCCGATAAGGTAGTTGTTCATGGTCTCAGCCACAATCTTAGCCACCTCATCACACTCAAACTCCACAAATCCATAGCCTTTGCTATTTCCAGTCTATGAAAGATGAGTTTAAAAACAGCTGCATTAGAATCTTTAAAACAAGGTATTGTCTACTAGTATGACTTGTGTTTACAGTGTTGGTACATTGGTTTCATTGCACAACAACACAGAGTTGGCAATAAGCAAAACGTACCATATTGCTATCTGCACAATTATCTTATCCAAGGCAACAAATGCCAAAGATAATTTTCAGATTGTGCCACTATTATTTTGTTAAACAGATAATTTACATGCCATCAAAAGTCCTAAATTCTATTTAAACATATATGAAATCCATCCCAATGAGATCAAATAGGTTTTCTTTAGGATTCCTCTTAAAACCAACTAAAACCAGTTTCCTGAATCCAAGAGGATCTTATGTGCATTTTTACAGAATTCCAATTAGAATTCTCAAATTAGTTTCAAACAATTGTTGATATTCCATCAGAACTCCTTTAGGATTTGTATTCAGCCACAATTTTAATGTAATTTATAAACCATGTATGTATGCATGTATGAACTGATTGTATGCTACAAGAACGCCATACCTTTTTACTCCTGGAAACTCTTATTCTTGTGACTTTGCCAAACTGCTGAAAATAAGATTTTAACTGAGGTTCAAACAATCCTCGAGGCAGATGGCCAACATAAAGCACTCCAGGAGAAAGCGCCTGACCCTGAGGGGAAAACCATAATTAATATTATACTCAAACTAACATTAAACAGAAAAACTCCCAAATAAATTGAAGAACGTGCAAGCTTTGTAAACAATTTGGTGTTGTATAAGGAGGCTTCGTCTATTGAAACATCCAAATTTAACTTAAACAATCTTTTTTAACGTTAAGAAAAATGATGGTTGCTGAACACGAGCCACATGGTGAGCCGTCATACCGTTTTAGGACGATTCTTTACTTGCTGAACCTTCTTCTGAAACTCTGCTTCGTCCTTTGGATTCAGAGCCAGTAGGTTTTTCGCCGGCTTCTCTGATGATTTGCCTTCTGTCATGATTAAATATAAGATTGATAAACCAAATATATACGTTTCGGACGTAGAGTCCTTCTATCTCTCCTACAACCACGCACGTTGTGCTTCGTACAGGAAGCTGGTAAGGTTCAAGAAGAAAATTCACAATAAAAGTCCGCTACAAACTAAAAGTCCGCAATATTTCCCTTTTTTATTCATTGCTCTCATTGTTCTTATGATATATGTTGATAACATAGGTTGCTGTTAAATATTAATGTTTTAAGAAGTTATGTGTCAATTAATTAGCATTATTGATCTACTTAAATTAAAACGCTACTACTACTATTACTGGGCTAATAACTTATAATTTCTTGGTTACCTTTTACCTGACTTAGTGATTTTACTAAGTTTGCTTGTTCAGGTTAAATAATCGTTTTACTAATAAATACAACAACAACAAAAAAAGCATTATACTAATTGTTGTTATTTAATTAAAATACATTTAAGAACTAAATCAGATGCAGAATGAATAACCTTTAAGGGAACATTAGTTTGTATCCATATTCCAGAGCAGTGTTGAGGATGAAGGGGGTGGACCCCACACAGATGATTTAAAAACGGGGCGGGGTTTTGAATGAATTATAGGTTGAATCACTGATGTTACACCGTACACACATCGATCAGCAAAGGTGAGAGTGCAGCAGATCATCACCTGACATGGCAACTAAAATCATTTATTTTACGGTGAATGGCAGACCAGAACAAGCTGAGTTTCCCATTGACTGTCCTGCACAAGATGTTAAAGGTAAGGATTGCGTCGATAATATTTCTTCTAGTCTAACTAGAATTGTACACTTGTAACTTATTTATCAAATGTATAATATTCTTATATAAAATATGTCAAGTTCGATGATGTGCACGCAGAAATACAGCACAAAGCAAAGCAGTTTATTGAAACGGGATGAATGCTGAACTCCTGAACCAATTATAATAAAGAACAAATTAAAATAAACTTTACGTTCATATAATTTAATGTAAATTATTCAATATATAAAATATTCAGGTAAAAAGGGGGTTGGTAAAAGCAGTGTTTATTTCATGTATCAACATCAAATAGTATTTCTTCTATGAAAAGTTTTTTTTTTTTTGTAATGACCAAATTGGTTCTCTGCCCTCATTAGCCTTTATTCTGCTGAAAACAAGCTTGAGGACTGTTCTCATTCTCAAGGGCACTGACAACAGCCAGGCTTCTTTAATCAGGTCCTCTCAATTACAGCGAGCTCATATGAATAGCTATTCTGTTGACCTGGATAGCTAATACAACATAACAGATGATCTCTTATTTTAAGCTTTATTTTTTTATATAAGCCTCCAGTTCTCTAGAGAACTATTGGGCTGCTAATTAACTTTATATCTTTCATACTGACTCAGTCTGTCACAGATTGTGGGTCAGAAACAAATAAACCGTCATACTTCAGTTAGACAGCTTGAGTCACAGGTGGTGCTGACAGTCACTCAGTCTTCAAGTGCCAAGTTGCGGACTAAAGGAAACATATGGCATTTTCAGTATTAATCACTCAAAGCACTTAAAGTGCATTGATTGCATGGCTTGAGGAAGTTTACATGTACCTCAATTATGAAGATGAGAAAACATTGATGATAAACGTTTGTTTGTGTGTTTGCATCACAGATCTTTTCCGAGCTGCAGCCGAGGCAGGACCTCATGACATCTTAAAACTCTATAATACTAAAGGCAATATCATTAATATTTCCCCACAACTGTCCCCAAATAGTCCACACTCCTGCTATAAACTGGAAGTGGTTGCTGCAGACTGTAACAGTGAGATTTTAGGTATTCTCCATATTAGCGCTAGAGAGACAGAAATATACATTTATGAATAAACTAATGTGATAGACGTCACACATAACTTGGATCATTTTGAACTCTCTCAGATTCAGATCTGGCTGTTGCTCTGGGGTTTGACCTCTCGTCTATGGAGAAAAGGTAAGGTTGGGACATATTTGAAATGCACACTTTCTGTAAGGCAAATTAAATCCGAATTTTAATATTGGTGATATTTAATAACCATGAAAGTGGTATGCATGCTTAAAATATACTACTATCTTACAGAAATAAGAAATCACATCTTTTTGTGATGGTAGCACAAGAAGAGTCATGACCAACGGAAATCTAGCACAAAACTGTGTTTTACATGTGCCACAAACTCTGGCTCTTATTTAAGAGTCAAATCAAATATTTGTAAACAGGTTACAGAGCCTGGAGAAGAGAATCCTAACTGAAGCAGCAGAGACACCTGCCATTGTGTATGAAATGAAGAGACAGGTGGAGTCTTTCAGAGAGAAACTGGAGGTATGGATCGCTTAACTACTGGGTTTGACATTTTCCATCTGCACTGTTAAGGGAATTTTATGAATTCCATAATTATATAGCTAAATATATTTTACAAAAATGTAATTAATATGGTTATATTAAAGTATCTTAATATTTTAAGGGAAACAATCAAGAATTCAGTTGAGTAAATATCAAGATATAAAATATTTATAAAGTTAAAACAATTATATATATTTATTACACGGCTCTCTGGAATGCTTGATTCTGATTGGTCAGTTGAGACATTTGCAGGTTCGTTCTT
>JAUCMT010000160.1:15139194-15159322 GCA_032357475.1 Enteromius thamalakanensis | reverse complement strand
GTTCTATTTGATAATGTTCAGTGCTTTGCTACAATCTGTCTTGTTAAAAGCGCTATATAAATAAAAGTGACTTGACTTGACTTGTATTTTGCTCAGAAAAAAAGTGGCTGTTGACACTGTAGAGATCATTACGAAAAGAGACCGTGGGAAAAGAAACCTCTTAGATTTCGGCACCTATGAAGCATTCCTGCTTCGCACCTGAGGCTGTTCGGGCAAAATAAAAGACCATTTAACATAAAAACTGACAGGAAGAAACAGAACGGTAAACGCATGACACTTCCATTGGCTACTGGAATGGTGCAAAAAGGCTCTGTGCTGATTGGGTCTTGGCACTGTTGAGCATTTCTGCATTCCGGCACTAGTTCAGGGTGAAAATTAGCATGCCACCACAAAACGTCCTGCAAATATAGACAGTGCAGGGCTTTGGTTAGCAATTAAACGCAGGGCTCTACAAGGAGAAACTGGATGGACCAGATGGTACTATAGTTGTCACTCCCCCAGAAGAGCATCTTATCTTAACCATTGCAGATAAAATCAGCACCTCCAACTGCCTGACAAGAGATGCACAAGGGCTGCAAACAACTGCCTTACATAGATGGACCGGGTGCTCGGATTTTGCTTTTAGTTACGATGGCCCAAATATGGGGACATATGGTGTCGGAAAGGGTTTACACGATGACATGAGATTTATCTCATAGCTCTGGTTGAAGTGGTTTGGATGTTCAGAGTCTGTGCCGTGAGTCGTTGCTGTAGCCCCCCGGTGACCCCCGGTTGCGGTGAGGTTTGTACGCATCTTGATAGGGGTCATGGTAGTCCTCTTCTACCAGAGGGTAGTGGTCTCGACTTTGCTGGGAGCTGGAGGACAGGCGGTTATGACTCTTCTTTTGCCGCTCGTTGTTGTGGTAGTTTTCGTCGGACGTCATCAAGCTGCGCCGCTCCATTGGAGAGTTGTCGCTGATGTGATTGCTGTTTTTATTTCTTTGGCTCTGTTGAAAGTGTACAGATATAAGCAGTGAAACCAATATATTACAGTTTCAAATAAATCCTAAATAAACCTTGCAGAGGACAGTATTTAGTTTTATTTTTGGGTGAACTATGCATTTAACCAAGAGGGCAACATTAACCAAGGGGGTGGAGCTTATCAAGGACTTTCAATACATTCTAATCAGCATATTTTGGAATATTTCAAATAGAGTCCCATGTCTCCACTCACCTGTAGTCCAGTGATGGCTGTAGGGTACGGTGAGAGCGCAGTGGAGCCCAGGTTGCGACCCAGAAGAGGGTTCAGAGGAGTGCTGAGGGAAGTGTGAGTTGAACGCCAGTAGGCCTCCAGATACTCGGACAGATGTTCACATGCATCCTCGAGCTGGTTCTCATCCAAAATTACATCAAACATTTCCTGCAAGCCAGGAACAGCAATATAGTCAGTGTTTTATATGTCACATCCATTCAATTCAACCTCTATTTTGGTGCATAGATCCGACTTTTCAGAACCCAATTCTACCTCAATGAATACACTACAGTTCAAATGTCTGGAGTGTTTTTGTTTGTTTTTCCAATGAATACATTTACTCATCGAGGGTGCATTAAATTGATAATAAGTGACAATAAAGATCCTTATAATGTTACAAAAGTTTTCAATCCTTGCTGTTAATTTGAACTTCCTATTCATTAAAGAATCCTGACAAAATGTGAATTACACAAAAAGTACTAAAGCAACACAAATGTTTTCACCTTCTATAATAAAAAGGTTTCATTATCAGTAAATATTAGAATGATTTTTGTAACATCATGTGACACTGAAGACCGAAGTAATGATAGCTGAAAACAGTTGTAATAATATTACTTATTTTTAATCAAATAAATGCAGCATTGGTGAGCATAAAATACTTATTTCAAAAATATAGTGTTGAGAGGTTATCATATGTCAGATTATGAAAGTAAAATGGGTTGCAAACACTGCAAAAGTAACAAAAGCAGACTATGTTATATTATTCTGGATACTCACTGGAGGACACTGGGCTAGTTTGTCTGCTGCCACCAGCTGTACATTTAAATGCTTGCTCTGAGACTTTCCCCTTGATTTGATCAGCCGTTGCAATACCTGTAAGCACACAAATGCAATATCTAATGTGGTCATAACATTATTCAACTAAAATATATGCTTGTTCAATTTCTTTAAGTTCTTTTAAGGAATTTATGCAACCATGTTACCTTGGGAGAAGATACTTTGACATGGACAATGATGGGAGCTAAAGAAGTCTTGATGAGCTGAGCTGGATGATTGATCGTGTCGGCATCCAGCACAACCAGCTGAAGGGATCTGGCCAATTCAAAGATTCGCTCGATCTCACTCTGAACCTCCGCTGCCAGAAAAAGAAAACATTTAGCATGATGTCACTAAAGCAGTAAACATTTATTCAATATCTTGTATTCAGTTAGAAATGCTCAATGGCAAACATACCCAGGTTGGATCTGGTGTTGGATCTCTCAATTATGGCTCTCTTACTAGGGTTATTCAGCACAGATCTCTTAGCCAAAGAGATGTCTGCGGTTACTCTTGTGATTGATATCCTGAAATTAGAAAATAAATGTACTAACTGAATGGACACATCAACGAGAAAAGCATTCAAAATCCAAAAAGGCATTAAAAGCTGTCCCTCACCTGCCTTCAAACCTGTGTTTCAGGAAGTCAAAGAGCGCTTTCTGCATCATATCTGTCACCTGTGTTCAAACCCATGAGAACAGAAGAGGAAGAAGGATGCTATTTGAAAGATTCATTGGAAAAACTATAATTTGCTTCATTAGGGTGTAGCCAGGAAATGACAAAAAGTGCAGTCTGTCAAGAGTCACCCGACAATGAAAAGTTGTTGAAAATGTACTCATTCAATATCTTTCGAGATGAAAGGACTTTGCTTCATCATCAACAGATGCATTACAGTACGTCCCTTGTTCATGAGTGCAGACTCATGAATGGGTGCCGTCAAAATGAGTTCAAACAGCTGATAAAAACATCACAATAATAAGACCTGCACCCATCATCAAGACACACAGAGTCTATTATTTCTCCTGTTGTCCTCACTCATCAAAATCTACATATTTGTTTAGAACGGTTCTGGACTGTTTTCGCTTCCTTGATCTGCGCATATCTCTCTCCTGATTCAGACAAAGCTACTTTTCACTGTGGATAGAATGGATAAGCATTGTTTTTAATTTAAAAACATCTATTACAAACATTCAGACTGTCACTTTATGAGATATTAATGGATGGGCTGGAGTTGTGTGGATTACTTATGGATTTCTGTGATAATTTTATTCTGACGGCACCCATTCACTGCAGATGATCTATTGGTAAACAAGTCTGATGATGACTTGGGTAAATTAATCTTTTAAATTATATCAGTAAAGGAGCAGATTAAATATATTCATAAATAATGAGCTTTAATGATCAAAAACAGCTGTTTATCTTTCACAGATAAATCATGATACATCAAGAGATTTAGTCTAATATTTAGATACTAACACACTTGTCACGCTGATTTCATAGGATGGTGGTTATGTTTTCCCTCTGTTTCTAATTTCAAACCATGCTCCATTTTTGAGACTGGCATGTTGTACCCAGAAGGTTGTTGCCTTGGCAACTCTGCTTGGAGATGATGACTGCTATTCAGTGACAAACCGACATCCCCTCTCTCGTTTGCTGCTTAAGAAGTGATGCCCTGGTTACCATGTCTAAATATATACACACACACACACACACCATAGGGATTGGGGAGGACTACCTCATATCCCTTAAGCGATGGGCCAACTAAGACCACCGGCCTCATGGAAGGGACCACATCGTATGGAGGAATGTGCTCGGCCTGCAAAATAACAGCAATATGATATGAAACAATATGTTGTTTATTTGCATTCCAATAACCTCACACTGATTACAGCATGAACACTGCAATCGCTTTAAACAGAAGTTTGTTTCAGTAGTATATCATTTTATATATGTTTGTGGAATTGACAAATAAAATACAGCTCACTCACCACTTTCTGTTTCTGTTTACCTGTGATGATGGATAAGAGGAATTTGAAAAAGTAGATTAAAATTTAACCTGATGCATTTTTTGTCTAATTAAAATAAAACATTTTTTATAATATTATTTAACATTTTCACTGCCTATTATTGTGCTGTTTGTTGTCTTTCCCCATGTGCTCTTTGTTTTCCCATGTGCTTGTCGTGACCTAGTTTCTGTTAATTATGTATTCTGTTCAGGTGTGTCTAGCTCGTTCTCTGTGATTGTCTTCACTACTTAAGTTGCCCTCTGTGATTCAGTCTTTGTCTGTCATTAACATTGTATGTGTCTATGTGAAAGCTTTGTTCGGATATTTGGATATGATGCCACGATTTGATTTATTATTAAAAAGACTTTTGTTTATTTATACTCTTGTCTCCTGCGATCTCCTTTTTCAATAGATGAACGTTAAAATTTTTCTTCTTGTATGGTTTTTAATGTTAAACTAAATTTCACTGGGCAACACAGCATCTCTACAGTGTAGCCATATTTATTTTTATATTACTGTTTTTCAACATGTTTCCCCTGCATGCTACTGAAAAACATCAATTTATTCTACAATGTCTGGACATTTTATAAAACCAGCCTGTAAATCTAAAGTGGACTGGAACTCTTCACTATAGCTGAAGAATGAAGCTGACCTGCAGAAGCGGGGTTGGGCTTGAAGGTCCCTGACACCATTTCACCCAGACTGGAAGAAGAGTTCCCACTGGACTTCCTACAGGGGCAGAATAAAGAATAGGGAATGGTGGTAATTAAGAACTGTTAATTAAATAGTTTTCCAAAAAAAAGAACTTATCACATTGCATGTTTAATTGAGATTCAGTTATATATATATAAAAAAAAAAAATTAGTACTTGTTTGCAAAAGTTAATTTAGGCAGTGAGATCCTGTTTGGCTAGAATATGCTATGAAGTCTAATTTCATTCATCTTTATACTGTGTTTAAGGTAACCCCAGTAAAAAGTAATATAATTAAAATACATTTATTTCATACTGAGTATAGTTCAAATGTATTAACATATTTACTTATGTATAGCTGGGGATTTACTGATACAAAAAGTGACATTTAAACATTATTCAGAGTACTACTTGTGCACAATGCACATTTTCAATATTAAAATTAAATGTGTTTTAATGTCAGTACTGATGATTGTACAAGGACTGTATGATTCATCTTTAGTACTTTTTAAAGTGCATGAAGTACAAAATTGTTCCAATTTAGCAGACTTATACCAGTTTTGTATTCTAAACGTACAGTTGCAGTTAAGTACATTTATTTGTGGTACACTTAGCATAAAATAAATGTATTTCAAATATATTTTAAAGTATGTAAATTTTTCACTAGGGATGTAATGTCTTGAAGGATCTATCTTTATTATTTTAGACATAGTTTTCCATTGTTAAGGAAAGAAAAGCAGTAAAGTACAAATGCCTTTGTCCTTCAAACCCAAACATTTTATCTGAGAGAGTGGTGAGACATGACTGCTGCGTGACTCAACACTGCTGTTGAGAGAGAACACAGCATCTCATTCAAAGGGTTTGTATGTCATTTCTTTCAATAAACACCTACAACTATGACCGATCATGCTCAGTATATGAAAGCAGGTTGCGCCAATTCCAAATTTAGTTGTCCCAAGAATAATCACCCGTCCTGTGATCTAAATATAACCATGCTGTAACGAACAAAAAAAGTACAAGGGCATTTATAATCAGCCTGAAATCTGACTTTAGAAATTTGCACAATGGATTTTTCATTAACTTTCTTTGTATTCTTCTTCGATCAATAATGACTAAAATGTTTTAAATAATTTACAATGAACGACTTTAAAGCAATACAGTGCAAGTCAGATTTACATCTTTGTGTATTTAGCCTGTAAAACTGTTAAAAGGTAATACTCATTACTCATATTTCCTCTAAGGAAGTCTTACCCATGGAAGCGGCCCCTTTTTTGCTCCTGCTGTAAGCGAATGTTCTCTAGTTTTAATGGACTGGGGATGAAACCGATATCACAGCCTTCCTTCACCAGTCGCCCAATCCACCAGTCATTGTTGTACTTCTGTGAAAATACACAGAGGACAAAGAACTTTTGTTCAAGTCCATTTATAAATAGATACAGCTAGACAGGCTTTTATTAAATAAATGCACACTTCACCTCCTTGATGTGAAGGAAGTCTTTAGCATCAAAAGAAATGGCAGTGCCAGCGACAGGAACGTCCTCGTCCAGGGCACCACAGTAGCTGACGTTTGTCCTCACGGCAAAGGCCACAGCTTTGGCCTGAGCAAAGATTGATAATAGTATATCAGTGCTTGAGCAACCTTATAATAGAAAGTAAATGCCTCTAAAATAGTTTCTATGATTTGCTATGTTAAAGGGGTCGTGTGATGCGATTTCAAGTTTTCCTATCTCTTTGGAGTGTTATAAGCTGCTAGATATGCATATATAATATCCCTTAAGTTTAAAAACCTCTACATCACTGTGTGGGTTTATTTTGGGCTTTCACCCGCTCAAATGTTTATGCAAAGAAAGAAGATGGAACTAGTGTTGTTGCTGGCGCCATGTTCTGGAGATGCGTTTAACCAGTTCAATCCAAATATTACAGTGTGTTCAGCGCATTTACAGAGGACTGATTCCTGAACCTGCAGAGCAGTCTTTGCTGGCTGTGCACAGAGGCTGTAAAGTGGAGCAATTCTAGCTTTGCAAGGACAGTCTGGCGCTTCTGACTCACAACCTTTAAGTAAGTAACATTTCTTATTAATGAAAAGAACCTGCTACTAACTTTTCAAATGCAAGTTTTGAGCAGTAAAGGGTAGGGCTTGTTGTTTCTTTGATCATGCATGCAGACATGGTGTTATGTTTAACACGACATTATATATATACTGTGTGTATATATATATATATATATATATATATAATAAAGTGTTTTTTAAACTTTAATTCGCATAAATACATTGCATTACACCAAATAATGTTCTTTTTAGCAACATCATATGACCCCTTTAAAAATGGCATAAGTGCAATACAGGTAAATCTGGTTAGGACAGTCTGACCTTTGCCCTCTCCAGTTGAACAGTGGCCTGCTGTTCTTTCTCCTGCCGGCCGCCCTGCTCCTCATCCAGAGAGACGTCTGAGTCGGACGGTCTGCTAGTGTAGGAATCGGCGGAACCCTGCACACACATTGTGAATACCTATCAATTTAGTGCCATTTACATAAAGCATGCTACACCAAACAAAGGATATGTGGGAGGAATAGCCTTTACTTTGCTCTCGCTTGTCCATAATGACACACATTTGTATTACACACATAGTAATTTCATTGTTTTATCTGAATTGGTTTAGACCTTTGTTTTAAATGACTGTTCATTGCAGTGCATCAAGTAGAAGCTGCTACTTTTAATAATCTCTCATGTTAAAGGGCTGGAAAAAATGCTATTATGTAAACCTTAACAGCATAGAAAGCCTTAAAATAGAAGCAGCGGTAATAGTGAAATGACACATTATCAAGGAGAATATGGTAAGCATGAATGGGTTTATGGGCTTGGGACTTTAAATGAAGTCTACATTAAAAGGATATTTAGTTATGTATCACTGGTATCACAAGAAATGAATACCTTTATTATTACCTTTATAGACGCATTGAATTGGTCAGAAGTGGCTTTCTACTCACCGTAGAATTCTGAAATGTTCAGAGCTTCCAAAAATGTCCACAAAAATATAAAACAACGCAACTTAATAATAAGAAATGTTCCTTGAGCAGCAAACCTGCATGTTAGAGTATTTCTGAATGATCATGTGACATTCAACGTTGCCACTACTGTAATAAATTACATCTGAAAATATATTAATACATGCTTCCTTCACAATTTTTGCAAAGCTTAGAAATGCATGTACAGAAAGATGTTGACGCACAGGCTGATTTGAAGGATTGAAGTAAAGAGGACCAGATCAAATACAAAATGACTGAAGCTGAAAGAGGCAGAAAGATTGATGTTTTGTTCAAAGGTATTATAGAGAAGGAAAGAGAGCTGGCGAATGGATCAAAAGTTCCATTTGAGAGACAAACCCCAAAGAGATCTTTTTAAAATATCTAGGTAATTTTTTTACAGCAATGACATTAAATGGAGAGGATTTTGAGACTTTAAGAATATGATGTTTCTCCTGCGAAAAAAAAAAAAAATCATAATTAATCTGTGCTCAAATTTACAAAAGTGTGCTAGACTGCAAACGACTTAAATAGGAACTAAAACATTTCTGCTTTAATTCTTCCAAAATAGTATGTTTATTTGTTCAATACAATTTATAGAGAACATTATTTCTTCTTTTATTTTCATGGAGTGGCAGGGAACTACTGGTGAGATGAGGTTTGGAGTAGTCAGTCTAAAACCAGAATGCCAATTTATTAAGAGCAAGAAATGCAATGAATTCAAGATCAACATGTATTTTGATCTACTGATCAAAAGATTGTGCTCAAAGCTAATAGATGCCTTGAAGGTTCATTAACTCTGTAGTTGTGTCCCATAAGAGCACACTAATTAATCTTATAATCCACTAGTATTCTCTTTATCACTGCAATACAGTCATCCAGAATTAGATACAGCCTTTTTTTAACTACAACACCAGCAATTACTGTTCAAGCCATTAAAGGAATGACAAAATTTACTGAACATGCTGGTTAATTAGGCCTTACCATATAGGAAAATTAATTTGGATAAATTATAGAAAGTTATAGTTATAACAGTGCATTAAAGCACTTACAATGTTTGGTGCGTTACAGTTTATTGCATCCTTTGTACAAGCCATGTATCATGTCTCCATATTGTATTATATGTTTCAGTCAAATATTTGAACTAATTTACTTAATTCCCTTATAAATTCCTATAACAATGGTGGTATTATTTTATGTGGCATTTTATTACAACATGTTACAAAAAAAGTCCAGCTGTCTGCAAAAATTTGATCAGTGTATCCTGTTATGCAATTTGACAGATGATGCCCATGTCTATCTTTTCTGTGCTGGGGTTGGCTAAAGCAGTCTGATATTGTTACCATCACAAGAGCTGTAAAATACACACTATTTTCAACCACATATATGCAGAGAGATTGTACTGCATTAAAAAGAAGCAAACGCAAAACCAAAGAAGAAGATAGAACTATATGAGAGACAGAATGACAGAAACAATGAGTCAACTAAGCTAGAAAATGATGGTGATTTGGTTGCACTGACATTATGAAAAACCTAAATCTTTAAATTGCATTGCAGTAATATATCTCAAATAAGTAATGCGTATGCACCTTTTAGAAGTTTGTTTGTAAGAGGAATTTTTGTTTGTAAGAGGACTTTTATTAAAATACTGTAAAATCATGTTATTCAATTTATATATTATTACAATTTAATTTTTTCTATTTTAATAGAATCAGCAAAGCTGAATTTTTAACATTCTTCAATATCTCATTATCTATAAATATCCTTCTAATAGACTGATTTGGTACTTCTTGTTGGAAACAGTTGTGCTGCTTAATATTTTTGCAGAAACAGATTTCTCCTGGATTTTTTCAAGATTCTTTGATAAATATAAAGTTCAAAATTAGTCACACAAAAGGTTTTTTCTTTTTACTAAAAAAAAAAAAAAATCCTAGATCCACCATAAGGCATTTATTTCTGCCTGGTCTTCCTTACACTGTCTCTGTCTTTCTGCAAGACAGGTTGAGCAGACTGCAATTCCAAACCTCTGAACAGACTGCAAATCCATGTTGTGCTTCTAGCACAGAAAATATGCACTTAAGCACACAAAACGTAGAACATTAAGAAGTATACAGTATGTTAAAGGTGCTTGATAATTCTTAAAAATACAATCTGTTTAAAAGACAAAATTCAAAGAACCTTGAACAAGAGACTCAAACAAAGACAGAGGGCTGAAGAAAGAACAAAGACTAGAGATAAAACAATTCGATGAATTTTAGAAGCCAACACACATGCATCCCAGTAGAGATGCCTCATCAAAGAGAATCTGATTCTATTCCTGTTATCTCCTCAAAGGTACATCCATTATGTCTAACTGTATGATATCATCACTTCTGCAAGCTCACGATTACTCACTTTTGCCAAGACAGATGTCTCTAATACTGTGGGAAATGAAGGAAATGGATGAAAGGTGCACCAGATGTGTGATTCTTTTGACTAAAGTAACTTGGTAACTCAAGATGTAGCAACTACTGTGAATGGAGGCTGTCAATCCTGCTAAAAAGATCAACTTAGACTCCCTCAAAATTGTTTCTGGTCTACCTGATGGACCATCAGTATCTCTAGATCTGCATCTCTGTTCACTTCAGGACTAGACACATCTAGTTGCTTCGGGTTTTTAAAGCTCATAACAACCCTGGCCATCACACTAGATCATGGACCTCCATGGACAGGGGGGACATGTGACTTATGTTGGTTGCATAAGGCGATGTGCACTGAAGCGAGTCAAGTGACAGGAGCTACATCTGCTCTTGATGACATCAAAGCCCATGTGATTCCTCCTCACCACAACTCTTTCCATCTTCTCATTCTCCAACACGCACTGGGACCACTGGACCATCAAACTGTTCACCTTAATACTGCAACACAAACACTCTGAATCTTTAAACTGAGCTGATGTACAATGACTTTTACGAGGCAATGAATGCTAATATATCATGGTCATGTGTTGCTGTATCTAGCTTAGTGGATCTCAACTTATTACAGTATATAAACATGCAGTTGATATAGCAAAAATGTTTTAAAGCAAAAAAATCACTATTTACTACATTCACTACATTTACTCATGTCATTCTAAACCTGAATTTGCTTCTTTTGTGGAACATAAATGTATATTTTGGTATCTAAACTGTTTTGGATACATTTACAGAATCTGCAGTCAGCCAATCGCTTCACTTTAGAAAACATTACACCCCATGGCCAGCTGGTTTGCTTCCTCTATGTTGCCGACTCAGCGATACCGATGCTTGGATGGAGAGAGATGGCAATCTGCAGGACGGGAACATGTCCTCAGCAGATGATAGCACAGTTCCTCTTTCTCAGGCTGCCAGTACACTTCAACCTGAGGCCAAATATTACATTTTCAAGCAATTAATGGTTTAATTGTTAAACAGCTATTAACTTTTTTTTTTACGTGTAGTTAAGTATAAATCATTGTTAACAAGTCATTTTTAACAATACAAAAATATTTTAATTTTAAATCAATTGTTCATAATTAGAATTGCATTTAGCCATAATGTTTGGCATGACACACTGATGAGAGGGTAATTGCATTTAGACATCTGCTGCACTGCCCGAGAGCTTCTTGAACTATTAGGTACATTTTACTAATTGCAATTTATTGAGGTATTCAAAATAAATTAGTTTATTTTTTGTTTTTCAACATGACATTTGTATTCAAATGACATTTGCCTTGGACTGCATTGCCTCCAAAAGGCTTTGCATATTAATTCAGGCAAATGAAGACCGTGGATCATCTATAATCTATAATTATACTTCCCATTAGAATAAATGTAGGCAAGTAAAGCTGAAACTGTATACTGATCTCAAACTTGATATATCAGAATGGAATTAATTATTCTCTCTCTAACAGGTTCTTTTGGAAACATTTGCTTGAGGAGGAGATGAAAAACACCTAATATGAGAATGTCTGGAGACACATTAGAATTTCTTACTCATGCACTTGGTTTAGCATGAAAGCCCATGGAAATTATTTCTGTGCCTCGGCTATCACAACCTACTTAGTAGTTTAATAAATGACCCAGCTGATGTTTCATTTCATGTCTCCGCCCCCCTTGTCTGTTGACAAAGCCATTCATTCAAGTCTCCACCCACTGACCCACTTTCTATGTGTATAAATTCCCCGGATGTCTGTTATGTTTCACGGTTCATTGTACTGTCTTTCTGTACTGTCTCTGTTCGGTTCGCTTGTCTCGGTTCAATGCATGCATGCGTCGCATGTTTCGACGGTTCTTGACATGCAATGTAGCCTTGTGCCCCATATGTGACGTCAGTGTGTTTCCCTTTCGCACGAAAGAATCGAGGTGTCTACGATGTGGAGTGAGTGCTGCAGATCACAATACTGTACGTGTAGAAATGGCAAGTGGGAGAGAGAAGGAAGGCTGCCCGGAGTTGGAGGATGCGCCAGCGTCGTATAAATCTGGTGTGTGGAAACATTTTGGCTTTCATGTTACCTATTAGAGGATGGATACCCGACCCGAGCCCGACGGTACCCAACAGGCCGAGCTGGGTTAGGACAGATATTTAGAATGAATGCCCGGGTTTGGGTCGAGCTCGTTCACATCACCCCGTGTGCGCTGATGCTCTCATTTGTTGACATTTCCGAAAGCCTTCCTACAGTTGCATAATAAAAGCGGGCTTTCCATACAAAAAAAGTGCATGTGTCATTAGTATGAGAAAAAAATTTGGCCCGATCCGCGCTCTATTACCTATGCGGAAATTAAACAATAGATAGAACTGCGACTGTCTGCAAGTATTGTGCAACATTCATCCAATTCAGTTTATGAATGATTACATGATATATAATAGATAATATATGATAGAAATAACTTTTTTAATACTGTATCCTAAATTGTGGATAATTAAGCTATATATTATGTGGTGAAGTACATTTCTGGAGTGTTAAAGATTAAAAGAAAAAAATAACAAGAACCGTACAGAACCAAAAACCGTGGGTTTTGTGAACCGTGCCACCCCTACTGTATATGCATACACACACAATACAAATATATATGTTCAGTTATATTAGAATATATGTTTAGTTATTAGACTTTCAGTAACTGTGTTTTTATGGATCATTTTTAAGGATTTACATCGTTTCTTTTTTCAGGACAATGAAAGTTATAGTCTGGGGACAACTTTGTCCCTAAGTTACAGTATAGACAAGTAAACCCACACACACAATGGCTGAACCAGATGCAGCTTTTATGTACTCTGCCTCAGTACGTACACCATTATCTAACCCCGTCAAGTGTGTGGGCTTGGGTTTGTCAAGCCACACGTTCTGCTTATCTTCAGAGATTGTAGTCCGTGAACATTTTTCTGTGATGCCAGTAAGTCTGAGAGCATTTAGGCCACTCAATGTCCACTACGCTGGTAGATCCTTACCCTGTATTTCTTTGAAAACAAAAGCAGATAAATCGGTCAGTGAACAAGCATTCTCCAGTGAGCAGATATGCAGATGGATCACGAGGGCTGAGGACCAATGCAGGCAAGAGCAGTGGGTAATTACAGATAAATCTCTCCACAACACAGCATGAGATCACTACCATTTACGGCCACTTCTGATGAAAGCAAATACTTAACCATAAAAAGAGATGACGATGAAAGTTTGTGTGCCAAGAAAGGTGCAGTACTTCTAATATCTCACAAAACTGATCTGTAAATCAGTAGCAACCCAAAATTGGAATTGAGTCCTTGAACTGTTCCCTTGAAAACAGCATGCTCATGAACTGCTCTGTCTAATTTGCGAACTGCAAGCAAGCAACACCTGCAAGTTTAGGATGCTGGGACAACACACGCTTTAGCAAAGTAGTTCTAAATCTGAATGAACCTTTCTAATGCTCAAATAGTGTTTAAAAGGTTTGTTTTTCACGCTAGATCCAGCAGTGTGCATTTTCTATGGGAACAAGAGCTTCTAACAGCCGCTGCAGTAACACAATAACTTTAGCAGTCAAGATTATCCTGCGTTTATTGCGTGTTGCACTTTCTCCTATTCAAATGTATTGGAGCAAACGGTCTTCGTATTTCTATAGTCTTTGATAGAGTGCTCCTTTACAAACATGAGGCGTCTCAAAACATTTACCTTCAAACTATAAAGAAAAACATCACTTCCACTTTAAATGCAGTATGAGATCATGCTTGAACTGGCAGTTGCTTTTATTAGAAAGCAATTCCAAATATAACAGTGCAAATCCAATTCGCACAATTAGACTAATAATATGGAACACCATCAGTGTCATGAATATAAAAAACAGGATACACGAAACAATTACTCTCAATGAAGAGTACCCGCTTGAACCCTCCATTACCTTTAATATTCATAAGCTGTAAGGGAATAGGAGAAAAGAAGCAGACACAATTAGACCACAAGGCTATATTAAGACCACCAGAAACCTGAGCTACTTTGTCATTATTTAATTCTTACAACATAATTTCCATGATATTTCTGAACCATGTAATTCCGGAGAAAATACTTGCTGCAGGGTATTACATTTTCCTCCATACAAATTAAACAGCCTCTCAGCATTTCACAGTAGATCATTTGCTAGATAGATAGAGTTTTTCCTGTTCATGTTCTTCAAAATATCTTCAAAATATCACGTCTTGTACTCAGCAACAGACGGAAATTCATATGTGTTCGGAATAACACAAGGGTATATACATGATGACAGAATTTTACATTTTGGGTGGATCTTCAGAGGAACATAAAACTTGAGGGTTGTTTCAGTGAAAGTCAATGGGCTCCAGTGTTAGGTTCTCAGCCTTCTTCTTCTTCTTCAAAAAAAAAAATGTGTAAAGCAAAGCCATAACGCCAAAAACTAATAAGATCAAGACTTTTGCCAATGGTAACACTGAGTGGAATTTGGATAACTTGGCATTCAAGTTAACAAATAAGGCTGCACAAGGGTTAAAACTTGTGACTGGCTGAAAAAGAAGACATGTTTTGAATTGGCTGCAACCTGTACAGACATGATTTCTGAACATTATTGCTATTTCCATGGTACTCGTTTATATCTGATCTAATGATGCTGACTAAATGAGCCCTCCATTAAAAACAGAAAACAAAGTGGCACTTAAAGCAAGCGTTCCTTTTGAGAGTAGCTGAAGCCACAAAGAAAACCCAACAAAAACAACAAAGCATGCAAGCTGAGAGGAACTAATCCAGCAGGCACTGTGGCATTATTAGCGACAGCTCAATGATACGGAATAACAAGCTCCCACAACAGCTGACTGATGCTCTCCCCCAACTGCTTCTTCCACGATACGTCTGAGAGGCAGAGCGAGGTTTGGAGAAAGAGTGGAGCTGACAGTGAAACAAAACCCATACACATGCACACACACATAAGAATCCTTTCCCCTCCCCCAAAACACTCACTGGGACCAGTAGCACCATCCACAAGCTGAATTCCTCCAGCCATCCTCAGAGCATCTGTGTGAGCATGCATCCATTGAAAAGACCCTTACTCACCGCCTCTGAGTCTTCAAATCCATGCAGGTACAAATTGTCATACATGGAGGTCTGATATTCCTATACGATCCCCTTAACGATCAAATGCAAATGTGGGATAAGGAAGCTCCAGCGAGAGTATACGTCTAACAGGGCTTTCTTACAATCCCCTTGCCTACAATAAGACCACTGAAGGAGGAATATCAAGCAGACGGCAATCGCCCCTTTCGCTCCTGAAGCCAGCGTATTGTATTAATGAGGATAAAGCGTGATCGATCACATCACAGAGAAGTGGGGCTCTCCCCAGAGGCTGCAGAGACCTGGCATTTTATCAAGCTTCCACAAACAGAGCAGGAAAACAGAGCCTTCCTCAATCAGAAGCTGATGACAAAGCAGCCAGGCCGTCTTCTGATTGGCTGAGAGGAGCTCCAGTAAGAGAGGACAAGTGCTCTCTTCTGTTGACTGTTAAAGGAGGAGGAGAAGGGGTCTGCAGGGTGCTGACAGCATTCCACTCCTTGACCACTGGGTTTTCTGCAATTTCTCCTCGCTGTTTCTATTTTTGACCATCTTGGATCTCACCTCTTTTTTCTTTCTTCAACTTTCTTTCATGCATACAGACCCCAGCATTCCTTTCACCATTCATGCATTAGTTCACATGGATGTTTGCAAAATTAAACTTGCTTTTGAATAAATGCCTTTTTTATTTTATTAATTTACTTTTTTACAAATTTTTTCTTAACAAAAAAAAATAATAAAGAAAGAAGGAAAGAACAATTATATATTGTAAATAAATTATTGTTATTAGTAAAATAAAAAAATGAGCAATGCCATGAATATCGAATATGTGTTTCATCTGTGTGAAAGTGCTTGCTGTCTTGTACTACTGACAACATCTGAGACAAAAACCATACCTTAAAATGCCATTTGCAAACCTCCACACCTGGTATATGAAACACAACAAGGGTAAACATCAACTAACTGATCATTTTGAGTTGAAGAACAAATGCACTCCTGACAACACAACACAGTGCTAAATATGAAGCCCAACTCAAAGGTGCAAACAATTGCAACCATATTAATTATTCACGTTTTAGAGCAAATGATAGATGAAGCTAAACCACAAACCATTTTCTAATGCAGGCCTAAGGCCTATTTGAGTTAAAAAGCTAAATTGAGAAGCATTACTGCTGATCCTGAGCTTATAATAAATCGCAGTGAAGTGTATCTTTAGAGAGCAGTAACAGTTTTCAGCTGAAAAATATTAATTAGTAAAAAGCCAATCGACCAATTTAATGCAATGCAAATATGTAGGCCTATAATGTATACCATAATAGCATAAAACAAAAAAGCTTACAATGAAAACCCATGTTTACAAATGTCCATATACGTATAAACGTGGAGAAGCTATAAAACATCAACCCCATCTTGGGGTCACTGATAAAAGCATATAAATATAAAGAGCTATAACCAGATATAATAAATGCACAGCTTTTTTTCTAAATAAAAATATTGCTGTTCAAAATGTAATCATCATTGCTCCAATAAAATACATGATGTTGGACAATATTTCCATAGAGATTTATGTATCATTGAACATGCAATTTTTTAAGGTTGTCTTGCATTTTTAATTCTGTTATTGGTTCATATTTCCCTTGATATCACTCCAGCTACTGAAATAATAAGAAAACCATGACCAATCGGGTCTTTTCAAGTAATTACATGGAAATGAACTGAAGGTGCTGCTGTTAATTAATCTCGGCTCTCTTGAGTATAAAACTCTAGCACACATCGCCCCCTGTAGTTCACAAAGCACATCTACATGACTGCTTTCGACTGAAACGAATTATTCGGAGTCCAAAAAAAATACTAGCTCACATCTTTAATCTACTCTTAATCAAATAAACTCATGAAGACTCCATAGACATCAAAAGAGAGCAAGAGCACTCCATACTGGATCCACTGAGAAGCATATGATGAGATAATAATGCAAATTGTAATCTATTATAAAAAAAAAATATATATATATATATAGTCATTGAATGGATGTAGTAATTCTACAAAGAGCTTTTCTGTGATTGTTTATTATGCGCCTTTTTGTTTTCTGATTTCACTGTTTAATTATTTTAATAAAAAATCAACATCTGATCATCAAATTAACAGTCATGCTAATCTTGCCCACTGCTATAAAGCTTTTTTTATGGTCAATAAACACAGCATGGAAGAAAAGAAATAAATGAATTACTAAAGAGTTTAGCCATGTGACCTATACCAGTGAGATGAATAATTTATACAAGCTCCCAATGATCAAGAATTTTAAATGCGATATTATATAAAAGCAGCAACATCTTCTAGCAGCTTGGATTAATAAATACTTTTAAGTCTCTACATTAAAATAGGATTGTTTCAGCTATAAATTCAAGGCAGGTTCAAGTGAGTTTTATATACATGACTACCTGCAGTCTCGTCTTTAACCTTGATCTCAGCAGGTTTTTACCACCCCTGGATTTTCTCGCCTCATTTGAGCAGGTCTCTAAGAAACATTCGGGTTCAGAAGCAAGATGTTTCCTCTCAGCAACAACCTATATGCTCTATAATAATCTTATTTTATATACATCTGGAGATGCATAGATTAATCCAGAGGACATGTGAGTATGCATTAACCTCACACCATAAAAGGCAAAACATCTACCATCTAAATATAAATGTCTGATCAGTGATTTGGAGGCTGGACCTAGTTATGATCACATCTAAAATTATATACGTATACAAAACTTTATAATGTAGGGTGTCCTCAATGAAGGGTCTTTGCTGTGAAACCACCTCTATGGCCAGAAATAGAGTGTCCTGGAAGTCAGTCAAAAGCTGAATTCCCAAGGTTCTTTGGGGACCTAGATTCTAGAATGACTTGCAGAGAGACTGCAGCACGAGCTGCGTACATAAGGTGACCGATGAATATGTTAAATAAGTTAAAGCTATTTCCTCATTACAGCACTAATTAAATTGCAAATTTTGCAGTTCATTAATTTTTTTTTTTTAAATATACAAAATTCTAAAAAATATTTATACCATATACAGTAAAATAGATATATTTTAAGACATAAATTCATAGCAAAAATGTTCAGGTAAACAAAGCAATACAAATATTTTATGGTAAAATATTGTTACAGTTATAGAATGTATTCGCTTTGAAGTAATCTGTTGGAAAGATGTTTCTTCTTAAAGGGGTCATATGATGTAAATTCTTGTATTAATTTTCTTTAGTGCGTTATGTAGCTGTTTGTGCATGTATAAGATCTGCAGAGTTACAAAACACTAAAGGATTTAGGGGCCTCCACTAAACGTGGTAAATATATTACACAATATCACGTGGTAATATTTGCGCAATGCCACCCAAATGTTCACGCAAAGAAATCAGGTTTGTCAGAAGGAGGGGTTTTGTAGAAAATAGAGGAAGTGCAATAATATACAGTATTTGAACATTAAAGCATGTCAACCTATTGTTACATCAAATAATGACCTTTAAAATAGCATCACATGACCCCTTTAATAATATTACAAATCTAAAATAGTTACCAGAATGCCATCTCATAGTTCGCCATCACTGTTTCTGCAGTGATTACAGGAAATGCTGTTTGGTAACAGTATAGGAATGAAGGCTTTCTGATTAAAACCACAAAGCCTTGCCTTACAGAGGCACAAACTCTGCAGGGAAAACTGTACAGTCCTCAAACATGTGAACAAGTGTAGATTCAGGGACAGCTAGAAAATGCCACATTGCAAGCTTCAAGGTCATTGGTTTCCCCTGGGATACTTTCTTCTTCTGTCCAAACTCATGTATCTAGATGCATCTGACAACAGGCATTACATCATATTGGAAATGGACTGTATGATTTCATATGCATGTTGAAAGAACATTTACAGGCTTGATTTCAAAACTCCAAATCTCTAAATATTTTTTTGTGAGATGTTATGAAGATCCATGCCAGCTCTATTCAGCTAAATGTCAAACAAGTTCAGTTGGAAAGGTAGCCATGAGCAATTCATATTCAACTGATGACAGCGAGGATTCGTCTGTTGCTTGGAAACCAAATGACCTGTTCAAAAAGCTGCACAAGAGTATAATTCTTTGAAAATCACATAGAATATATATATATATATATATATATATAAATATAAAGAGAGATAGAGAGAGACTTGTTCAGTGTACATGACAGTCGTATATTATGATAGATTGTTTCCACCATGACAAAAAAATAAGTTCTGACCTTTTTCCTTGCAATTCTGAATAACTGATGTTAACTCACAATTAAGAGTTTCCAATTTCAGATCTTGTGCTTCACTTTTTTTCCTCAGAATTGCAAATGTATTTTTTGTGCATTTTTGTGCTTACAGAAAAAGAAAAGAAAAACAAAGTCCACATTGTGAGCTAAAAAGTTCAAATTTATGTTATTTTTTTACTTTTATACAAGGTTCCATAGCATGGAATGCACTATGAATTAGCATCAAGGCACTGAATTCAACTGCATTACCTCATATAATCTGAATCAAAATATCACATGTAATCTGATTCAACATATGACATGTTTTTTAACATATGAATTATTATGCAAAAATTCTAATGAGTCATGTACACTGAGTAACCACCCTCCACGTGGGAGCATGTTGTCATCATTGGCAGATTTGGAAGAAATGTGTGTATTATGGATAAATGCGAACTCGTTGGCTTCTATAAAAAGTATTACATAACCCAGTTTTGCACATTAGGCACATGGAAAGTGTCACAAGCCGCACCTCTGTGGCTCTCTCCGGAAGTCAGCAGCGGGAACCTTCGCCGGAGTTTTAATGTTCGCTCG
>JAUCMT010000160.1:15127939-15139094 GCA_032357475.1 Enteromius thamalakanensis | reverse complement strand
ATTGCCTGTTTCTTGACTATTGCCTGTTTGACCACGAATAAATACGCTGCTTATGGATCCCGCTGTCCCGAGTGATACGTCACAGAAAGTGGATACTTAACTATCCGCTGAGAATATTAGTCACTGTTCAAAACTCACTGTTCATAATGTCCTGCGCAGAGTGAGCTACCCTTTAAATGAAGTCTCGAACAAAAGAGTTCATTGCAAAATAAAAGCAAGAGCTTCTGAAAATCATATCACAAACCATTTCAACAGAGACATTATATTTCCATAATCGACATCATTCAATCTCACCTGGCGGAGGATGAAGCTGGTCGATGTTGTACTGCCGTCGGATCTCTTAAGTCGACTGCGCCGTGAGTAGGTGCCTCTGTTCACCTGCGGCAAAAGAACAAGCTATTAATCTATATCTCTTCTATCGGCAGATTCATACAAACACATACACCCACGTATCTCACCGCAACACTGTCAGAGGGGTCTCAATGTGGTCTGTTAGCTATACTGTCAGAATCAAACAAACTGGCAAAGCATTTAGTGATTAATCACTTGCATTAATCATCGCCGTTTTGTATGTCAGTGCACAGCTAAATACAGCAGACGCAAGGATCTTTGACCTATCCTGAGTGTTACGTGACTAAAAGCTTGACAGATAAGGAGGGTCTATTGAGACAGATGTCAAAGCGCATCACCACAAGGAAGCTGAACTCCGCAGAGCCTCATAGACATCAATGCAATGTGTTGAGCAGGCGAAACTGCCCTTCAGTATGGCTGGCTGCAATGCAGTCCTACTGTGCATCGAACCACTTCAGGCGGTTAAAATATATAGCGGTTCGAGCTGGACGGATGTTTCCAGTAGTTTGTTGAGCATGAAACGTAAATGTTATGGCCATCTGCTGCATAGGAAGCACTGATGCTTACAAACTGGGTCAGATCATTCGTCCTTTACAGGGAAATCAATGAGAACATGAATTATTTAGCAGCCTAATTAAAGACCAATAGATCAAACTAGCATCCATTAATCTTAGCAGGTTTGGTGTTAATCATCCTTTTTATTGTATAATCAGCCTGTGTGGATTAAAGCGAGAGTTCACCCCAAAATGAACATTTTCTTGACTGTTATCCACAAATATGACTTTCTTGCTGAGATAGAACACAAGGTGACAGAATGACAGACTTAGTCACTATTTTGTTACACTGTATTGGAAAAAATGCAATGTAAGTGAATGGTGACTGTGGCTCTCGAGTCTCTAATATCTTTTTCACTGGTGGAAAAAAATTAAGATTTTGGATTTTATTTTTAGATGTACTGTCCTTGTAAGCTATTATTCCACAACACACATATGTTCACAACACAAAACAGAAATTGTACTGTAACTATTTATAATGTCAGTTTTTTTTGGACATGTATCATGTAATTGGTTTATGTGCATGCATTTACAGTAGCATGTGGAAATTGAATCTATACCAACAATAAATGTAACAACATCAAGTCATCCATCATATGTTAATGGAAAAAATACAAGGGCGTTCAGTGGTTTGTATTCCAAGTGGAAAAACTGAAACACAAACATGACAATACAACAATGCAAGTGTTTGGTGCAGGTATACACACACACACACACACACACACACACACTTGCACAACTTGTATAAAGTACATCTATGCACTGTACAAAAATCATAGATAATGTTCGCAACGCGGTATTACAGATTATCTCTGTTTCAACATACGACAAATTTTAAACGCATGAAATATGAATATTCAAATGACTCATTTCCTGTAAGTAAAAACCCTTAAAGTCAGGGAATGTTGTCATTGTTTGCAGACTGAAAGGAAATATGTATATTATGGATAAATGTAAAGTCGTTTGATCCTATCAAGACAAACAGAACTATGTGTTTGGTGCAGATTCCTATCGCATTATCAGCTTCTCCTGCGTCCCTACCTGGAAAATCGGCTTTTGAACCCCGTCGCCTATCCCGTGTCGGATGTAGATGTGCCGGGACATTTCTGCGAGTTCATCGGTCCACGGAGGTGGCTGCCTTTCGGTCCCGGTCCACTGGCTCGGCGGAGGAGGATACTGAACTGTTTGCTCCAGTTTCGCTGCGGTGTCCGCGGTCCGAATACGAGGCTTGTGCGCGCGGAGCTCTCGGTGACTGATGCGGTGTGTGCTGCTGTAGTGTGGGTCGGTCACCGCTAGAGCAGCACGAGCTTCTGGACAGTGTGTTTAGATGCTCGACAGAGGTCATCACATAATATGCAGATATTAATCAGTGTTGTAGGCAAGAACCCCCACTCCACCCCCTAAAACTGGGCTAAAAGCAGAAGTTGGTCAGAAGAAAATAGCCAGCTAAATTATTTTACATAAACATGAAATATTAGTTTAATCCATTATAAAACAAACAACATCTCAGAAATGGTCTACACATAGTGTTTTGAATCGATACGGTTTGATCCGAATCGTTCTCAAGCTGCAGTCGCAGGATTTTTCGTCGATGATTTAAAATAAATTTGCAGGTTAAGATTAAATGTACACATTTTTTGTTATTTGTTAGTGTGCATTTTTATTTTACAAGCTCAAATGTATTCGCTCTGACTTCGTGTCGGACAGAATACCGAGCCGATTTTGATAACCGATTCATTAAAAGAACCGAATCACCCGCGAATCGGGCATCGCAAGTTCTGATTCATAAACACAGAAAATAAAAATGTGAAAATATGAAATGCACTAAATCAATAAAACACTTTCAGTCCTTCCGTCTGCTGTTTGAATAAACTATATTTCCCTGGTGGACAATAAATAACCACTTACGTTTTCATAAAAAAATGCATCATGCTAAAATCATGCTTTGCAAATATTATTATTATTATTATACTATTATTAACAATAATACTAGGGTATACAAATGTTTGTGCCAAACTCGAACATAATCTCATAGTCAAGAATTAAATTCAAAATGAATGCTAATGTAATGTGTGCCCCATTTTAATAATGACAATAATAATGTATCTCAGTGGCCTCCCAGGTATAGATTCAGAACATCATGAAAACTAAAGAGAATTGCTGTAAGGCATGTCTTTTTTTAAATGGTGCATAATAAGGATATTAATGGTGCTGATAAGGAAATGCTAAATTGCAAAGGGATTTATATCGTACACAGCTGCAGCAGCTTTTCCTACACGCTCTATGAGGATTCACCCATGAGGTTGATAATTAGTAGCATGCAAGAAGATTTGAACAAAACATAACCAGATATGATGCACAAATTATGTAAAATACATTCAGCATATCTAAATCAAGTGAGAACTGATAACACTGGTAAAGTATCCACAACAGAAAAGCACACTTTGAAACACAGGTAGTTTTTATTTTCCGAAGGCTATAAGAGTTCACCGTGTTACAAAAGGAATTTGAAAAATGAGCAGGCAGGATACAAAGAAATCTTGATGTTACAAAACATTGAGTCCATGAGTACAATACAGATTTCCCTCTAAATCTCTTAAAACATACAGGTTTACAAATATACAGCAGCTTTTGAAATAAAGTCTTTTGAACTGGTTTCTATGTTTATTCCGTCTCGTGAAAAAACAAGGCATCTTGTGGTAAATAAATGTTTATAAAGTTAAGGTGCAATACAGACAAAGCCAGATATTTAACATCTAATGTACAATATGTTTTTCGAGCAGTTTAAGAAAAAAAAAAAAAAAGATTTTCGTCTATATATTTATCTTTTTTTACTACATTAATCCAATTTTAACGAGAATGAAAGCTGTCTATATGTTAAAGGAATTATACATTTCCCCACTTCGGTTAAGAAATCGGTGGGTATATCAGAAATGCACATTTCTTCACACACATAAGAAGCAAAAAACAACAATTAGTTCATCTTTTTCAGCTGAGAAGTCATAGACCAGATGAAAATTACACTGTATGCAATCTTACATGCCTTAAATTAAGTCAAACAACAGCAAACACCCACAATGCAAACACAAGCAGTACTTGCATATTATAAATATCATTATACAGTGAAACATATGGATTGACCATAAAGGGATTGCATTTGTGACCACTGTCAGTTCTAAAGCACAGTTTCCAAAAGAATTTATGAATATTACATGTAGCCTGTAGTAAACCATGCCCCTACTAAATCGGTCCCATGATTTGGAAATCACTAACAGCAGAATGAACCTAAAACTGCCATTTTGATTGTAGGAGTTTACAGAAGTGCTCTGAATATTGGCACATAAATTCCTTCCAGATTTGGTGATGCATGTATAAATCATTTTTGTACAATCATCCTCTCTTACAATGCATAAAACCCCCACGTTTGCTTTGAAAGGCAAGAAATTAAAGTCTAGGGTCAGTTAACCCAGAACTAAATGAAAATGGCAACAATTAAACATAAGATCTGTCTTTTCATATGAGGAAACGTATGCATGTATGTGTATTTGTGTTCAATTCTGAATAAGCCAATAGATGTATATGCTGGTGATTATCACAAGATTGCAAAAATCATGTTTATGATTAGTGTGACTCGTTCCATCAACTCTGAACACCTGCCCTAAACTGTAAGCGGGAGAGAAAATGAAACGCTTGCTTTCTTTCAAGTGGATTACATCTTTGTCCTGTGAGGACAAACGTCGCCGAATCTCTGCATACCCCCTGACATCGATAGACATGTGAGAGAAAAATGCTCTCGACCTCATTTCACCATTTGGAATTTGCATTGAATATTAATGGCTGTGGAGTCAGCCTTACAGAAGGGGTTGCTGGTAGAAGGCTGCTTGTTGCTGCTGAGGTGCAGGTTGGGCCGGAGCGGACATCGCATAGGAGGTTGGAGGCAGACCAGGGTTAGCGTTCTGATAGGCAGACATGTCCATAGCCATGCTCATCTGTGGTGGGTAAGGGGCAGGAGCTCCAGGAGCTTGGTTTACATACGCTGGATTCATGGGGCCGCTGCATGAGGTAAGCAAATTGCAGAAATTTAAGGCTAGTTTAACCAGCACCATTATCAGAATGATACAAAGCTATCTAAAAAAAGGCTATGCTGACAAGTGTACTCCCTGGCATCATGTGCTGATTCCAAAAATAGTGTTTGTTTTTGGAATCGTTGTACTTTCTGAGAAAATATGATTGCATTTTGTCTCTTAAACCTATTTGTATGCTGAAGAAAGCTTGTATTATCCACTAGGGCATAATTCCTATTATCCTTTGAGCCAGATTTAAAACTATTTGCACAATACACATCTGAAGACATCATTTTATGCCTATTCCTGATTTCAAGGTTAGAACAAGCAAACATGACCCCTATTTCAACACAATTCCAGTACATCAATTGACATCTTGTGATGCAAACAGCTTTTTGTTTAAAAGAAAAGAATCCATTAAGACATTTTTAACTTCAAACAATTAGTCCTCTATCCATAATGTTGTACCATTTACAAACGATCTAACAGTCTAAAACAGTTCTGAACAAATATGTTAATTGACGGACTGGATTGACTTCTGTGCGTTTGTCAAAACATCTATCTTTTTGATAAATCCGTGGAAAATAAATAACATTTACTGTTGGAGTTGACATAATTAGATTAGATTAGAAAAGAAGGTGAAAATTGCATATATAGGTATAAAAGAAAAGGACAAAGTTGCTTTAAAATTAGAGGTACACTAGGTTACCTGATGTAAGGGGGTTGTGCTGGCTGGCTGTTGGGCACTGAATTGACTGAAGGAGGAAGGGAGCAGAGAGGGCCTGCTTGGTCCGTAAGACTGTATCCCTGTGGAACACCAGAGGACATGTAGGCTCCAGATGGCTGATAACCCTGAAAGAGACAAGAAATAATAAGTCAGCAGAATTGTTTGTGTCACAAATTAAATATAATAGACTGAATAGACAATTTGTACTAATTGGTGCAAACTATACCTGCATAGCGAGAGGATTAGGGGCTCCTGGATAAGTGCCTTGGAGACTTTGCATTTTGGAGTATGCACTGTAAAGTGGAGCCTCATTCATGAGCTGGTTATACAGTTCCAGAGCCTCCAGCACCTTCACGTTCAGCTCAGACCACTCGGAGTGCTTCCTGCAGGAATGTGAGCGATGCTTTTTTATTATATGCAAAAGACTGAAAAGACAGCCAGTCTATTCTGGGGTAAGTTTTGATATCAACAAACCTGTCAATTTCTTGTAGTTTCTCATCAATCATCGGGTTCATCTTTTGACAAGCATCTAGAAGAACAGAGCAAAACATGAACACTCTGAAACTCAGTCTAACAGTATTTACTAAAAGGAACTGTCAGGTTCAATGATGTTGTATGCCAAGTAACATTTGACTGTATAATTGTGTTAATTTGATAAATTGCATTAATGCATTATTAACACTGTTTCACTTAAAAAAAAAAAACACATTTACAACACTATACTTTGCATTATACCACCTAAAAATATCCTCTTCAACTTTTGTGAAATCATGGAAATACTATTTTGTTTTTTTTGCTTTCGGTGGGTATAATGAGCAAATGAGAATGCAAAAACATATTTCTCTACTACTATAACTATTACAAATTCTGCTTCTGAGAAACCTGGAAATGTGTAAACTTTCCATAAGAACCAATATTCTGGAGAGCCACCTAATGACAGGACCTACAATTTCTTTTAATGTCATATTTAGTTTGTACTCCTACTAGGGTTGGGTCGATAGACGTTCATAGTCCATCGCCAATGGCGCTATTCAAGCACTCGCGCTCGATCTTCTCTCACCTGCTCACCCGAACACTGTTGCTGGGCCGAAATCGCTTACTTCCCTACTATATAGTACGCAAAAAACAGCATGCGAGGCGAGAAGTATGTCCGAATTCATAGCATTTAAAATTTAGTAGGCGAAAAGTACCCGGATTACCTACTACTTCCGGCCGAATTCTGTAGTAAGCATACCATGGACACTTTCCTATCCCAAAAGGCACCGGGAGAGGAGGCGTCATATTTAAAAAATGATGGAAAGTGGAGACGCGGCTCATATTAAGTGTAAGCACCTCAGGGAAAAAAAAGTTATTTGTTTATTGATTCAATTACAGTTTTTTAACACAACCTAAATAAACGGATGGCTTATTGAAAGTTTAAATTTTCGCGCTGTTGTGACGACGCGTGACAAGTGACAACATCAATATGGCGGATGTAGTACGTCCGATTTCCATTTATACTACTCTCATTCATACTATATAGAACGTACTGTTTAAACGGTCGAGTAGTATGTTCAATTTTAAATGTAGTACCTACTTAAAGCAGTATGCGATTTTGGACGCAGCAACAGTGTTTCCTGTGTTACTGTTGTAAAAAATCCAGGGACCTCATTTATAAAGCATGTATATGCACAGATTTGATCATAGGGTGTGCGTATGCTTACATCCAACGCTCGTATTTATAAAAAGGACATAGAAAACTGGTTAGCATCACATCAGGGTCTGAGCAGATGTACACACTTTTTATTTCGCAGATTTTTGAAAATGTAAATGGCATCTCAACCAATTTGAATTTTCATATTTGAATTTATTTTAAACCGACTCATGGTTAATCGTTACTTACCAATTTGATGTTTTGTGTATAGCATCTGTAAAATGAATATATGTAAATTCTAGTGCTGACAAATGATTATTTGCATCCAAAATAAAAGGGTTTTTTTATGTGTTATGTGTTTATGTTATGTGTAAATATTTACATGGTAATTATATTTATAAAATTAATATTATATAAACATATATTTAATATAACAATAAAACATATTTTTTTATAATAAATATGCACAGTACACAAACATATATTATGTAAACAAAAACCTTTATTTTGGATGTGATTAAATTTCTAAATTCTACATGTAAAATCTGTAACCACCTAAGAAATTCCACTGTTCTTGTTTTGTGCATGTTCAGCTATCATGTATGTAATGGGGGCACTTGGACCAGCCGCTGGGTATCTGTTGGGTGGGATTCTGATCGGATTCTATGTCGACCCTGGTACCATTGTCAATATTGACCAGAATGACCCACGGTTTGTAGGAAACTGGTAAGGGAAATCTTGTCTCGTTTGCTGTTTATTAATTAACAGTAAACCTAACAGCAGTCTAACCCTCTCTGTGTCTGTGTCTTTCTCAGGTGGAGTGGGTTTCTTCTGTGTGCTGTGGCAATGTTGCTGGTGATCTTCCCCATGTTTTCCTTCCCTAAAAAACTTCCTCCACGGCACAAGAAAAGTAAAAGATGTGTAAAAAAGGGTGCAGGTGATGTCTCCAGCGATGACGAAATGATGAAGGAGAAGAGCCAAGCTGTCTCGTCCTCCATGGGTTTTGGCAAAAATATCAAAGGTGAAACCTAATCTCAAATCTAAAATCTGATTCTGGTCAGATCATCTTTGAAGGGTAATGTCACACTAGATATCTGACACAGCTATCTTTTTTTGCTTTGAATTGTGTTGTTTTATTTTTCTTTTAATTTCATATGATTGATGTCTGTTAATAGCAGTGGTGTTTAAGTATTATATATATATTTATTTTATTTTTTTTTAGCGTTTATTTTCTTTTTAGCTTGAGTTTAAGTGGTTTTGTCTTTTTCACTGCCTAATATACACAGAGCACACATATATTATACAAACAAAAGTGCTTATTTTGTATATTGACTGAGATAGACTGAGAGTGTTTGACAGCACTATATACCCTGTTATAAATAAAGGGAACACTAAAATAACACATCCTAGATCTGAATTAATGAAATATTCTTATTAAATACTTTGTTCTTTACATAATTGACTGTGCTGACAACAAAATCACACAAAAATTATCAATAGAAATCAAATTTATTAACCCATGGAGGTCTGGATTTGGAAAAGCACTGATCCAACTTTGATTTAATGTCCTTAAAACCAGTAATAATGAGTCTCAGTAGTGTGTGTGACCTCCACCTGCCTCTATGAACTCCCTACAATGCCTGGGCATGCTTCTGATGAGGTAGCAGATGGTTGGAGCATCCTCCAACTCCTGTACAGTTGTTGGTGGAGCGAGACATGATGTCCCAGATGTGCTCAATTGGATTCAGGTCTGGGGAATGGGCAGACCAGTCCATAGCATCAATGCAGGAATTGCTGACACACACCAACCACATGAGGTCTAGCATTGTCTTGCATTAGAAGGAACCCAAGGCCAACTGCACAGGCATATGATCTCACAAGGGGTCTGAGGATCTCATCTCGGTACCTAATGGCAGTCAAGCTACCTCTGGCGAGCACAGCCCTCCAAAGAAATGCCACCCCACACCATTACTGACCCACTGCCAAACCAGTCATGCTGGAGGATGTTGCAGGCAGCAGACCGTTCTCTCCAGACTCACGTCTGTCACATGTGCTCAGTGTGAAGTTGCTTTCATCTGTGAAGAGCACAGGGCACCAGTGTCGAATTTGCCAATCTTGGTGTTCTCTGGGAAATGGCAAACGTCCTGCACAGTGTTGGGCTAAGAGATCAAAAGCAAAAGCATTATTATAAACTAGTGCTGTCAAATGATTTACCATGATTAATCACATCCAAAATAATTTTATTTACATAATATATGTGTTTATTTATTATGTTTATATTAAAACAAACACGTACAGTATATATTTTAAAAGTATTTACATTTTCTTATTTGATATTCAAATATTTTCTTATATTTGATATATCTAAATATATTTAATATATAAACATAACATATTTTCATTAGATATATACATGCATGTGTTTGTATTTATATATACTTAATAAATATACACAGTACATGCAAATATATTATATAAAGAAAAACTTTTATTTTGATGTGATTAATCATGATTAATCCTTTGACAGCACTATTATAAACATTAATCAACACATTACTTATAGTTAGATAAGGAGCAAGTTGCTTTCAGATTGGAGTTTGTATATTGCTGTAATAGCCAGAACAGAGACTTAATGTCAACACACATTCCTTAGAGATCAACTGCACAACACACACACCCCTACACACAGCACTGATGACATTTGGCAGTTATAACACGTTTCTGCTGAACTGCAGTGTCTAAGTGTCTCTGATAAGCTAAAGAAGAATCCAATTAGTGCTTTTCCAACACTGGAGCGCTGCTGAAACATGCTGTTTTATATAAAGCATGTTGCTATCACTATTGCGGTTTTTATTCCGGGAATGTTGCATATTCTATATACATACATTATTTTTTTATTGAGCATCACACTTTCTTTAGCGATCTTCCATTCCACACTCCACTAGATAGTTTTAAAAGGAAGAAAAAAACATGTGTTGTGTGCATGTGCTCATTGGGAGATGTTTATTGAATGAGATCATTATAATTAATATCAGTAGCAAGAACAGATCACCTCCCTTCCTCTTCCTAACTTGTCCACACGCTCTTATTGGAGATCTAGCTCTAGATGAAGTGTGTTGTTTATGCGCCACTAGTGGAACCAAACAGAAGTAAAAAAAACAATGATTTTTTTCCCCAACATGATTCATAAACATTCCTACCGGCCATCAGAATAATACGAGGTTTATCATGCGATCCATATGTTTCATGCACATTTTGATTTGTGTGAAAAAAAAAAGACAAAAAAAAAATATAAATATACATATATATATTAATATTGTGAAATATAAGCCTATTGCAATAAAATAACTGTTGCCTATTTGAATAGGCCTATATTTTAAAGTTTTTAAAATGTATTTCTATGATGCAAAGCTGATATTTCAGCAACGTTACTCCAGTCTTCAATGTTACATGATATTCAAAAATAATGCTAATACAGATTTTCTCAAGCTTTTCTTATTATCAAGCTGAAGACTGATGTACTGTTTAATATTTTTATCTAAACTGTGATGTATTTTCAGGGATTTCTGATGAATATAAAATTCAACTGAACAGCATTTATTTGAAATGCAAACATTATAGTTACTTGACTGTTACTTTTGATCAATTTAAAGGAATAGTTCACCCAAAAATTTAAAATAGTTCAATGAAAATTCAAGTAGTTTCAAACCGGTATGAATTTCTTTGTTCTGTAATAATGCAATGCTTGATGCAGTTCCCCCAAAATGAAACTTTTCTCATTATTTATGGATATGAACAAAAGAAGATATTTTGAAAAAGTTGGTAA
>JAUCMT010000160.1:15055317-15070711 GCA_032357475.1 Enteromius thamalakanensis | reverse complement strand
AGATATGATGCATGCGCACATTGTCAGTAAATGTTATTTCATTCATTGTGAAATGTTTTGTTATGCACTTCTTATGCGCTGAATACATTTAGAATGTATGTATGAAGCTTGTTTGAAAAGCAAAAACATTTGCCAAAATCGCTAATAAAATTGCAATCGCAATATTAGTAGTTGTTCATATTGCACAGCCCTAGTTGTGGGTTTACTTCTCACAATTCTTTTTCTTTTTCTCAGGAACTGTGAGTTATAAAGTCAGAAATGTGTGAGATAAACATGCAATTCTGAGAAATAAACTCAAAATTTTTAAACTTGCAATTGCGAGATATATTGACAAGTCAAATACATCAGTTTTTTGATCTCTTTATAACTCGCAAGTTTATATCTCCCAATTCGGAGGGAAAAAGTCAGTATTGCGACTTTATACAGTATCACATAATTGCAAGTTATTAAGTCACAATTCTTATTAATCACAATTTATATAGAGTTTATATCATGCAGTTTTTTTTATTGCAATTGCAACTTTAAATCTCACCGTTTTTCCTGTATAACTCGCAATTGTGAGTTAATAAAAATTAAAAAAAAGGTTATGAAATCTCGCAATTCTGAGTCGCAATTTTTCATTTTACATTTATTCAATGGCAGAAACAGGCTTCTATATAAATGTCTGTATTACTAATTATTAATACTATGGTATGTATTTACCAAGAACTGGAGTATATTAGCATCCAACATTCCGTGCAAATGTTTCTTTCTTTCTTTTAGACTCAAATATGTGCGAGGAAATAGCCTCAGATTGCTTGGAATAGAGCTAAATGAATGAAGTCTTTCAGCTGGAGTCCATTCACATGCCCATTGATTTTCAGTATAGATTTGAAGCTGTGAGAAAACTAGTACACAAAGACTGATTAATTTGTGAGATTAGAACCACATCCTAGAAGACTACGGAGATTCATAGTGGCGCCAAAGGAAAAAATAATGTCAGTTTCTGCAAACACAGAAGCCCACTGAGGCTTTATCATTTTTAATATTTCATATATTTATACATTTTTTTTAAAACAGTATGGCCTCTGTAGTTAAAATAACTATTATCCTGTCACAGTCAGTGTAATATTTGTAATATATGTTTTAGAATTAATGTCATTTCCATCAGTTTTCTTTATTCCTAAAAGCAAGTAACATCTTTCGACATGTGATGCTCTTTTTCTTACTATCACTGTCATCATTTGCAGGAACGCCTCCTTCTCTCTGTGCTTCCTCGACATGTCGCCATGGAGATGAAAGCCGACATAAATGCCAAACAAGAAGATATGATGTTTCACAAGATCTATATTCAAAAGCATGACAATGTGAGGTAAGAGTGACTCCTCAACTAACCTGAAAAAAGGTAGTGTTTGCACCTCAAAGCACCTTTAAAACCATATTAGCCTACAGTAATCAAATGCAATTACTTTTACATAGAATTATGTCAGTACTTAGTTGATACTATTATGATACTGTTACATTATTCGATACAACGTTTTTTTGCATTGCCTAAAATATTAGTACGTTATATTTACTTCTGCCAGCCTTTCTCTTTGGCCATCTGCGTACCAGATGTTATTCATATATTTATTATTTTTTAATATGCATTCTCTGTAAATGATGTATACAAGTATAGTCTCAATATACTTAAGTATCAATATAAGTCTCAATAACATGAGATGGATGTATCTTCATTTTTATTTACAAATAAAATGAGAGAGATTTATCTTCAATGTTAGAGCTTGAAATTTTTACATCGCACCTTTGATACATCCTCTACCCATATACCGCCTCAGACTTCACTGATTTCCTGATTAAAAGCTTACTATATTTTAGAACTGAGTTTATAAGTGTTTTCTATATCTGATAAGCGTTAGATATGGCACCCTCTTGTGGCTAAAGAGAAGAAAACACTCGCTCATCTCTCTCTGAACGCCCATCCGTGTGTCAAACCAGCTCTTCTGAGCGTCTACAGACACTTTCCACTGATTATGTGCAGATTTTCACACCACCAGACTAGATGGACACTCACAATCACAAGAGGCCCTATTCAATTACTCTGTTTTTTTTGTTTTGTTTTGTTTTTTAACCTCATGTTGGTTTTAATCTTGAGTATGTGAGACTCAGGTCACTGACATAAGACAACTTGAGAATCCATGTGATGAATTATGATCCTCCACAGTTATGAATTCTAAATCTGGAGGGTAGAGATTAACCCAAGAAATAATATGGTTTGACAGAGAGGAGTTGGATTTAGCGGCAGAGTGCTAAAGCATGACTTCTCCCCGCCATAGCATATTATAGCTAAAATTAATAGAGCAATACACAATTTTATTTCAGTTTTTCCCCCAAAACCAATAACTAAAATTTATTGTAAATTGTTTAATTTTGAAAAGTATGAAATGTTTTTACATGTAATGTTGGCTTATTGCACACATGAAATACAAATAGTGGGTACATTACAGAAACACAGGGCAACAGGAACTTGGGCTTTGTGAGCCAGTGGGCAGCACGACTCTTGGCCCTCTGGGTTGTTGTCTGCTATCGAGGTTCTGTCTCTTATCGTTTTCCAGTAAAAGCCCACACTAAACAGGCTCCATGGTCAGAGGAATTATGTAAGTGTGCAGCCAAGCGGTATCTCGTTAAGTTGAGTATTGATAGGTCTGTTACTGGAGGACCCAGTGGTTTAATTGCTGAGGACAGTTATGTAACAATGTCTGTGTTTGAATCTTTGCTCCTGAGTGAAACCCACACTATTGTGGAAATAGGATGCTGGGAGTTTTGCTCGAGGAATGAATTGATAGTTTGTCTCGTGCGGCAACGGCTAATTTAAACAGTAATGGACTACAATGAAATTCTGATTTGATATTTTTTTCACTGAGAACACATTCTAGGCCAAAACCGATTTGACATCAGTTAGCTTTGGAAAAAATACAAATATTTTTATATTTTACAAAATGAATGTCTAGAGTCTAGACTAAAAATTGTGAATGGTTTTCCATTACATTTCCTCCCCAAAGGGAATATGAATAATCAATATCCAATTCTACTTTCTTCTAACTGTGTGGTTTAAACTAAGAAAAGTCTGTAATAATGTGGTACCATGTAGCATGTTAATAGGAAGGAATGTTCTGTATTGATTTTTCTTTTTTATTCATATTTTTGAATTAATGTACTGCACATTTGTAGTGGTTTTACTCACTGCTGCACTTTTGAAATTGACGTGATATGCTCCAGTATAAATAGTTTTATGCAACAAGAAAACACTAGTTATGAATAAATAATAAATTCTTTTTCTTTTTTTTTATTGGATATTAGTTTAATTTGCAGTTTTCTACAAATCACTGTAGAGTCAGGCATATTTGACAACAGCTTTATTATTAAGCAATTGTAGAATCGGAGATCCAGGAGCGATGGGTCAGGAGGTCAGACCTCTCAAGCATGATGGATTTAGGGGGCGGTGTTATATAAGCTGGAAGTTTGACTTTGGGCAACATTCCACCCAGGGGCTTTCTTTTTTTGCTAAAGTGGTTTTCACGCTGATGTCCCTAATCATAAGTACCAACTACACACTCCATTTATTAAACTTCCTGCCATTTCATTGTGTAATTTTTCTGTCAACGCTTTGCTATTCTAACTCGCAATATAAATTAGTATTTTCAGAGAGCACCTACATTTGACCTTAGGGCTGCTGTCACCACAAATCCATTAACATTGCCACTGGCAAGAGCTGTTGTTTTGTCTCTATCGACACAATGTACTGTATATCTCCCCATCAGCTTCTGAGAAAAATCAGCATGCAGCATGCATAATTATTATGCTTAGTATATTTGTAAAATAATCATTTATACACTGCCAATTAAAAGTTTGGGGTTAATATGATTTTTGTTTGTTTGTTTGTTTTAAGATACAGTATGTAATATTTTATTTAACAAGGAGGCATTTAATTTATCAGAAGTGTCACAAAAATATTTCGAATTTTACAAAAGATTTCTTAATCAAATAAACGCTGCTCTGTAGAATTTTCTATTCATCAACAAATCCTGAAATCTAATAAAAATGTATCATGGTTTCTACAACAATATCAAGCAGAAACAACAGTGGAAATGATTTAATTGAACATTGCATGATATTAAAGGAAGATTACACATTAAATTATTAAAATAGAAAGCATATTGGTAAAGGGATTTGCAATATTTGACAAATTAATGCAGACTTGAGCTAAATTGACCTTCAAAAACATTGTTTTTACTGACCCCAAAATTTTGATCTATTATTTTTATAATAAATCTATTAGTAAATTAGCGATTTACAGTATACGAAAATGCATATTTGAACTATTTCCTAAACAATTAAAAAAATATAAATATTTGTTAACATTTTATTATTAAAAGTAACCATTAAACCATTTAAATAGGAATTTGACGATGTATTTTTTTTGGTGACTGAGATCAAATTCAACCACAGCTGTTTTCCTGTATTATTGGCGTTACTGGTTTTCAGAAAGCTGGCAGTCAAGGCAGTCTTTTTTTTGTGTGTGTGCTCTGGATTTCATGTAATACTTTGCCCTATGTTGACAGACTAAAAGCCCAGCACCTAATAAAGAACCTAGAGTGTGCTCATAACACAGGTCATAACGTGTTTGGACTCTTTTTAAAGAGCTGTCCTGCCATTGTGCCACACTGCAGTGACATTTTTGGTCCTGACTGCAGGGAGCTGATGAGTCACCTCTGTGTTAACGATTAAATGAGGTTTAAAGATCCGCCTGAGATGCTCGCAGCAGCCCAGACGCTATCCTTCAGAGAGCACTGCACTCTTTCAGAGTCGACTAACCTTAATCCACCCACCCAGGGAGGTCTTTTATTTGAGCTTTTATATATAGCAACTCTAATAGATCCGTCAGCTATCTAGAAACCTTTGATCTATGACTAATGTAAGGGTTTCCGGATGCTATATTGTATAAGGGAAGGTTTAAATTTAGACTTTGTGGTATGTTCACCCAAAATTCTGCTGGTTTACAGAATTAAGTTTTAAATTTTTTGTGAAAGTGAAGAAATACATATTCAGTGTTTGGTCATCATTTGCTCACCCTGCTGTTACAAAAAACTATTAGTTTACAAACTCTTTTCTTATGATCCACGCAGTCAAAATGCTTTTTTTTTAGTTTGAGCGCCTTTGTTTTGTTGCTTAGACAGCTCCTAAGAAACTTGTGTGCAGTACACAGTCATATGATGCTTTTGTTTTGGTTGTTTTTGATCATTATCTAGTAATAAGATAAAAACGATTCCTGTTTTTCTTCTTTGTTGGTTTAAGACATGGTCTCATGATGCTCTTTGTTCACTTGATTTACTATGAAAAGGTGGCATCATTAATTCATTATGGTGTATTGACATGGCAGAATAGGAAGTCGGCTAAAGGCAGCAAGAGGATCTGTTGTCCTTTCGTGCATTGAATTGTATCATATAACTGACAGTGGCCAGTTAAGAGACCCAAATCAGTTCCAGTAATTCAAGTAATCTAATTTGAATAATTCAATCTGGCAAAAAATCAATTCTAAGATTTGTAAATCTAGAAAGCGAGAGGGCTAAAATCGAATTAAATGCACGTACAGTTTGAGCAAACTTGTCTTGGGATCAATTGCACTTCAGATTTAGTTTACTAGAATTAAAAAAATATATATTTAACTTGTTTTGTATTCTTGTTTTTTGTATTCTAGGGACCGTTGAAGATAATTAACCTAAAATCTTTATATTTCTTTTTCTTTTCTTTTTTTAATTTTATATATTTAATAATTAGGTATTTTTAAGGCAACAAACAATGTTTAAATTGGGTGATTTAGGATGGTTTGGGCTCCTATTTAAAATACTGAAAAATCGAAGCATTTAATTGAGGTTTAAAGGGTATTTTTGCAAATATGCAGATGGTCTGCAATGTTACAGTTCATACAAAGTTCAATTGATTGAAAGTCATTAAGCGGTCAGGTTATTTCCAGTGATCCAAGCAAGCATGTACGCTTTGAAAAAAAAAAGGGAGTGGCTAACATCACATGACATGAGTGTGTTGATCGAGAACAGCCTGCCTTCTGGGCCCCTTTTAAACATTCTGGAAATTGCTTTTGATATTGAGTCTCAACTGAGAGGTCACGCTCACCCGGATCCTGGGCTTCAGTCAAACTTGACAGTCTTTCTACTGTCACGCTAGCTTGAGTGTCAGACCAGCCCTGAGCTGTTACTGTAGAAATAAAGCTAGATCAATGTCAGCATTGCTTAAAGCTCTGAAGATGAATATTGAATAGGAAAAGTTATTACAGCCCACAAGGTTTTGTTTTGTATTTCATACAAGGTGCACAAAGAAGAACCATATCTGTTACCGGCTCCCACAGGGGAATATCGTGCTTTACTCACTTTTCTCATCTCTGTAGGCCCAACATTCTCTTAATGTGAATGTCATCTATTGCTAAAGAGAGCGCACACTCTGCTCCGATCCTGTCTGCTGTGCCATTGGCATGGTAATGGAGCTGTGACGCTGGGATCACATTAGTTAGCTGATATTGTATCTATGTAAAGTCTGCTTCACAAATGGTCAATTGAAATGAATAGCTGTGGGCGAGGGTTTCAATTGTCAGCCAGGTAACCGAGGCAACCGTGTAATATAGGTGAATGTGCACTACACTGATGTGTGTGGATGAGAGTCTGCAATGATTAACAAGAACAACCTGATTTTTCGTTTGGTTTATTATTCATGTTGCAAATGCTTTTATCCACAATGACAGTGTATACATTTTATAATATGTGTTCCCTCAGAATCAAACCAGTCACTTCACTGTACTTGCATCGGTCATTTTATTTACTTTTAAATAACCTATCTCTCTCTCCATATATATAAAATCTGTCTGTCTGTATCAAAATATATATTGGGTTTGATAATAATCTGGTGAATGGCATTTAAAAATACTTTTGGAATGCAATTGCTAAGTTTGTTAACAAGACTACTTGTAGTATTAGTATTTCATCCTAACTATAATTAATTTATTATTTTATAACAACATTTAATGTTTATTGCATTATTTGACTAAATTAGATTTTGAGCTTTATACAATAAATATTTATATATTTTATTTTTATTTTTAATATTTTTCATTTGTTTTTTAAGTAATAATTAGCCATATTAAAAAGGATTTGAATGCTTTAGTATTGAAGGATATGGGCAAGAGTAAAATGAGATCTGTACATAAAAAAAACTAATTAGAAAATTAGCCCAAATTAATTTATGGTGATAGCATTGCAAATAAAAAATTAAAATGTTTCAAGACGGTTCTGTTGAGACGTTCATATAACAAAAAGAGAAACATTAAGAGTTGTAAAAAAAAAGAAAGTGCTTATAACTGATGAAACCTCTAACTGATATTTCTCTCTCTTTCTGCAGTATCCTCTTTGCCGACATTGAGGGCTTCACCAGTCTGGCTTCCCAGTGCACGGCCCAGGAGTTAGTGATGACCCTCAACGAGCTCTTTGCACGATTCGACAAACTGGCCGCCGTAAGTGTCCGCACAGCAGCCCACGCCCTCATCCGAACAGCTTTTTTTGCCGAAACACGGAGGCAAACAGATGTAATCATATTAATTCCGCTTGCATCCCACTCACACAGCTGACTGGGATAGACAAGCCCTCCCTCCTGTCAGATGAGTGTTGGGATCACGCTTCTCACACTGAGCTTCCCGCTATTTTCCAGCTCAACTATCTCCTCGTTATCTCCACCAGTGGTGGTGACTCATCGCAGCCGAGTTGCCATGCATTCGTGCACGTACTCTGCCGCTGCAGAGAGATGCCACTCAAAGGGGAAACCATCTGTTGTCTGTTCAGATGTTTGCACAATTCTTAAAACCTTGGAGCAAAAAGACAAAAAAAATATTCACGCGCACTTGGCCCTGATGATCAACAATAGACGTTGTTGTATGGGCTGCGGGTTAAATGAAGGCATGTGCTGGGGTGACATTCAGGTGGCTGTCATAAGACCCGGTTTTGCTGCCGTGATTCCTATGCCCAGCCTGAGGCTTCCTCTGCTCTCAACTGTTTTTCTCCCTCTCCTAACTTCCAAACTAAGATACCTAGTACTCCAGGCTTCAAAAAGCATGCAAAAAACGGCATACAAATGTCATATATACTATAGTGAAAATCTTCTAAAGTCGCACAGAAATAAATAACGACACTCTTTTCTTACTGAGATGACTTTTTTTACTGATAACTAAGATAATCAATGCTAAGGATAGTTCGGTTAAAGATAAAAGATTCCACATTAAATAAAGTGGCCCTAATTAATATGCACTTACATACATGCATTTACATTGTACTTATGTTTAAAAAAATACCTGCATGTAATTACATCTGTAATTAACTTGTTATTACATATATAATTACACTGTTGTACATCCTTTAACCTTTACACTTACCCATACCACCATACCTGTCTCTAACTTCACCCTTATCCCACCACAATAGCAGAAGTAGTATAAAGCAGGACCAAAAAATGAAATTTCTTTTATTTATTTTTTTTTACCCTTGTGTCATTTCAAACCTGTAAGCCTTTTTTTTTCTTCCAAAGAAAGTGCTGTTTTACACTATACTGTATATTGCAAGATACTATGCCACTGCATAGTTTATGATTTACAGAATTTACATTTTTGGTTGAACTGTAATGCAGTATTATCTGTATTTGTTATGTTGCATAACATCAATTTCCAAGAGCTTTTTGTTTAGACTACTCGTTTTCCAAGCAGAATTTCAGGACTAACTGTATTTTGATTTCTTGAAAGTGGGATGCCAAACCTACTACATAAAAAAAAAAACACTTGTAGACAAAGATTAAAATCTGATTTCTAAGTCATTTGGGAACAGTTAAGTTTTGAGTTTGTTTTTTCATCATAAATCATATAAATCCCACTGAAAATCCACACCCTTAAAAGGAAAAACCATTTGCGGTATGTGAAGGGGTTTTAAATGGGAGAAAGGCTATACATGTAACATATCCCTGTATGGGATATCCAGTGTCACACTCTAATGTCTGAAATGGTATGTAACTTGTTCTTTCACTTTAGAGTGAAAGGTTTTCTAAAAAATAATAATAATGGCGACATGCATCAAAAGCTGTAATTTGATAATTGGGCTCATTGTTGATCTTGTTGCAGGAGAACCACTGTCTGCGGATTAAGATCCTGGGCGACTGCTACTACTGTGTGTCCGGGCTACCCGAGGCCCGCGCCGACCATGCACACTGCTGCGTGGAGATGGGTGTAGACATGATCGAAGCAATCTCGTGAGTAGTTTTTAATGCCTCGCTGAAAATGTACTTTAGCCAGGAAATACAAAACAGATGCTATGATGAATCACAACCTGGCAGTTTCTATGAAATGCTGGTATGAGTAATTATAAATATTCTTATAACACGGAATGAATTATGGAATAAAGTACATGTATATTGTACGAATCTAGCCACACATGTATATAAACATACACACATATGTATGCATGTTTATATATGTATGTATGTGCGTGTGTGGGTTTGTGTGTGGTATTGGTAAACCCTATGTTATGGGGACAAAATTTCCCCCCACATAGATAGCAATATTCCAATTTTTTTTTTTTTTTTTTTTTGGTGCCCATGAGGAAAGAAGCTTATAAATCACAGAGAATGAAGTTTTTTGCAAATCTAAAAATCCTAAGAGTTTCCTCTGAGAGGTAGGTTTAGGTGTAAGGTTGGTGTAGTATTGCAATAGAAACAATTTGTACAGTATTAAAAAAACTTTATGCCTATGGAATTTCCCCATAAAACATGGAAACCCAAACTAAGCATTTTTTTTATTAAAAAATTTAGAATTAAACATCTTTTTTTAAAATCAGTAATATAAAATCTTGTTAGCTTTAATATATATATATATATATATATATATATTAGTATATCCCTATGCATTTTTTTCATGTTGTGGTTTATAGAAAATTGCAATGTCTTGCATTTATATTTTGAGCAGCATTTCCTCAATAATGAATGAACCTCTTAGAAAAATAAGAAAACAGCTCATATTATATTTAGTTTGTACTCCTTTTGAAATGTTCACTGATCAATATTTTTTAAAGATTAAGCATATCTTTTGACTGACTAACTCTTGAGGAAAGAATAAAAAGGCCCTGTTATGTACCCTGTTCGTGGAACATGCTGTACAGCTGCACTGGACTGAATGAAAGTTCACAGAAGGGTTGAGTGGAGACAGAACATTTAATCTTATTTACCTGCTTTTACTAACCATGGTTAAATTGTTATAAGCATTATATTTTTACTAGAAACTTTGAATTGCTCTCTATGAGTTTGTTCTGCTGCTCTAATTGGTCAGATCGGTAATCCCTTAATTGAGTTGTTTCCAAGTTATTTGTATCGCATGCGTGTGGACGTGTCCACCGACCTGACTTCTCCAATGTTCAGTGTCTCTGAGCAGTTGTTTGTTAAGGCAGGAACGGTGGTGACTCTGTTTCTGCTCCAATGAGCACGTGTCTGTGTTTCTGTGAGCTGCAGCCAACCGGCCCAGCGCCCCATCACAGGAAGAGACTGTTTTTTCCGCAGACTTGCCTGTCGTCCTCAATGTTCAAAAGAGTTTGATGGCTTGTTTGCCGTGTGAGGCGGGGATCAGAATGTGCTGTGTTAACTTGTTGATGTGCCCAGTGGAAAAGTGCATTTTGGGGAGTACTAATCCACATTTTTTGTAAAACAGGGAAAAGTGGGATGAGTTGTGTCAGTGGGTAAGGGTATATTCAATTCCAAATGTAGAAAATACTGTATTTGTCACACTGTAAAAAAATTTTGAAGAAAATTCACATCCTAGCTTATTAAAATCCTTTGTGTTTGTTTGGTATATTTACAATTGCTTTGCTGTTTTTGTTTTATTTTGCCTTGTGTTTTTTTTATCTAATTCAATTACAAATAAAAAAAAATGAAAAACTAGAATGTTTAAAGTTGCTTCAAATATTCTTAATACTCAACCTTTTCCTGTGTGTCTTGTAAATATTCTAAATAATATTCAATGTTTAAATGAAAATAAAAATGTGAGTAATATATTTATATTACTCAATATATATTTAAATATTGAGTAATATAATATTGTTTATGTTCATATTTTTATTTGAAATGCAAATAATATTAACATTGGAAAAGCGCAACTTTTGTTTATACAAAGACACTCTTTTCATTTCAGTTGATAGCAGACCCTATTAATTCTAATAAGGTTTAGTAGTTTTAAACTTGTTTAAAGTTGCATATGTATTTATGATTAATATATATTATAAAGTGTATTAAAAACAGGTATATTTATGTTTTTTTGTCTCTGTGTTCCAGGCTGGTGAGGGAAGTCACCGGCGTTAATGTTAACATGCGTGTGGGTATACACAGCGGGAGAGTCCACTGTGGGGTGCTCGGATTAAGGAAGTGGCAGTTTGATGTCTGGTCCAACGATGTCACCTTGGCCAATCACATGGAAGCTGGGGGCAAAGCAGGGTGGGTTCATGAACTCTGGGTTTTTTTGCCCATGTTTTCTCGGCTGAGCTCCATGTGTTGCTTCACTTTTAAAACTTTAAAAACTTTTTTTTCCATCAACACAAGACCAGTTCAGACAAGTCTCTCTCCAGTTCAAGAGATGTGGAAGGGTTGAAAGTCGGGGTTTTTATAGTGAATAGGGGAAGAATCTATTGGGCGAGAGTGATTGGGAATAATTAGCTAATGGGCTACCAGCTGTGTTTGATTAATTCGTATCGCGTTCCACTCGAAATGCGTTATTTGCAAAACGTTCACTTATTTTACTTTACAATGTTCAGAAAAGCATACTACTTTCTGTAGTATGTACACTGTGCAATGCATTCTTGACGGATTTACTACAACTATTATCAGAATGTCTAATTAATGTAATAATTTAGCAATTTTCAAAAAATAAACCTCAACATAAAATAGAGAAAATAATTCATGTAAATTATTTTGCATCAAAAAAGTTTTTTATAATTTGTTATTTGGTATATAAAATGTATTGTATATCCTCAGGGTCACACCGGAAATAGAAGTAATCATCCCAGCGTTTCTTTTTTTCTTCTTTTTTCATTGAATGAAGGCCACTTGCTGACAATAACGGAAGTGTTTATTGTTTAATGTTTATTCTTTATGATTTGTTTTACACGTTATAACAAATTGTAAGCAGCTCAAATTCAATATTAAATACTCTAGTGTTTCATTCCAAATATGGTGTTTCCATTCCAGAGCAACTTCCTGTCTACATTTATGCCTTATGAAAGTTGTTTTTATCATCGCAGGCGTATTCATATCACCAAGGCCACACTGAACTATCTGAATGGCGATTATGATGTAGAACCTGGATTTGGTGGAGAAAGAAACGTCTATCTCAAGAAGCACAACATTGAAACCTACCTCATTGTGGGCTGCAGTCAGAAGCGGGTAAGGCCTTTTTTTTTTTTCTCCTTGCCAACAAATGTTATAAGTTTATTTTTAGAAATTCAGGTATAAATGCACATTTTCTCCTGTGTATTTCGAATTACTTATTAAACTTTGTCACCTGAAATAGCTTAGCTCGACAAGCTATGATTCTCCATTAATATTCACATCTTTTCAAGCAGAAACAGCTAGCGCTCAGGAATAGCGTGACTCACATGATGCTGGGCAGCAGATTAATGTTAAAAAGCTATGAGGATAAATTCTGGGAAATGTGATGTCAGAAGAAAAGCTATGATTATTACATTAAAAAGCACGAACCGTAATACTGCTTCTGTTTTGTATTTCCCTTCACAGAAAGAAGAAAAGGCAATGATTGCTAAGATGAACCGGCAACGCACCAACTCGGTCACGCATAATAGCACACACTGGACCGACCGGCCCTTCTACAATCACCTGGGTGGCAATCAGGTTTCCAAGGAGATGAAGAGGATGGTGAGGAAGCTACACTATTGAATGGCCCGCATTAGCCACCCTTGTAGGATGAGAACATTATCTGAGTGCTGAAAATCAGTTGGTTTACATTTAGCCTAATTGACGTGTCTAAAATCCATTACCACCTCTGTTGGAGGATAAGGCCTTTGACATGGGAGGCTTTTTGTACCATGTGTTAACTAAGCCAAAACAATCCCAAGGACATTGCTTTAGGGCCACATGTAAAGGGCCTCATGCTCTTTGTGTAGTCCCTGTTCTTTCTTTCAGTTCTCAGCTCTTCCCCAGCTCTGGAACCCGAAGGGAACAGCCCTTTAATTAAATAAAGCTGGATTGCCTCACATACCGCCCTGAGGGATTTAATCAGGCAAAGTGGAACCAGCAATTAGTTCCAGTGAGCTCCATGGGAATACCCTTTATCTTTTCTTTTTTTTGTCTGAATCACCTGTTCCTTCTCATCTCTCATTATCATTTTCATCTTTAAATTGAAAAGTAATATGATTTTAAATATTCCAGCATAAATGCGCCACATTTGTTTTCAGCTAATTATTAGGGCTCTAAAAAAACCCATAAAAAATTCTATAATTAAATACAATTTGAAAGTTTGTGGTGAATTTATTTCACCAAGGGTGCTTTAAATTGATCAAAAGTGAGGAAGACATTTATAATGTTTCCAAAAAAATCGACTATATTTTCCACAAAGGTATTAAGCAGCACGACTGTTTTCAACGTTGATAATAATAAGAAATGTTTCTCAGCATATGATATCATGACTCTGAATACAGGAGTATTCAACCTTACCATAGCTGGAATAAATAGCTTTTTAAAACATGGGAATAAGCTATTTTAATTGTAATGCTATTTTAACATGACTCTAAAAATAAAGTTAAAATAAAATAGAAAAAAACCCTTCGTAAGCATAATAGACTTCTTTACAGACCTCAAACTTTTTTAATGACAAAAGAGAGTTTTGTAAGCGTTTTTTTGAAAATAAACGATGTAGTTACACAATCCACCAGCAGGGATATTGCAGCTGGAATATGTGTCTGCCCAACCAAGAGCAGATATGGGAACCTGTTTGTAATTACTTGTGCAGTTTCGTTTGATAGTGGCACAGATAAATCCCGCTCGATATATCCTGCTGGAGCTCACACTGGCATTTAATTGCCAAATATCTGTCCACGCCTACACAAACACCAAGCATTGATGAAGGAAGATAAACATGTGGAGTATTCTGACGAATAGATAATCTGTTTCGTAATAACAACAGCACCTGTTTTTGTCTGTTGTATTGTCTAGAGGCTTGCATTGGCTCAGAAGGTGTTGCTCAGTCGAAGGAGAGTAACACATCAACATACTGACTGGGTCGTAGCCTCTGTCGAGTGAATACATGCAGGCCTGTGTGTGGGAGCACATCCGAGTCTCTTGAGACTGTAAATTCAGTGGCTATTATTATGCATCTAGCAACTTGTGTCTTGGATGCTTTTTACTTCCATAATTTAATGTTTAGTGGTTAGAAATTACCATTAAAATGCTCATTTGATATTTAATGGGAACATTCAGTCTGTTCCTTGACCCGTGTATCTGCTATTTTTTATATATTAAGCATGTAGTCATTTAGCGCATGCTTTTATCCAAAGCACTTAATGTGGAGAATGGGATTCTTATATTACGGTCAATAGCAATATAAGTCATTTAAAAAAAAAGTAGTAATAAAACTAAATATCTATAACAATACTACAGTAAAAAATGTAATGATTGTGGTATGTTCTGGATAGACTTGAATTTGTTTTTGTTTTTCAATGGTCTTGACACTTAAAAAAAGGGCTTTTGCTTAAATGTTTAAAGACTGTGCTCAGTTCTAATATTAATTTTAATATACGCTGCTGAAAATAAATAAAGGGAACACTAAAATAACGTCATATTGTAGATGTGAATGAATTAAATACTTTGTTCTTTACATAGTTGAATATGCTGACAACTAAATCACAGCAAACCTTCTAGCCACAGCTCGCATTGATGTACCATCCTGGATGAGCTGCACTACCTGAGCCACTTGTGTGGGTTGTAGACTCCTTCTCATGCTACCACTAGAGTAAAAGCACCGCCAGCATTTAAAAGTGACCAAAACATCAGCCAGAAACATAGGAACTGAGAAGTGGTCTGTGGTCACCACCTGCAAAAGTACTCCTGTATTGGGGGTGTCTTCCTAAATGACTATAATTTCCACCTGTTGTCTCTTCCATTTGCTCAACAGCATTGCTGCGTCCGAAATCGCATACTGCTTAAGTAGGTACTACATTTGAAATTGAACATACTACTCGACCGTTAAAACAGTACGTTCTATATAGTATGAATGTGAGTAGTATGAATGGAATTCGGACGTACTACATCCGCCATATTG